>JABFAI010000001.1:0-361424 GCA_013266175.1 Fusarium gaditjirri | reverse complement strand
GCTATGCTCTGCTCTGCTCTGCTCCCCTCACTTTCAGTTCAGGTCCAGATTGCCGAGAAGCAGCACGCATTGCACTACCTGACCTGGCCTGGCCTGTTAAAGTTAAGCCCCTGTATAGACTATTCAATCATAAAAAGACTCGTTCTTCCTCTCAGCTCAGCTCAGCTCAGCTCAGCTCAGCTCAGCTCAGCTCAGCTCACTCTTCCTATAAATCATCAATCTTCAACATATCAGCTCCACACGTGGTTCTGTGGCTTGCTACAACCCCCACGTGTTATCAATCAACCTCTTGTATCGCGTGTTGATCACGACTATCTACATATACATCCAGTATAACCATAAGGGTATTCACCTTCATGGTTACTCATCAATCGCCTTATCATGAAACATAACAACAACGTCAGACTTCTCGCCGTCCTCGCAGACCCAGAATCAGATGAGAAGAGCGAGTATCGCTTCCTCGTCGACGGCGCTCACGTAAGATACGTCACACTAGACGGGGGTCTCATAAACCCTGAACATCGCACATACGAGCCAGAACTCCTCCCTCAACTCCCTGTGTTCCCCCCCGGAGACTGGAACGAGGGCCGTGTCGGAAAGGACGGGCATACAGGGAAGCCTTTCTTCTGCGAGACGAGAAGAAGCAGTTTACCTGGGATTGGAAATGTCTGGCATGATGTTATGATAGATCATCTTGAGCTCCGCCAAATCGGGCGTGTGCGCCAAACACTCTATCGTGTATCGCATCCTTCTTTCAAGACACCGGTACTGGCAAAGTTCGCGCAGTTCCCATGGGAGATTCCTTACTTCGCTGCTGAGACGACCTCGTACGAATGGATTCACGGTCAGGGCATCGGTCCTGAGTTTCTCGGTCATATTCATGAGAACGGGCGAGTCATTGGTTTCCTCCTCGAAGAGATTCACAATGCTCGGACTGCAGAACCCCAAGATCTCGCCACATGCCAGCGAAGTCTGCAAAAGCTGCATGATCTAGGCATTGTACACGGCGATATCAACAAGCACAACTTCCTCATCAGACAAGACGGTGATGCTGTTCTCATCGACTTTGAGACAGCTTACAAGTGCACAGATCCAGATATACTAGATGAAGAGTATCGGCATGTCAAGGAGAGTCTGGAAGATACATCAGGGCGCGGAGGAGCAGGCATGGCGAGCGATTCGAGTTCAGATTGAGTGGGTGGGATATGAGTATATGGATTACAGTACAGTATAGGATCACATGTGCAACAGGATTTTTATCATGAATAGCAGGCGTTATCTTTTTCTGATACCAGGGTATAGAACAAATGTCAATTTATCTGATTGACTAATAAACAAAGAATCTTTTTTTGAAAAAACGTGCCCGATTTCCAAGGGTCTATCAAGCCCGAGAAACACCAAAAGCGCCATGAAGATGATGAAGAAGAAATAGTACAGTGAACGTCTCCGAGCTTAGTTCAGGAGGATCTGCTGCACATACTGGGGTCCGAACAAAGGCTCGCCGAACGCAGAGCCAGGAAGAGTAGCGACAGGCTTCTCAGCAAGCTTGCCATCAGCACCTCGCTGAAGAGCAACGAGACCGCTTGTACCGTTCTGGTTACCAACAAAGACGTGCTTAGCAGTTCGGCTGAAGCTCATCATACGGGGGAGGAGGCCACCAGATGAGACGGTATCGGCATAAGTGAGAGTTCCGCACTCAGCGATGGTGAAGCGAGCGACGGAGTCGGTCTCGTTTCCGGACAGACGGTTGGATATATAGACGTCCTTGTTATTAGGAGCGAGAAGGATCTCACCAACAGCAGCGGTCTTGGGGTCCTTAGCAGGAGCGTCTTTGCCATAGGTAGAGATAGACTGGTGGTGCTTGAAAGCAAGGGTGTTCTCCTCATAGAAGACAGAGTAGACGAGGGCCTGGTTGCTCAGCTCACAGGCAACAATGTAGTGAGTAGCCTTCTTTCCACCGCGAGGGTAGAAGACACCGTGTCGAGGACCGCAGCCAGCCTCAACGGGGATGTTCTTGGCGATCTTGTAAGCATCATCCTTTGAGTCGATGATGACAACAGAGTCAGTGCCAAGATCGTTAACGGCAAAGTAGCGACCAGAAGGATCAAGATTGGCCTGGTGAGGGTGAGAAGCAGCCTGGCGCTCCTTATCAGGACCAAGCTTTCCAGGAGACTTGAGAGTCTTGATGAACTCCAGGCCACCCTTCTCAGTGTTCCAAACATCAATGGTGCCGTTTCCATAAGCAGCGCCGACAAGACGTGTCTTGTCCGAGTTGAACTCAAGATGAACAACGCCAACACTTCCGGCCTTCTTGGTCTTGAGGGTAAGCTTGTTAGCCTCGAGATCAAGATTGAAGAGTCTCAACTCATCAGAGTTCTCGTCAACGGCGTAAAGCAGGTTGGGGTCATAGTAGGCCATCCATGAGTTGCCGCCCTCGATCTCCTGGTTCAAAGTGAGCTCGAACTTGCCCGTCTTGGGGCTGAAATCGGCGACGTAGATGTGGCCAGAGTTTCCGAGGAGGATGCGCGCAGCAGCGGATGAGGATGCTGAGGCGGCGGGGTATGAGCTGCGTGCGAAGTTAGGAAGCGCAGAGGCAGATGTAGCGAGAGTGGCCAAGAGGCCAGCGATAGTGTACTTCATATTGTTGTGAAGCGTGTCTTGTTTCGTTTCAAAGTCTGATCCAGTAGCTGAGGTAGTAAGTAGTATACTGTAATGGCGATCGACAATCAATATCGAATGGGGGGTATCAAAAAGCTGAAAAAGCCAGAAAGGTCTATTAAAAAAAAACAGGAGCCAGTCCAATCTTTTTAAGAATTGAAGAAGGTATAAACGTAGTCGCGTGTAATTTTTAATGAAGGGAGGCTGATGTTAGCAAAAAGGATTGCGGCTGTGAGAAGTAGAGTGGCCAAGGATCAATGGCTGGGGGTTGAGCATATATAGACTACAGGTGTAAGCCTCAGCCTCAGAAGACCTAGACCAGGTAGTGAACCATTCTCACAAAGGACCGTGATCCATGCTGATGCACAGTCACTGGAACAAGAGAAATCCCCTCTAAGAGCAATCTTGTCAAGCCTTGTTCACTGGCGAAAAGGCGAACATCCCATTCCATTCAGTGGAGGCGCAGCGTCAGTGATTGGAAGAACAGCGATCAACCGCTGATCCAGGGGTACTGTAGAGGGGCTGTGCTACAGTGGCTGTAGGGCTGTTAGCCAGTGAATGTTCACGGCAACATGAAACGAAACGGATACCACAGTCAGCAAACACACCTGTCGAGTTTCACCACTGATCCTCCTATCATAGCAATTGGCTTAGAGCATAGCGACTCCAGCGCTTAGAGCTTAGAGCTGAGATGCAGGGGGTTCGCGTTTATAGGAGACCGCCAAGATGAGAAGGGATTGGATCAGCGGTAAAAAAAGCAAACGCTCAGCCCTTGCGGCCTTTTTTCCCCGACCCGATGGCTTGAGATCAAATGATGCCATGTCCAGAGTAGGGCTGAATTGGTTGGCCATTCTCCGAGGCCATGGTTTGTCTCGATCCTCAACGCTTTGACTAATGGTTATGTTTATTCTCTTTGCTTTTACTGACTGGCAGGTCGAATCTCATAATCCTTCGCTTGCACGTGAGATTTTAGTTAGTACCTGTCATCTTAACACGGATATCCTCACCATGCCATCAACCCTGAAGGAGTCTGTCTGACCCATTCTCTCTACTCAATCCCAAACAAACACATCCATAACAAGGCACATAGACCAGATGATCACATATTTAAATAACCAAGCCGCCCAGTATTCTTCACATGCCATCAACATACACAGCAAGCAAAATGCCTCATTTGAAGAAGCCCATGCAAAACCATTTACCATTATTGTCCCTCTACCAACAGAATATGGACACATGAAAGAGAAGAAATTAGATACAAAATCTCAATGCCGACCGTCATGAAATGCTAAACCGGAAACGTGCGGTGAGATGCTATATAAGAGTAAAAAGAGAGATTAATGGGAGGCATCGCAGGACGGACATCAAACGCCATCGTCATTGACTACAGCCAGAACAGAGCACCGCCGGCGATGATAATGGCCAGAGCACTTGCGCCGTTCCGTGTGCCAGCGTTGGAACCCTTTCCATCATCCGAGCTGCTGCTGCTCTTGCTGGAGCCTGAGCTGGCGCAGTCTTGGTTGAAGCTGTTGGTCTCACAGTTGGTGGTGTCAGCGGGCTCAGTATCATCTGTGCTGCCGTCAGGGTTGCCGCTGGGGGTATTGCCAGAACCGGAACCAGAGCTGCTGTCGTCTCCATGGTCGTTGGAAGGCGCGCCGCTGCTGCCGCCAGGAATAGTGGCGGGTTCATCATCGTCGTCGTCGTCCTTGTCCTTGCTGTCCTTGCTATCCTTATCGTCCTTGTCATCATCTTTGCTATCCTTCTTCTTGTCCTCCTTCTTTCCCTTGTCCATATCCTCACCGGTGGCCATTAGAGAAGCAATGGTGTGTCTCTTGTCACCGTCGACAATGGTGTCATTGGTGCCAGCAGCATCCTTGTACCAGTAGCTAGTACCCGAGTTGGAGCCAGGACCAGACTTGGCATTGTAACATTGGATCTCAACATCGGAGAAGGTAGCAAAGTAGTAACCACTCTTCTGGATATCGGGAGCATCCCAGTCGATAGGACCTCCAGCCCATGCTACGGTACCTTCGGCATTACCCTCCTTACCACCAGGCCACAGAGAAAGCTGCACGCGAGAAGGTGTCTGAGGGAAGTCAAAGTTCTTAGAGGTGGCATTCCAGGTATCACTCTTTTGCAGAGTTCGGCCAAGCTTGCCATCAACCCACCACTCGATCTTGTCGGGGGTCCATCGGATTTCGTAATCGTGAAAGTTGGCAAAGGTATCAGACAGCGTGATGTTTTCGGAATTCTCGTCTATCATAGTGTCAGCCGTGTCAGGTACAATACACAATCACGTGAGGATTCATGGCTGTGCCACGAACAAGGGGATACCTTGTTGTGTAACACTGGGACTACTTACAGTTGGTGATGCCCTGGAAGTAGTAGTTGGTCTGAGCATCGCCGAGCTCTGTACCAACAAACTCATAATCGATCTCATCCTTGACGTCAGAGAAGAGAATGAAAGCAGTAATGACACCGGCACCACGGCTGGTCTTGAAGCGAGCCTTGACGTTACCATACCACATGTATACAGTAGAAGATAGCAGAGTGCCAACACTGTCCTTGGGCATGGTAAGAAGAACGTTGTTCTGGAAAACAACGGGCTCGCCCTGCGCAACCCAGTCGGCCTTTGAAGAATCACCAAGATACTTGCCGATATCGACGATTGAATCGAGAGAGTTCATCTTCATCTTGCGATCCTCACAGACGGGAGCGGGAACACAAGAGTCGAGAGAGAATGACATTGTGGGATCGCAACCACCGAGACAGTACGCACCAACACCGCATTCACCATAGGCTGATACATGTCAGATGTCATAAATCTATAACTTGATGCAGGGAACTTACTGGAGCAGCATGGGGAGTCCTCGGGACAGTGGCTGCTGCGCGTGCACTTGACAGCAGCGACAGAGCTAGCGCCCAAAAGGGCAGCAACAACAAGAGATCGCAACATTATGAATATAGAATAGACGAGTAAAACAGATGTAACCGATGCTTTGATGCGAGAGCGCCCTCGAATTAGGGGTTCGGTATTATTGTATGATCTGATCTGATCGGGATATTAAGAGTAGATAAGGCGTTGAAGTGTCGAGAACAGGTAGCGACTGCTGTTGAATCGAGTAGACACAAAAACGACAATCGAAACAACCCAGCAAGCGAGCGACTTGGGCTGTTGTCGGTGATTAAAGGTGTATTTGCGTGGTGTTGATAGCGACCGTTTTATTAGGCTGCTGATTGACAGTTGAATCGAGTAAAAAAGGGCGATGGAATGCGGGCCGCAAAACAGTTTGCGCGTCCTCGATCCGAAAAGATTGTCCCTTTTCTAGAAATCTCCCTTGGATACGCAGGGTTTTCCTTCTTAATGAGAGCAGAATGATGTTGGACAACTCCACAAAAGGCGAGTGTCTGATTCGGAAACTATCGCGTAGATTCTGCGTGTGCTTTTTCGATCGATCGGGACTCGATTGTGTGACTTGAGCGAGAGATAATAGCGACGAGAAGATAAAACGATTGATAGTGCCACGGATGTCCTCCCTTGAATTAGGAACAAGGCAAACGATGAGCAAAACAGTGAAAAGGAAAATGAAAAAAGAGGATTATCAACACCACAGACAGACAGCGAAATCTGGGGAAAGGGTAGGAAGAGGGATTAAAGAAGAGAAGCGAATCTCCCAAAGAAGAAGGCCGAACAGTTCCCCCCCGTCCCCCCTCAGCACTCACACACTCTCTTTCTCGCGCACTGGCAGAGCGGACCTCTCGTGCCGAGAGACACAAGACATGGCCTTTTTCGTTTAGACGCACTAACGCACTAAACCACTCTGGAGATAACAGTGTCTAAGCTTGGTGAGAGGACCAATAACAGCTCGAGTTTATTCAGACTTGGTGATCGGTTCGTCTAACATCACGCGCCTGATCCTGGCTGACCCCCTGAGCTCCATACACAACAGAGGCGATGTGACTGTCTTGGTGATCCATCAGGAGCATCATCGTATAGGTATCAGCTGTAGTAATCGCAATTGCTGCCATGGAGTCCACCAAATACCCAGTCCTTTGAGCATGTCTTCAAGGCAACAGTGCTCAATCTCTGATTCCTTACAGCAAAGCAATCGAGTTGTTAGCTGTTGCATCACTGCGGTCGCAAATACCTACCCTCGTTCGCCAACAAAGTTCAACCAAATCGATAGAGTTTGACTTGATCTTCAAACCCGAAATGCTACTTACTATATATATTAAACTTTCAGCTTCGACTCCATTTACAACATCAATGTATCTCTAATTACTTCAACAATCCCACGAGTCTTGAGTTCAAAGCCCATGCATTCCGCGAACCAAACATCCACGTCACCCCAGATTCAGGTCATATACTCATCCCTGCCCGTCATCAAATATACCGCCCCCTTCATTCCGGTCCATTTTACCTTTCTCGCCAGAGATCACTAGCAATGGATGGATGTCGTAGTGTAAGTAGTTATTGGCACTCGACAACCTTCCAAAACCCTTCGACGCCATCATGCATCGCCGTTGTCATATCTACATCTGCCACGCCATTCTCCGTCGCACAACGCTTCCCCTCCCGCCGCCACAATCCCATTGTACCCGACAAGTAGCCTACCTACTAGGTAGGTATGTAGGTAGGTACCTTACCTGGCCCAGGCTGACAACCCAGCATCCACCACAGGAGACACACGCCACGGTCCCTGTCCAATCTTACAGGCCTACCAAGCACCAACTTACTAACAGTTGACAACCAAGAACGCATTACTATTTCGCAGCAAAACGAATTGGTACAAAATAATGGCAAATGCTTTGTGTCTTCACAAACTAAAGTGAATCGCGCCCAATATACAAGATACGTACATCGTACCCCCAAATGCATCCTGTTTTTATTACAGGCAATTGGTTCAGTTCACGATCGTCACTCAGGGGGCCATTATGTTTGTGTGCAAGGAATCAACTCCAGGCATTGGGGTATAAGTAACCGAACCTAAAATCGAACAGTCCCATCCTTTCACAACCAGAATCGAAAAGGAAAAAGACATGGGGAAAAAATAACACACACTGCCGTCATCCTTCCTTCCCTTCAACTGGGTCCGTCATGAAACGGCTTCGTCTTCCTCAACCTCGGACATCCATATCCTCATTCATCTCTCCCCATTACACCAACAGACGCGTCCATATCACAAGTCCCTTTCCTTTCCTTTGTAACACTCTCTTCCTATAGGCCAGTTCGACAGGTGCATACGCTGCACCTCGTCTTCAGTTTTTCCACCTTTACGCGCCAGTTCCCAATTCCTATCCTTTCCTTATCCGATCCGAAAGAGTGGTAACAAAGCCGGTGAGGCATTGTCCGTCATGCCTCAAAAAATGGTCGAGGCAAGCCCACAATTAGCAAACATTAAACAGTTTCCCGCATAGAAGTTGTGCAGAACGCCACTGCTAATTTTCCCTTTGTTTTTGGTGTTTTTGTGTCTTGTCCCTTTACAATAGGGAATTCTGGGTAAAAGATTATGTTCTTGGCTGTCGAGTCCTCACAGGAGTGAGAAACTTGCAAGAGACCCCAAAGTTACCTTGCGATTCGCCCTATCTCTTGGAATTAGAGAACAAATCTATGTATGTCAGTTTCAATGAACGCTTCTTCACTCTCCGTCGTCAAAACGGAGCAGTCGAGACGTACCTGGAAAGTGTTCTTTGGCGTACTGTTCGCAAGCCTATGTCATATGTCAATACTTTACATGCTTTCTCAAGTCCTAACGGTTAAGATTCGTACCTTGGCAGGTTTGTTGACCTTCTGCCCAATTGACTTCCACTTGTTGTTCTCGTACTCCTTGATGGCGTTCAATAACGCTTGGCTCTGATAAAGGGGAGGTCAGCTTTGTTGTTCAAAGTACGGGGCTAATGGTGGCTACCTCGTCCTCAGCAAACTCAGCATAATGCATGTCCTAAATCCAGTTAGCTTCTGAAATCCTCCAGTTGATCTCCTGGTCGAGCATACCTTATACCAATGCTTCTTGACAGATCCTTCCGTCCTGGTAGGGAAAGTCTGCACGCCATTTTTAGCAAATGAATCATACCCAGGTTACACCGTATGTCTTACTTTGGCAATCTCTGCCCAGCTGTTGCCAGCATCTCGCATTTGTTTCAGTCGCAACTCTTCTTGTGGTGTCCAGGGGGTGTTAGTCCGGCTTTTCTTAGCCGGTGGAGGCGCAACTGGTGCTGCGTTCGCATCGTCTGTTTGAACTTGTTGTGGTTGTTGGGGAACCACCTGTGGTGGGGGAGGAGCTGCGGCAGGAGGTTGAACTTGAGATGGGGTGACAGGGGCAGGAGGAGCAGCTGTGGCAGGAGGCCCAGCGGCACCAGGTGCCGGCCTCTTTCGCGACCGACCAGCTGGTGCTGGAGTGGGAGTAGGTACTTGCTGAGCAGGTGCGGCACCGTTTGGAGGCTGTTGAGGAACGTTCATGGGAGAAGGTTGAACAGGTGCCGGGTGATGTTGCTGCTGCTGCTGCTGCTGTTGAGGTTGCTGTTGTTGCTGCGGTGCCATATTAGGTTGAGGGGCACCGTAGCGGAATTCCATGTTCTCAGGACGACGAGTCATGTCGTTCTGGTATTGGTGAGGGTTGCTATTGAGGGACGCAGGTCAGCAGGGTGGCTCCCAATCGTAGGGCTTCATGATCGATATGAATGGGCTCGGTAGTCGACACAACCACAAGCTACAGGCATTGGAGGTACTTTCATGCCAGAAAGTTACGTGTGTAGCTTTGGTAGGCGTCAGGTCCATCAGTGGTGAATGGGTCGTGAGACACAATTCGAAGGCACCGATTATGGACCTTACAAAGCCAGAAAACCCTTGACAAAACAGGAAAAGAGTCGCATTACTCTTGTAATCGAAAGATGGTGTGGTACCTGGTCCACGAAGGAAGGATTTATCAAAGGACGTATTACTTACTGCATCTCGGTTGGCTGATGAGAGTTGGAGTAGACATACTCCGGGACAGGCCCGACTTGCCACTGCTGCATGTTCTAAAAGGTACCAGTTAGCCATCAGATTCAAGGAACCATCGGCAATAAGCAAGGAAACATTATGTTCAAAGTCGTGAGACGCTGACGCTAGCGTCTGCGATACAACAAGACATATCATGACTCTGACTGGTGTATCAACCAACGTGGGTCTGAAGCACGCGCAAACTTGGGGTGACGCGACCAGGGTCTGAGCTGCGCAAACTAATGTTGATATCGAATTTCGACAGGAACAAGACAAGTCGCTTCATAACATTTGCAGCGTACCTGTAACCACATCCTTGGGTCCACCTTGTTGGCTTGTATCGCGTTGCGATCCATAGTGCTTCTCTCAGTATTAACACCAGAAACGCGATGGCGCAAAACGCGGAACTTTTTTTGGTTTGGATGACCAAGAGTACAGCTGGTGACAATAGAGAAAGTATTTGTACTCACGGGCGAAATTCTGACTAGGATCCGGGAATATAGTTGAGTCAAAGGCAAGAGAGTTAGACGGTGACTAGTCACAGTATCGTAAGGGCGACCAGGTCGATACGAAAGAGGTACAGACGAGTATCTCGAGTATCTGCGAAGTACTCAACAAGATCTGTGCTGGGAGGGGAATTTTAGGGCGTCAGGAAACACAACCGCGGAATCTGGTTGGTAAAAAACTGAAACGTGATGTAGTGGGATGCCGGTTTGACTTCTCCACACAAGTACCAACTGGTCGTGATGTTCAAGGTTTTTTGTCTTGTAAATGAACCTTTGTGCGCTGGTTAAGGTTGGGTTAGTATCGGCGTGTAAGTGGTGAGAGTGGAAATAAAGAAAAGTGTTCGAGTTCAATGGAATCGCTTGTGCGCGATGCTCTACGTGTCTGAACCGTGTGCGCGGTCAGATGCTGTGCTGCTTTCCGCGTGCGCCTCGGCGAAGCCATGTTGAATACATTGGCAGTGCCCCGTTGTTTTTGGGGGTGGTTGGAGACGAGGAAGACGCTTGTGAGCGAAAAGAGATTGATTGGGGCTGGGGCTATAACGAGGCAGGAAAATGCAAGCCAGACAAAGAAGGGACAGGCGGGCACACGCGTAACGTGTCTGCGACAAGACGCGCGAGTGATGTGTGGTACGTAGCGAACAGAA
This sequence comes from Fusarium gaditjirri, assembly GCA_013266175.1. Classification (NCBI taxonomy): domain Eukaryota; kingdom Fungi; phylum Ascomycota; class Sordariomycetes; order Hypocreales; family Nectriaceae; genus Fusarium; species Fusarium gaditjirri. The sequence goes on along the minus strand of JABFAI010000001.1, from coordinate 350,634 downwards.
ACGTAGGACTATGGTTGTAGCAAGACAATGGGGAGGTAGATGCGATGCGATGCGATGCGACTGGTGATGATGATAGTGAAGTATTGAGTCATGAGTGAAGTAGGGTGAGTGAGTGAGTTTATGCTCAGTCTCAACCCGGCAATGACGGAAGATACAGGACGCGCGCTCAAAAACATGTACAAGTTTTCATTTCGATGAGTAAAGACGCAATAATGAGTGAGGATGAAAGCCAGGAGACGGTACTGATTGATGGGGCACGATATAGAATAGAATGCTTACTTGACTTGAGTTAAAGGTCCAGGGGAAACCAGCAAGCAAATGCGCGTCTTGTTTGTCTGCGACGGTGACGACACAATGTGAAGGTCGAGTCACAACTCAAGTCGTTTTGCTCGCCTGTCGCAGGTCGCAATCGCAGAATGATAGAGATACCTCACTCAGCCTTAGCAGATACCGTGGGTGGATCCACGGCTAGGTTGATTGAGGATGAAGTTTGGGCGTGTAGAAGGTATGGATTGTAAGATGATGTACAATAGATACCTCAGCTCAGTTCAACTCTGTTCCCGTCAGGTCGAGTTTGAGGTGGATTGGATGCGGCAGGTAAGAACTGTCTGGGGGAGGGAGGGAGGAACGATGGATGGTACCTCGAGGCAAAGTAACTCGGGCACGACCTTGGAAGTCGCTGGGACCTGGGGAGGGGAAGGTAGTCGTGGGTTACCCTTTTTTTGGTGGAAAGGGGAGAATGGAATGGGCGAAAAGAGGTGGGCAGGCGTGACAGAAAGCTACGACGCTTGCACTAAAAGTGGGCCACCGACGCTTCCGAGGCGCGAATAGCTTAGAATTTGACCCCATAATCACACTGTCTTCAACCACATAAGCTGCACGGGGATGTACAGTGCGCTGATGGCGACCATGTTATCTCTTTCAGCAGGAAACATCTCGAAAACAAGTACTGAGAGGTACGTGCTCTCGTTTCCCGCCCGCTAAGGAAAATCTCTCGTTTCTTTGGTTGATCCGGTAATTGCCAAGCCACGTTTGGTCAAGCCTCAGTTATCGTCGTACAAGTTTATCATAGAATCAGGCATTCAATCAGTTGAAGTGAGGTTGGCAGAGATTTTTCCTTGATATCAGTAATTGGCAATCCCAGTCAATGAGCCTGGAGCTATTCTCATCGCGTACGTCACCTTTGTGATCTGACATGATCTGTTTCCCCCTTGTCAATGGCCTTCCTTGTCTAATAATTCACCGAATGGTCTAATCTCACGATATCATCCCATCAGACAATAAATCCCTGTTGATGATTAATTACATGGTTGTCCGTGTTTTGCAATCTCTCTATTTCGTTTGTCGTAACTGATCAAATCCGTTTGATGAAACTTTCGTGTTCAGTTCCAGCAGCCACTGACAACTTCTATCCACGTGAATCTACGTGACGTGCTGTCATTTTGCATTGCGTGATACAGCGATAGCCTTGGTAGGATAAGGCGGTCCTTTCACGTGTCCTCCCTCTGCTATTCTTTTGACTACTGCAACTATTCATCTGTCATCTATCACGTTCCTATGATCGTTGGTTTCAACGTGCTTCGTTTTGTTGACGAATGGCAAGATGTAATCCCCACTCTACGCGATCAATTCATAGGTAGTTTATCTCCAACACCCACGAGGTGTTGTTAAAAGTAGGCGCACTTTGAATGACAGATCTGTACTAGATGTAGTCTTGACACCATTTCTCGAACCTATTAATGTACCTTGTCTTGCGGTACGTGCCATTTAAGGATGGCTGGCCTCAAGAGCCGCATCTCTCGAAATGATGGATCTGCCCCGATTCTCCACCCTACAAGTACTGTACACAATGGGGCATACCCGGCAATCTGGTCGCGTCTCGAGCTAAGATCGTGACATTGAATCTGTGTACCTCTCAAGTCCCTCCCTCGTCGGGTCCGGACTCGGAGTTTTGTTCTATCGTACGGGGGGCAATTAATGCCAACGGATATGGTCTAATGTAATGTTTGTGATGCTATGGAGACGGAGTTCGAGTAATTCTGCTTGTTTATCTGTCGAGGCTGTCGACCCCCCTTTTTTCACTTCTCCTCAACCGCACTTATGATGCCGCCTTCCACTATCATAGGCACAACTCGAACTTGAGCTTTATTGACAGGAGCAAATGTACTGAACTCATTCGAACATACCAACTGATCTTAGTATTACATGTTAATACTCTGAATAGCAACCATATGAGACTAGTGCACATGTGATGACTGTTAATAGCAGACTAGACTCATCTTCATTATCTAGGGTAGGCTACTGCAATATGTCCTCCTAGACGCCATATGAGAAATGACTCCTTATTCTTCAATATTAAAACACTATAAAAACTCTAACGCGATCAACTATTAAAGAAATCCAAGTTCACTATAGGATGGAAACCTAATCTAAAATGGGAATGGGGATGACCACGTTTCCATAATCTCTGACTTTTCTTCCTCCCTATAATTTGACGTCTGGTAGACTACGTGTCACAACAGGTTGGAATCCTTTGAACCCTAACGGTGGCGAACGTTGAAATGAAGCTCTGGTCAAGAGAAGTGCAACAAAACTACCAGATCAATACAACGGCGACATAACCAAACCTGAGATTCACACGACGATCCGGCACCGGCATCAAACTCCATCGAATTTATCTTCCTCCACCATCTCCAGCTGCATTGCCGATCCTCGTCCGCTTCGAAACACGCTTGTAATATGGGATGGCCTGATATCCCATGTCAACAATAGAACAAGCACAAAAGAGGAGCACGGGGCAAGCTCCCCATGCGAACGAAACATACACGCCATAATATGGATATCGGGGAAATACATTCCGAGGCAAAATTGTCGCCCGCAATACGAGTTTGCGGTGAGCAAAGATCCTGATAACAACAACAGACGTCGAGTGCATCGGTGCTTTAGCCTTATTTTGAGTTACATTAGACTATCAAGTTTCGAGTTTCGAAACCTTTGTTCTTCGAGGGCCAGGCCCGCGGATGAAACCACCCCGGTTGCAAGAGCTGGTCGAAATATTCGGACACCTCTTGAGCCGTCCGTAGGGCCAAGCGATCAGGACCCTTGCTTCTACCTTACTCTCCAATGAGTAGGGGAACTTCTAGGTACAGTAGGACTGGATGATGGGAATCTCAAACATTCTGGTCGCGTTTCAAGCTACAACCTTATATAACGGTGAATATTGAAACGCCAGCCCTGCAAGATGGACAGCTGGCGTCAAGAACCCAAGGAATTGCTTAGCCATGGAGTAGAAACCTTCAACAAACACGAGATGAATCTGCCGGTATCATGAATAATATCATAAACACGTAAACAACTTTAAAAAAAGTCTTTTAAATAGAGAGTTTATTTTAGTAACACAATCAATAAAGACAAAACTAGAACGAAATTATCATCAACACGGAACCCTGCATGCGGTTTGTGGATTTACACGTGGTATTCTCGCAAGCACATCCCACCATAAAAAATCTTGACGGTCCTTTGCCGCTTGACCAACAACTCACGATAGCTGCATCTTTGTCCCCGTGCAGAGCAAAGTTCCAGAACATTGTTCTCAGGACAGCCTGAAGCCCCCCAGTCCGGGACCCAAAGAGCCATGACCATCTCAACCGCACAGACTCCTGAAACACTGCCGAGGTAAGCCTATGAAGGGAAGTGTTGCGACTTGGCAAACATTTGACAGCTGTATGTATAATGTTTAGCGCATGACAGAGAAGGATTTAAGTCAATAATAGTCGAAGAAATATGTATCAGGATTTTGTATGCGAGGTTGCATGGAAGAAACCCAAAACTGAGGTTATCTAAAACTTATCTGGGAATCTCAGATCTTGGAGTTTCGGATCTCAACGTGTTTGATCGCTGCTTCAGACTCGAGCTCACACAGGAACGACAGCTATCCGGCGTCATGGGACCTCCTGCCAACTCGGCAGAGTAGCACCCGGTTTCCGGGAATGTTTCGACCCGGGCTGGAGAATGTGTTTCTCTTGACGCTGTCATGTTAGAAGTGTGCATCAGATATCTGAAGCCTGAAGGCATTCGCAGTTTTGTTTAGCGCCACAGAGCAGAGCCTTGCTGCAGGTGCTAGTGCATATTTTCATAAGGATGCTCTGCAATACGATATGCAAGGGTGTAAGCCGCGTAAAGATATCGGACAAGGGAGTGAGATCGACTACGCAGAGGAGTCGCGCACTCTACAGCAGCATTTCGCTACCAAGGGCCTGTTCACCGCCCGACACTACATGGTGATCATCTTACCATGGTACCGTCTTAGTCGGCCAGGGCTCCAAGAATAGACGAATAGATTCTGTCGCATTCAAATCACTCGGAGTTACAAGGAAGGACGACGATCAGAGAGGCGTAAGACAGCGGGATCGAGGCATCCGTGTCCATCCTTTGTCTCGCTTGGCTGTGTTTCTCATTCTTGTTTCTGTAACTGGGGAGCGAATGTTTCCGTTTGTGCCGCAAACTCAGCTCGTCTCCCCTGCACGGTGCATTGCCAGAACCATAACCAGGACACGATACAGAAGACCACAATAGGAATAAGGACAGAGTCTGTCGACGGACAAGGTAAAAACAAAGTGTTGAAAGCACTGAACCAGTATTTTGAGGTTAATAAGCCGCCCAATCAGCAGAGGACGCTCCACGGAGTTCGCAAATGTCCATCTCTTTTGGATTAATCCCTGATACCGAGGTGAAATTACGCCAGTGCGTTAGCGGGTTTCAAGGGGGGATCCCTGAACCTTGGGCCTGGGGCGCGGCGGCAGCTAACGAAGCGGCGAGATTAGTTGGCTTTGTTAAGGTAGGAACCGAAACCGACGGTAAGGAAAGTTACATATATGGGTTTGAGTAGTAATAGTGACTCTGAGACAGGAAACATCATGACCAGCGAGTTGGTGAGATGAAAATCCTCCCGCTCAAGAAGTGATATGTATGATATCAGAGCTGAAGTCGTTTTGCCCTGATCCTACCAAACAACAACAGACGAAGATAAAACTTTCTAAAGTCTAATTAATTAATAAAGGTGCAAACAAGTCACTGCATATTGAAATTAGCCAGGCGCTTGTCGTCCCGCAAATTTATGAATCGAGGCGTTCGATGGCATGTGCACATCGTTTAAACGGACGGCATATCTTGCACCCACCTATCACGAAACGATAGCCGACAGGGTTGCCAATGACATGCCCTCCACCAAACACTGTGCAAGCCGGCCGAGAAGGATGTACAGTACGTATCTGGACTCGACTCGAGTTTGATACTTGGAGCCAAAAAGCGAGAGAAACGAAACCGGATATTGTTTAACTAAACCTTTGGGGCTTGATAAGCTTTGGGGAATATCTCCTTGTTGCGGCTTTTACTTCAGCTGCTTTATACAGAAACACCAAGAATCATGCAGCAACAACAACAACTCCCCGATCGCCTTTACTTGCTACGCCCGGGCCAGTATGCAGTCTGCTAGCTGCAGCCAACAGCTTGGGACCTAATCACGGTCCTCCAGAAAATCACGGATCACAGCGCAGCGGCGCGCGATGGATGTCAGCCTCGAGGCTACAAGTGTGGGTGGGATTATCACAGCCAAACCACGAGGTTGAAGGAACTCGAGGTGCAAATCAAAATCAGGGACCGTCCAATTACGAAGCAATATACGAACCCCTGCTAGTCGCCGGGGTTGGCTGCCAAGAAGCAGTTTGTGTGCGGTGCTGGAGAGTCAGACAAGGCTATCAACTAATGGAAGGGCACTTGAATTATTACGCGCATCGTGCACCTGAAGCTGAGGTCGATGTAACGCAACACGACCCCGCTGAAGAGAGACTGACTGCCTGACTGAATGTATGTATGGCTGCTGTCAGGAATAACAAGAGTGACTGATTGATTATCAACGAATGAACACGATGACAAAACCCACAGAGGCCATACGTAAACCTAGGGACAGTGCTATATGTGTGCCTTGTCCCACGGGAGACAGTTTCTCCTTGAGAGCAAAGATACTGTGCTGCTGTGCTGCTGTGCTGTGCTGTAGAGATCGGATGCCAAGGATGGCGAAGAATATGTTTAAAACTCGCACAGGCCTGCCAATATCCGTTGTACGAGTACTGAACCGGGGGTGGTAGATGGATGTTTGGATCACTTCTTCGACAGTGGGAGACGCTACGTGCGGTGGTGACCGTTTTACCAGGCAAGGGTGACTTGATTTGACAAGGCGGCGGATCTTGTATCCGTCACTGACAACGACTGTTCTGTTCTGCAGTTGCAGTTGCAGCATGTAAGTGATCGTTTTGAGGCTCGCTTGGGCGGACCATGTCATCTGGTCTTGGTTTCTGTCGAATTGATTCATGATGGTGGCGGACGGTGGTGTACCTCGCTCCATATTCCTATTCTGTCGAGCTGTTTAGACTAGATCTCACCTTCACCGCGATTGAGGCTTGACTACTGCAGACTTGTATTAAGCCATTGTCATCGGTGGCGTTTCTGTAATATTACGATCGTTGCTACTGCTTCACAAGCCCTTTTTTTTTTTTTTTCTTTTCGTCTAAGGATTTTTTCTGGGGGGTTAGAGAAACAAAGAAACCAAAAACCCCAGAAATTGGGGTGTCTCATTACTGCAGCTTATTGTCTTGTGTTAGTCTCGTCTCGCGCCCAGTCTATGGTCAAGCTAAAATAGTATAGTGTCATCTAGTTTGTCTCCGTTCAGAGCCTCAGATCTTGTTGTAGCAGTATTTGTTTTGAGTCCCAGACAGGAACTGTAAGATGAATCATCATCCTCGACTTGTTCCGTCTGCGATGGATGTATGCTTTGGTTTTGTTCATGTTGCAGCATCCCAACTCCAGCCAAGCCACATGCCAAGCCATGCCATGCAGGCCATGCAGGCCCTGAATTTACCCCCATGCCCTGCCCTGTCGTCTAGGCCTGGAACGCCTCCCACCCCCGTTCGTCAACGCTGTTAGACTGTTCCTGTTAGATGTAACAGGGGCCCTGGCAGTGAGCAAACCCTTGTTATGCCCTGATCCATGTCCTTCCTCCAATCCATGCATGGCCCGAACCATCACCACCGTCGTGGCCGTTGCAATCTGCCCCGTACGTACTGTACCTTACTCTAGTGAGCCTGTTACTGCATGCATGCCGCTGTAAACTGTCTATTGTGCCTGTTTCTGAATCTTCCATTGTTATTACTACACCACTTGCCCCTCCCCTTCTAATAAACTACTTCTACTTCTTCTCCTCTTTCCCTTCTTCACTTTGGATTGTCATCCTCAACCTCACATCTTTTTCTTTTCTTTTTCTTCTGCCTTGCAAGAAACGCTGCTGCGTCTTGTAATTGTATTCACTTCTTCGGCTCTGCTTCGCTTCTTCTACGCAGTTAGCTCCAACACTCATTAACAGTACCAACTTGGACCAACTGGTTTGGCTGCTGACACTCCTTTGAACAACAACAACCCATTACCTTCTACACAACAAAACCGATATTGGTTTTTCATTCATCGCCTTTTCATAAAAAATTCTGTTTCATTCCATCTGAAACAGTCTCAACTTTTGAGGACTTTCCTTTCCGGTGTCTGTATTTTCGAGTTTAAATATTCTCGCTGGCTTAAACAGCACATCCGGCATTCGAACGATATCGCTCGCTTCGATCACACTTGGCCTGGCTTCTTCTTCAAGACCAGCTCATACGACGACTTTCGACTCTTCGAAAAACGACGATTCTTTTCAGCAACCTGACTTTTACTTTACGATACCCCCCTTGCGGATTCAAGGCAGTACAATGAACAGCCGACCAATGAGCTCAGGCATGCCTCAACACCAGATGGCTCAGGCCCCTGCGCCTTACATCCCATCGCGGGATTCCATGGACCGTCACGACTACGGAATTTCAAAGAACCGTAAGGCTTCGTCGACTGGCGGTGGACGTGCTTGGAGCGATGAGGAGGTGAGTCGATGTTGTTTAGTTGTCCCAGACCAAATCACTAACCCCCAGTTTAGGAGTCGTATCTCATCCAAACTCGCCTCCAGAAAATGCCATATAAGTACATTGCAGCCCATCTCAAGAAGACAGAGTTGGCTTGCCGTCTTCACTACCATCAACTCTCTCATGGCAGTAACCGACGCAACAAGCGTGCTGCCTCAGTCTCATCAGGTGCCTCTAACGACATCCCCCAGACTCACCACATGAACGTCCCCAGCCCAGCACGAGAGACCGTCTCTCGCTCAGTTTCCCCTGGTGGAAGTGTACGAAGTTATAGCCCTCCTCCCTGCAACGTCAACACTGCCAGCCACATCCAACTCCCCAGCATTGTTGGACCTAGCGATGTCACTCGCCTACCGTCCATTCTCCCAAAGCCATCTCGCATGTCTCTCCCACCTCCTGTCACCAACCAGTCATATACGACGACAGTGGATGTTCCTGTTCAGATGCCTCATGCTGCTTGCCACCACCGCTCAGCTTCGCTTCAACGAACCACACCTCCCCTGCGTCTTGACTGCTCAGTTGTGCCTGCTCCTGGACCCGTATCTTCACCTCCTGCACACAACGCCTCGCATGTCGATCTTTCACGCCTTCATTCCATCTACTCAACTCACCGCGCGTCTTTCTGGACAACAATCGCCAACGAGTATGGCCCTTCAGTGTCTCCCACGGTTCTCGAGCAGGCCTGGAAGACTGGTACATGCTGCAGCCCTTCTTCTCTGACACCAATCACCCCCATCTCAAGCCCAGGCCAGGCCGAGAAGGATGCACAGAACCAGTCCTACAACAAGGGACAGGACAAGACACGGATCTCTTCGATCCTTGGGATTGACGCTGACCCACGAACCGCTCGCGATCGGGATATCGTGAGACGGCTGGAAGAGGAGCGATTCGGTATGATGCAAACCGCTCACTGAACATGGACTCCTCGGGTCACGTCACCCTGTCTTGATCCTCGTCCCATCCAGAGGCGAGGTAATTTGGAATGAGGACAAGGTGAGACTGCAGCATGGTCTCGCCTCATTATATGACACGTCTCTTGCTTTTCGCATTTCGTTTCAATCACGGCATTGTTGCTCTCTCTTCCACCAGAGGTACGCACACGACACGGCATATCTGCCACACACTTGGGCATTTTACTTGCGCCCGCACTCGTTTTCACGAAGTACATCACTTTCATTCTTTTCACTGTGCGCCTATACCGTTCTTAACTTACGAACAAAGTATTGTCTAGTGGGTGGGATCCAGTTTAATACTGGATCCTTGGGGTGGAAAAAAAAGGAGGTAGATGCACGGCATTTGCTACACGACATGAAGAGCACTTGTCGCAGATGGAGGAAGACACTACTTAACACCTTTCTCGTCCTATGCTTGGAGTAAAGACCTGTCCCGGGGTAGTGGACGGAGTCATGGATTTCTCATTTGGTCTCAAGCTTCGGTTTTTTTTGACGTTTTTTTTTTTTTTTAACTCACCCGTTTTATTTGGCTTGCCATTTCGGCAAATTTCCTTACATTGTACAGTCCTCTTGTTGTTTCGTATTCAGGACTGATGAAATTACGGTGATGAAAGCAAAGAGCCAAAGCTCAGGACGCTCGGCCCCGGGCTACTACTACTGAGCGGATAGGGTTTCTGGGGAGGAGGATAATATTAGATACACCCTGCCAGTGGTAAAAGCTGGCAGGCATCAATTGATAATCTTCTTCACCTTGAACTGTTTTATTGTTTTATGTGGACTCTGACATGACAGCGTTGAAAAAAGTGCTGCTCGCTGGCGTAATTGAGGTGAAACTAGATAGATCAGCGTGTGTCAGTCAGTGGAGGATATGGGGAGGGGATATGTTTGGGGTTGCTCGAACGGTGTCTGTGCAAGGTGCCATGAAGATCATTTCGCAGCAAAAGCCCGAATTGTAATGGTATCGCTGAGTTGATGCTTATATTGTGGTGAATTGGGTGGGTGCATGTGTCTTGACTGTGCAGTGTTTCACAATGACGACGGCCGTGTATCAAGACGCATAGGCCAATGTGACTTGCATGATATTGGGGAGGTGTGATTGTTTGTAGTTGGACGGCCGAAAAATGGAGGCCATGTCTATTCTGGACTATAACATGACATGTCTGATATGTCGAAACATTACCCAGTACAAACTCTCGGTGATTAGAACCGTTCGGGTGAGTGTCAGCCGAAACTTCGGTGTTTCTCCCCCGTATCCGATCCGCGGTTCGGCCCCGGTGGATGGAGAAATTGTGGATGTTCACGCGGAGAGGGGCATATCGGGGATCATGGGAAGGGAGGCCATTCATTGATGGATCCATAGCGAATGGGACAGCGGAGTCCCGGCTGAATGTAACTGTAAGGTAGTCAGGGTACTACTAGCTAATAAGGTATGATATTCTTAGGGAGGGTGGCTGTTTTCCCATTTAGCCGCTGTCATATTTTTTGTTTTGTTTTGGGGGTTAAATGAATTTGACCCCACGCTTATGATCCAGATGAAGGTATCGTGAGGGGAGCATCTATCTTATGAGTGGAGGTGACCTCGGATATTTGAAGTACCTGTTTTTGCATTCTCTCTTGCACTCGCTCAACACTGACAGAGGAGACACACAGCTCTTATTTTCTCTGCTTGATTGGCAATGGCTGGCTAGCTCGGGCCTATTAAAGCTCGAGGGATCCGTTATTGCTAAACCGACGGTTGGTATTCGACAAAGCTCTAGCTAACTAATGTGCGGGGTTGCTGGCCTCTTTAGCAGGCGGGAAGTGGATATGCCATGATCATACCAAGTCAAGAGGGGTTAAAGAAAGAAGAAATCAAGAGAAGGGGAAACTCTTGATGAGATGTCCGGAGCAAATGCCGAGCCTTTCGGTCCGGCAAACTAAGGATAAGTGAGGCAGGCCAAGATTCTGAGTGAGAATAGCCTGCCTCTTCTAACACGAGGTAAACGAGTTTGACGCAATTCCACGAGCCCTCTCTTATCTATCATGTGTTGTCGATGAGCGAGAAGCTACATTAGCTTGGGGAGTACAAAATGCCACGACTGCAACAGCCCTGATCGCTTCCTTTCTCCCGAATTATCTTCATCTCAGTTCTGTCTTCTCTCTCTCTCTCTCTCTCTCTCTCTCTCTCTTCGTGACTTGTAATATCGTAGCCTTCAACTGATCAACAGAGGAGTCAACGCCACTCACTCCCTCTACTCCGCACACTGCACTACCTCAAGTCACAGGGCTACGAAGCTACAGGCTACAGGACATTCCGCTTACACTGAAAAAAAGTCACTAAAACTGAACTACTCCGCTCTTCGGCAGACGCATTGCAACTCGCACCACAATTCTTGTCTAATCCGACGCTTGTCCTTGGCCAATTTCTCTTCGTCTTCGGTTCTCTGTCACCCTCACCCAAGACCAAAAGTCTAAAGACCTTGTTGTCCGGGATCAATTCCTTTATATAAGGTCAGCCACTGCCCGTGGGGTTACGCCTTGGCAACCTCTTCACTGTAACATAACCAGCTCATCCTTTCTTTCTCTTGCTCATTCCGACATCGCTATTTGTCCTTTACCTGGAACTAATCCAAATTATCAGGAGACAGCTTATTTCATCTTGACTTGACTCTCGTGTTTCTCAGCCATTGAATCACTAGAAACCGCCAAACTCCAACAACAAACCACAGACTGTGAGATCAGCTCTCACAACTCATCAATCATGGCGGACCAAGTCCAACACGACCCCAAACAGGATCCCGACTACATCCCCTTTCCTTGTCTTCCTCCCGGTGGTGCTCTAAACCGTTGGTCAGCAAAGATCACTCGCGAGCATGACTATCCTGGAGCTCAGGTATGTTCCCCCTACCCCTACCTCTACCATGTTCCAACAACTCACCAACATTGCCAGGCTATGCTCTACGGAGCCGGTGTCCCTAACAAGGACAAGATGAAGAATGCCCCTCAAATCGGTGTTGCTACTGTGTGGTGGCAAGGAAACCCTTGCAAGTGAGTTTTGAACCGAAAGCCTCGCTCAAGACTGAATACTAATGATTTGTAGTACTCACCGTAAGTGAGACGACCTCAGGCTAGACAATCTATACTCACCAAGTTGCAGTCCTCGATCTTGGCCAAATCGTCAAGAACTCTATTGAGAAGGAGGGTATGATCGGGTGGCAGTTCAACACCGTCGGTGTCTCTGACGCCATCACCATGGGAGGCGAAGGTTAGTGAGCCTTACTCACAAAATTCACAAATAACTCACACCTCTCAGGCATGCGCTTCTCTCTTCAAACCCGAGAAATCATTGCTGATTCCATCGAGTCTGTAACGTGCGCCCAGCACCACGACGCCAACATCTCTATTCCTGGCTGTGACAAGAACATGCCCGGCACCGTAATGGCCGCCGCTCGTCACAACCGCCCCTTTATCATGATCTACGGCGGTACCATCCGCAAGGGTCACTCCAAGCTCCTCGAACAGCCCATCAACATCAGCACATGCTACGAAGCTTCTGGCGCTTTCACTTACGGCCGACTCCACGCAAAGACAAATCCTGGTGAGGCTGGCCGTGAGAGCTCTGATGTCATGGATGATATCGAGAAGCATGCCTGTCCCGGCGCTGGAGCCTGCGGTGGCATGTACACGGCTAACACTATGGCCACTGCCATTGAAGCTATGGGTCTTTCACTACCTGGATCTTCATCATACCCTGCCGAGTCTCCCGAGAAGCGCCGCGAATGTGAGCGCGCTGCTCAAGTTATCCGCACCACTATGGAGAAGGACCTCCGTCCCCGCGATATCATGACCCGAGCTTCTTTCGAGAACGCTCTTGTTCTGACTATGATTCTGGGTGGTTCTACAAATGGTGTTCTCCACTTCCTCGCCATGGCCAACACAGCTGGTGTACCCCTGACCATCGACGATATCCAACGCGCCAGTGACAGAACACCTTTCCTCGCTGATCTGGCTCCCAGTGGAAAGTACTACATGGAGGATTTGTACAACGTTGGCGGAACACCCTCCGTTATCAAAATGCTTATCGCCCGTGGTCTTCTCGACGGCAGCATCATGACCGTCACCGGCAAGACTCTTGCGGAGAACGTGGAAGACTGGCCCAGCCTGGACCCTGGTCAGGATATTATCCGCTCTCTCGATAACCCTATCAAGGACTCCGGCCACATCCGAATCCTACGAGGCAACTTTGCCCCAGGTGGTGCTGTTGCTAAGATTACTGGAAAGGAGGGTCTGTCTTTCACTGGCAAGGCTCGTGTATACGACACTGAGAAGATGCTCAATGCTGCTCTGAACAAGGGTGAGATCAAGCAATCCGATGGTAACCTGGTCGTGATTGTACGATATGAGGGTCCCAAGGGTGGCCCCGGTATGCCCGAACAACTGAAGGCCTCTGCAGCCATCATGGGTGCAGGTCTCTCGAATCTTGCCCTCGTCACAGACGGTCGATACAGCGGTGCCTCTCACGGCTTCATCGTCGGTCACGTCGTGCCTGAAGCTATGGTCGGAGGCCCTATCGCTCTGGTCAAGGATGGAGATGTTATTACTATCAATGCAGTTACAAACCGCATTGATGTCGATATCACCGATGAGGAGATGGAGAAGCGAAGGAGTGAGTGGAAGGCCCCTGAGCCTAGAGTCAAGAGAGGTGTGCTGGCCAAGTATGCTAAGTTGGTCGGGGACGCTTCTCACGGTGCCGTGACAGATCAGTGGTAGACATCCAAGATTGACATGGACAACAAAAAATAAAACTGGGAATATTTACGTTACATTGAAACACAACACCATACCATGATCTCGCATAATAGTGAACAGGGGCTAACACGACCATATAATTAAGAGCAGCGACTTGTATAAACTCGGCAGGTTTGATTTCTATCATGAATGAGGATTAGAAACTAAAATGAATGAAGGGTATCGAGCACACCCACGCGCTTCTCTGTCTCCCGCTGACGCTTCTCTTTCAACCCATGCATAACCACCTACTTGCTCTTGTCTTGATACACAAATACCTCTTGAACGCATAAATATACTTGATCAACACACGGCCGCCGCTCTCCGCTCCCGTACTTATATCCAATCACCACTCCACGTCTCCCCATATAATCTCGGCGTTTTCAGCGACGAGCACGTCGTGCGCAGTAGCAAATGACCCTTGATGACTCTCTGGCGGACTCTAGTCACCCAGGGGCATGCCCTCAAGCTCGTCCAGCAATCGCCGCCAGTTATCTGCGAGCATCTCGGCGTACTTGACTCGCTCGCCGGCCCAGTCCTGGTTCCATCGGCTGACCTGGTACTGAGTTGACTGGAAGGTGACGAGTTCGTCGCGGATACACTCCTTGACGAAGATGGAGCGATTGTGTTGCTGGACAATGGACTCCTTATCCTGATGATTTGTTAACGCTTCCTCGTCAATTACTTCAGTACTAGACTTACCTTGATGATGTTTTCCGCTATCCGGTCAATCTCACCAGGCTTGACCATGCCCTCTGGCTTGGATCTCAAGCTGGCAAGCTTGTTCTCATTAGTTTGAATCCTCCGCTCCAGATAAGGAATATTATCTTTATCCAATCGTTCTCTTCGTTCAAACATCTCACGCACACTGACAAGAGCATCTCGTTGACGCTTGAGGTCCTCAAGAACTCCCTCGTCCCATCCACGGCTCTCGTCTTCCATCAAGGCTTGGCAAGTCCTAAGGTGTTTGCTCATAGCAACAAGCCCATCATTCAGAAGAGGAACCTCGTTGGTGTCAGTTGCGTAAGTATCCTCTGATGTTTCTGTCAAAGAGGCCAAAGAAAGAGCAATACGAGCGTGGTCCGCAGCCACGCCCTCGGTTCGCTTGACGAGACGATCCATGATGTTGCAGACGTTAATGTAAAGCTCAGCAGATCGCTTGACGCCATTGCGGGTTCGGTTGAAGAGATCCTCGAGCTCAGCGGGCAAAGAATCCTCCAAGCCGGGTGGTAGTGCCCTATCAGTAAACTCATCCAGAACAGAAATGGTAGCTTGCTTGCGCCACACAGATAGTTCCTG
This sequence comes from Fusarium gaditjirri, assembly GCA_013266175.1. Classification (NCBI taxonomy): domain Eukaryota; kingdom Fungi; phylum Ascomycota; class Sordariomycetes; order Hypocreales; family Nectriaceae; genus Fusarium; species Fusarium gaditjirri. The sequence goes on along the minus strand of JABFAI010000001.1, from coordinate 335,615 downwards.
ATGCTAGTATTAGCTTCAGCAGTTGATTTACACTTGGTGGCAGAATTGACTTACTGTAGGAACGGTCAAGAACATGACGACCAGCTGTTCCTGGCTTAGAATCGGGTGCCTGATAAGGGCATTCAAGAACCGTGACAGGCCCCTCCTTCGTTTCTCGATGAAGGCCCCATCGTTTGACAGATGGCTACCATTTACACCTACACGCTTAGGTGGAAGTAGCGGCAGAATACGGAATGGATATCTCTTGTGTAGACAATCCAATAGCCAGACAAAGTCGCTGTACCTGCGAATAACCTTGCTACCGCGCCGCATACTCGAGATTTCATAATTATGGTGCTGGAACATGAAAACACCTTCCTTTTCCGGCATAAGCACAACAACGATATTTTCCTCAGCGCCACGGTTGGCTCTACCACTGCTTGTATGGTGTTGAAGAGCTGGAGGTTGTGCAGTTGGTGCCATATCGGGAGCTCCACCAAAGGGATTTTGGACAGGCCCAGAGGGAGATTCCCCGAAGCCTACAACAGGATTGTTCCCATCAAAGTATCCCCATCCACCAGGCGTTGTCACCGAGTTGCTGCTATGCTGTCTCCGGCTGTTTGGAGAAGCAGTGGCCTGAGGCGATACAATATTGGGCAGAGGCGGAGCGTCGATTACTGTTGTCGGGGGTGTTTGGCCAAAGCCGGCATGGCCATTTGTGCTGTTTCGCTGGGTGCCGTTGGACTTGGAGGGACCATGATCATGGGTCTTGTGCATATCAGGGCTACCCCATGGATCATCCTCTGGGTCATCCATGGCTGGTCGAAATTGCTTAGGCTGTTGTTGCGCGGGAGGAGTTTGTTGTTGAGGAGGAGGAATATCTTTTGGAGGTGTCTGAGGCGGCTTCGCGGAAAGTTCAGCAACTGGAGGTAGGATGGGCTCTGTAGTGAGACCCGCGAGCCTGGGCTGCGGAAGGCCTGTGATGGAAATGAGTTATTAGCTGGTCCTGAGTAGTGTCCCCACCAACCGCCGGGGGGGATATGCCAGCACTGATATGACATCCATGGCATCGCATTGACCAGTTGGTAGGGCAGCTTGTAAGTCTTGGCAAAGCAAGCGATTTACATGAGGGGGAAATATTCATGCGAAATGCGAATCGAAGAGATATGTTTACTTACGTTTTCGGCGCTCATCAACACCATCCAGGCTTATGACTTCGCCTTCTTGTGCAAGGCCTACCAAAGCCAGCAGCACATTGAACTCGTTTCGACCTAGCAGGACATCCCCGCCTCTGGGAGCTACCAAGGACATAATGCGAGCTTGGGCATCAGCACCAAGTCTAGCAGTAGCGAAGAGCTTTGCGACACCACCAGAAGTGACCTGACCGCCGCTACCATCTTCGCGCACTACTGTATCGAAGGTCTCGATATAGATATCGGGCACGTCGTTGCCGGGGAGGAGGTTGCGAATAAGATCGGCTCTGCTCTGCTGCTTGCGCGGCGTGGGCATGTCCCAAGGTGAATCATGGGAGTCGTTATCGTCAGCGAAGAGACTGTTAGATGGTTTTGGAGTTCCAGAACCAGAGTCATCGTCAAAGAGCCCAGCACCGCCGCGACGAGCTGGACCTGTAGACGCACCCAGAACTGGGCTGTCTTCAGTCGGCGATGAACCAAAAAGTGACATTATGACTTTCAGGCGAGCAGTGAATGCAAGGTTATCTTGCGGCGCGTATCAATCTCGTCGGTGTCGATCAGCCGAGTCGCGATTACTCGTTGAGAGCGTAGATCGGTGGTCCAGATAGCGATTCGTAATCGAAGCCACAAAGAGGACGATATACAGCGCAATCGAGTTGGGTGCGCGATACCGAGCCTGCGATGGAACAAAGCTGCAGCTGCAGGAATTGAAGCGAATCCAATAAGCAATACAGAAGCTCTAGCGACGAAATACACGCGAATTGAGAGGCAACTGGGAGGTTGGTGAAGTCATTCCAAGTGGAGAAGACCTGGGTCTGCGACATCAACTTAAACCGGACGGAGCTGTTGTGGAGCGTCACGGGTACGTACCCCTTGACACATGCAACGGTTAAGGATGTTCATGGAGACGCCACAGCCTGTCATAACTGTGGCTGGTCACCAGAAGAGGCTAGGTATAGAAACAAGCTCGTGAGTTCAATTGTTTGTACATTTCTTGTTATCACATCCAAGTATCTATACTCGGTCATTATAATACAGTCCTTCATATGCCCTTCCCAACTCTTAGAACAGAGTCTCCTCAGTGGCTGCCTTCTCCTTCTTGACCTCGCTCTTGATCTTGTGCACACCAGGCACCCTGAAGTACAAACTGGGCGACTCTCCAGGTGCAAGCTGGTGGCTCAAGTATCCTCGGTGTGCGGGATCACGATAGTACTCAATGTCCTCACGGCTGGTAGGGTCGGGTAATCGGTACCGGAAGGGTGAATCGCGGGCTGCGGCCAGCACAGTATCGACGTGCTCCAATCCTTGAGGGAGAGGCTTATCTGTGTTGACGGACTGGCCCCGTAGGAGTCGTTTTATGGCCAGCTTGGTGTAGTATCGGGTGAGGACCTTGCCTCCAGCACCTTCTATAGCAGCAATAGCTCCAGCAGAAACACGGGAAACCATTACATCAATGGGCTGCTTAAGCATATCCGCACCTCGGGAAAGGACTTTGACACCATCCTTGACAGTCCCAACAATGCCACACTCGATCAATTCCTTTGGTGTAATCTGCTTGGTGGGGTCGATTCGTCCTTGGTCGATCCAAACCTGGATCTGGTCCAGGTTGACTTCCGACATCTGAGGAGCTCGGCTACAGATATGTTAGTCTATTAAACTTTTATCCATTTCCAGCTCTCTGGAATATTGTCGAAGTATTCGTAGGCGCCTCACAAGTTGCTGAAACCCTTTCGACCATGCTTGACGATCAAAGGTGTCTGACCACCCTGGAACCACGGCTTGACTTTGCCATGCTGCTTCTGGCCCTTGTGACCACGACCAGATGTCTTTCCGTGACCGGACGAGGGACCACGACCAACTCGCTTTTTCTGGTGAACGGCGCCAGCGTTGTTGGCGAGGCTGCTGAGGATAGACGCATTTCGGGTCTGGAGGGAGAGGCCGGAGAGGTAGGCGGTCAGCGACGACACAGGGGCATTGGCCGTCGTCCTGCAGCACAGCGGCGTGTTGAAGGGTGAAATTCGAGGAGGCATCGTCGTGGAGAGGGTGCCGTGGCCGTGAGTCTGGAACTGATGCTGGCGATCTCGAAGGCGACGGTAACCAATTTTTTGAATGACTTAGCGCAAGAATGTCAATCCGGGGCAGTGGATGCCTCAGGCTGCAACTCATCGAAATCATCGACGATATGCTCAGAGCCACCGTTTTCGATATTGAGATTGAAACTATTAAGGTACTATTAAAAGAATTCATAAAGTCGTTTTTATCTTCACTGGCCGTACCACAAGTCCGGCCTTTACAGGAAGAGGAGCCGTTGAACCCCCCTCAAGATATCACTTACACACATTACACCTCCAATACATCAACCACAGAGCCCAAATCCTTCACCTGAACATCAAATTACATGTCAAATTCATCAAGAAACAGACATAAATCCAGAACACGATCATCAGTCACAGAGAGTCCTCCCTCCCAGGCTTTGCGTATCCCCAGCCGTGCTCGCGAGTCTTTCTCTCGCCTTTGCAGCGCGCTGAGCTCTTTTAATTCTCTTTCTGCGTCTATAAATAGCCAGAGAACAGACCCAAATGAAAAATAATGCAATGAGAGGCATTCAGATCACCAGAAATAAAAACATTGGATCGGATGTGAGATTCGCTGGGTCATCGTCTGTGACCCGGTGGTGCTTGAACATCATGGTTCCCATTTGAACGATCGATATAGCTGTGTTCAAGGTTGACCACATAAAATTCGTAAAGATAGCGATTTAACGATCACTGTATAAGCATTTTGACTGGTTTCCGTTGTCTCAGCTCAAGGCGCCCAGTTTCGTTGTGAATGACCTGTAAGTTGAGATACGTGACTGATGGGAGTTCTGGCACAACTGCCGCCTCGAAGGATAGTCTTTCTCTTAGTTTCGTACTGGGATAATGTCTAACTTATAGTAGAGATTAGTTATTCCAGCTGATATTGTGATTTTATATGGATGAGGAACTACCTAGTATAATCCTCATGGAATCTTTTGGTCGCGGAGATAGTGCAGGTGAGACGATATGCAAAATAGATCAAACAGTGAGGGCAACACTGATATATAACATCTAGTGGTAGACTTTAGGTTCGAGCAAATTGATATCTTTGTGCTTTCCTCATCCTAGTTTTCGAGCATAGCCCAAGGCACACTCTTAACTGCATGGATCTATAAGCCAACAACAACAGGGGTATCAAACATATACAACCAACACTCAATTGATGATTGACTGAAGATAGAAGAAGAGCAAAGGTTATAAAGCCGATTAATTATGCTTAAATAATACTATGCGAGCCATGGCCTGAGGCTTTGCCTTGGCTCAGCCCATCTCCGTGCCTTTGAGAGACGTAACCTGCTCGAGTGCGTGCCTGGGCATAATGGAACGACTCTTAAGCCTCTGGTTACAGGAGCTACACCAGGTCTTGTATGGACCCTTTAGACATGTGGAAGTCATTATTTACTCAAACCAACTTTGCCGCCCCATAACTCGAGATGGACCTTAGATAATGAGCTTCTGATGAGATATGCTCGGGGCGTATAAACGATCTTGAATGTATAGAGTATATACATACAAACGACTTTGAAATGTATCAATGAATGAACTAATTCAGTGTACCAACTCCAAGCTCTTAGAGAGCAAACGCCCAACACCATAAGAGTAAGAAACCAATCTATCCCAACTTACAATTCTACAACTCTCTCATCATCAAAGCCCTTTGTATTTTCCAACTTCGGCCCTTTATACCCCAAAACATACCCCCTCTGATTCGCAACAACCTTCACACCACCCTTCTTAAACTCAGTCGTATAATGCGTATGACCAAACATCCAAACCTGCACTCCACGCATAAACTCCCTCGCCTGGATAACATCCGTCGAAAACGCCGTCTTGTACGGCGCATTTGCATGCTCTGGTCTCGAAGACCCTTTTACACAGGGTGCGTGGTGTGTTACCACTAAAACATTTCTCTGAGATTCTGTTGGAAGGCTGTTTAGCTCGGACATGGACTCTGTGAGATATGCGAGATCCCGGGCATGACACTCGTTGTGTTTGGCGACGGTCCAGCCTTTAATAAGTTTGTAGTCTGAGACTCGAAGGGCAATGGTCTCGGCTGCTGAAGAATGGATATTCGACCATAATGTGGCTCCGATAATTGTGAGCTTCGAATCCGGGTCGTCCCAGCGATTTCGATCCAAAACCACAAGCTTTCCCTTCAGAGACTCTTCTTTCTCCAGCTCCCTCGCCTTTTCAATACCGTCTTCATAGCTCATCTCATAAAACTCATGGTTGCCAAGAACTAAGAAAACCTTCTCGAAGCGTTCTGTTTGATGTGCGAGGAAGGGAAGAAACATGTCGTAGTCGACTATACGGCCTATATCACCCCCGAGAATGAGAAAGGGTGCTTTAACAGGAAAGTCAAAAGTTGCGTATTGTCGGTTGAGCTCCAGATGAAGATCTGACATGATTTGCACTGCTCGGCCACATGGTTCTCGTTGGGGACTTGCAGGGCCGAAGAGATATTTTGAGACACGATTCAAGGTATCCATTATCGCTAACACTGATATGGTATGTGTGATGAGAATAGAAAAGAACTGGTGAATTGAATGATACTGGCACAGACTTCTCTTTGTGGTTTCTAGGACTCTTATACATACCTAGGACTTGATTAGCCCTCCATGAACTAACTGGTGGGTCTAGAATTGTAGCTGATTGTCTTCAGGGCAGTGCTCTCTAGACCGGGGCCTCCAACGCCACGTCCATTCAGCCCCTGGAAATCCGCCTACGCTAAGTTACCGCGGAATCTACACAATTAAGGGATGGCTGCATGAGGCTTAAGGTTTGCAGCAGTAAGAACCATAAATTAAGGTCAAGGCGATCACTTATGCATAATACCGCCAAGAGAAACTTGCGACAAAAACACTTCTTTGTGGTTGTAGAATGAGCAGTCCCTCATCCTACATGTATCATTAATACCAATGGGCTCTCTGACATCTAGAGTAGAATGCAAGTCCATCATCTATCAGATCATCTTGACAAAGACCACCCAAACCATGTATGCAGCATATTCCCCTCGATGCGCGTGCCATATCCCTTTACAATGCTAGACGAGTATCCCGACCATGGCTAAAGCAAAGGCAGGATGCTCGGGACAAAAACAAAACGCCGCACCCTCTTTTATTTTCCCCGTCCCCGAATATGTAACAATCCCTTTGACCTAGTCGAATGAAGTTGCTTATGCTCCTGAAGCGCCGTTGATGTTTGGTTGATAATCGCAGTGCTCGACTGCTGATGATGATCCGTTTGTTGGATTCCATATCCAAGACAGCTCAAGTCTAAAGTGACCTAGTATGGATGCTCCCAGCCGCCAGCAACGTCGACCCATTCTGCAAGACATGATCCCTCTTTGCCTTCAACATCGACAACGTCTGTATCGCATCTGCAGCGACAGCCAATGCCGCCTTCTTGCACGTCGTCCCAATGCTCCCAGTAGTCGTCTTCCTCAAATCTCTTATACTCGGGGAATGTTGTCTTTTCTAGGTAGGGCTCACGTTCAAGCTGTTTGCCCGGCGCATTGGCAGGGCAATGCTGAATAGTTGTATGCCGGTAACCGAAGTCTCGGAAGTAATGGATATCCTGGGGTCCGAGGAGAGCGCCAGCGGCAAGGGAGTGAATAGGAGCATCGCCCCACTAAGGAATGTTAGCATCGTTACAAAAAGGGGGACTTTGGCTTGCATACTCGTTCCATCCAAAAGCCACCGCTTCTGTCCATCATTTCGAAGAAGTCCTGGTACTCCTTGCTGCGGAACCAGCTGAGCTTCGCAATTTCGAAATTGGACCAAAAGTGGCACATGTTGTAGGTTTCTCCCTCCATTGACTCAGGGTCGACAATGTTCTCCTTTTTACCCGTGAGAGTATCCCAGAAACTCTTCTCGGGATTTGGCGAGGTATCGCTGTCCTTAGAAGTGTCCTCGTCATCGTCCTCTGGTGGCTCGACGAACATTTCCCACAAGCCCTTCGATGTAATGTTGTTAAGTCGCTTGTAGGCGGAGGCGTATCGAAAGATATTGGGGACAGTCTCTCGAAGTTCCTTGACGGCGATTGTGAAGCCGTATGTTTTGTTGTGTTCGATCATTTTCTGGAAAGGGTCGCTGCAACTAGTTAGTAATGTGACTGCGTCTTACTGGAGAAGAACGTACTATGTGATGTCGCAGAAGTAGCTGATCTCGGGCTCAACTCGCCAGTACCACTCATACTTGAGTAATAAGGGGTGGTTGAAGAAGAAGCTATGGTGCTGTTAGTCAAGCTGTCCTTGATCGCTAAGAGAACCTCAACCTACCCAGAGTAGAATCTGCACATTTTGTGGTAGCTCTCTAGGCCTCCGTACATGACGGCAGCGTCACCCTGCTTGGCGATACCCTCTGAAGCTACCTTGGGGTCAATCCAATCGGGGAACCCCCACATGTCTGGTCCAACCTTTCCAAACTCAACATCTCCGGAGGTGTGGTTTCTAACAGCCTCCTTGAAGCTGTCGTCGAAATCACCATCGTTGAGGAACACATAGGGGTAATGATACCAGCGGTTGAAATGTCTCTCGACTGATTTTATGGATTGCAAAACACCATCGATCTCCTTGTTTCGTGCTAATATCACAAATGCGGCGTTGGCTCGAGGTTGGCTGGTGTCAGGCTGGGCGCAGCCCTCGACGAACACCTTATCGTACTTTTCGCTGATTTTCCTGTTTGGGCTGTTAGCTATCTGATATGCCAAAAATGCCAATATGATCAGACTTACCGCATCTTAGGGGGAGCACCCCCTGGTATCAGAAACCTGCCGGGGGAACTGGGATGGCTGACGAAGAGAATAAAAATAAGGATTAAAACAAGCATTGGAAAAAAGACAACCACGCCCAGAGGTACGGAAATTGTAGAGTTCCCCTTTAATCGCAGGGGTCTTCGGAAGAAGGCCATGCGAGAGCCGACAGACTTGTTATGTTTGGAATCCCTCTTCTCGTCGAGGGGAAGTTGTAGAGGAGGTTTGCTGGGAGCCACCTTGGTGGCCCTCCTGATCAAGTCCATGGCGAGGAAGATCCTACCACGGCGGTAGGTATTGTGTTCGGTAGCAGTCGGAGTCTGGAGGACATGAAAAGCGCCGTATCGTGGCGCCTGCGACGGCCGTCGAAGAAAAGATTCAAGTTGTAGATGTGGTCGTGGTCGTGGCCGAGGAATAGGAGGCCAGGGAGGGAGATCGGTATTGGTGGATGGGGCAATTAACTTGTACAGTAGCCGTAGGTAGTTTGGTCGATCTTCAAGGTGGGGCCGGGAAGTATAAAAAAAGGTAAATTAGAAAAAAAAAAGATTATGTCAAATGCGATCGCAGAAGATAAGGCGGTCGTGGTATCGTTGTCGTGGCTGGTGGATTTCGATGGTATCGTCGCATGTCGTCCATAGACGTAACATTGAAGGAGAAGCAGTCGTGGGATGGGATATTGGATCTCTAAAAGATAGGCAAGGAGACGGTTTGAATTAAGTAATGAGCGGCAGGGACCACTTTCCCTGATTCTAGTGCAATACAGTAGAATTTCCACAAAAGTCAAAGCCAGAGACAGGCCCAGAGTTTGATCTAGCAAGCAAAAAACTACTGACGCGTCGACCTGGTAGAGATGGTCGGTGGGGCACAGACTCCTTCTTGGCAGATGATAGCGAGAGATCACCAATCAAGGAGGGTATATATCCTTGTTATGAGTTACAGTGCATGTTCTATGTACATGTACAACAAGAGCGGCAGAGACTGACTGACTCTTGTACTCAGACTAAGGGCCTTGGCCTTCAAAGGGATGCCCAAAAAGAGAATCAGAGAGAGGCAAATAAGGGATAAGACACAGACAGATGGATCATGAGAGGGTGGGAAGTGGGAGCACGCAAAACATGACAGGGCCGTAAAGCAGAGCCTGTAACTTGTAGATATTGACTGATGTCGGGGAGCAGGGAGACACTGCAGGTGTAGCTTGAGCTGTACCAACTGCAGTTATCCATGCACATTCATCAAGATCCCGGGTCGTTACAGGGGCTACGGGCTCGTCCATGAGCCAATAGCTTGCTCATCCTTTGAATCATGACAGCGTCGATCCAATCAAACACCAAACAAAAAGGACGGGACACTATCGGACACCGATATAAGGGCCCACGTTGGACCGGTACATGTACCTAAATGCGTTTGATGCAAAATGGACTGACCTGAAATGAAGAAAACAAAACTCCCTGTAAGGAGAAAAAGGATTAGATTTATAATTAGACCAGGTTCTCACATCCAGATTGTTACTGACAGGTCCATGTGGAGGCTTCTACAAGCAAGCGAAAGCAAGCAAGAAATTCAATTCAGGTCGCTCCAAGACCCACGTGTAACTTAAGTTAGCGCTTGCATGCAGCTGCACTATTGCTTAGAAGAGTTTAGGCTGCGGTCGAATCTTGGATCTTGATTCCGCTTCATCAAGAACTGCCTGTGATCAATGAATCCTCCCGTCCGTCGAGAAGCCCGTCCCGCTGACAAAGACCAGCAACCCAATCGCTCATAGCTCAACCAACCATAGCGAACAGAGCTGTATCCAGTCTGTTTCATGCGTCACCAAACATGGCTCCCAAAATCAACTCAAAAAACCTGTCTTACGACACAGCAGCAGCAGCACCACCATTTCTTGCGGCTCTAAGGGCTCAAGCTGCTGGTGCTACAGGCCCCAATCCACTCCTCGCTGCACAACGGAGGTCGGCTAAGAAGCGCTCTAGCAGTGAGGAGGCAGAAGATGTCCCGCTTGTCGTAGACGAAGACGGAAACGTTGTGAGTCTTGAAGTCGACAAGGATGGAGTTGTCAAAGACACCGGAGATTACGACGTGGAAACTGCAGCAGAAAAAGAAACCGCCAAAGAATCAGAGAGCAAAGCTGCTATTGGAGGAAGGAAACGAAAGGTTGGAAAAGTCATCGGCGAGGCTGCTGATGATGATGAGGGTAAAAGAGAGGACAAGAAAAAGGAGCAGGATGATGCCGAAAAGGAGTCAGCAAAGAATCGCAAACCCAAAAAGAAGGCCAAGAAGATTAAGCTGAGCTTCGACGAGGATGAAGGTTGAACGCCATGAGTGAACTCAACGATACACGTTTCTCATCACTCAGAGCTACCATGAGAATCACTATGACCACATTCATATATCCATCTACAGCCGGTACACGATTTTATCACAGCACTTTGATACCCAGCATCGACAAGATGGGAGCCAATACTCCCGCAATCTCAGGATTGGAGGCAAAAGAATAGACAAAAGCTCGCCAGACATACGGTCGAATACTCGTCGTCTTGCAAAAGGGCACATCTTATTGGCAGTACTGGGTTTCATAACCGCAACTGGGTGTTTCACATCCGTATCATGAAATGACATCACAATCCAACTACACCCAGTCTATGGAAGCCTGGAAAAACATTTTTGTTGTATACAAGCTCAATTGGATCAAACTGCCATTGTCACAAACACAACAAGCCCAATTATATAGTCAACATCAACTTCTGGAAGCTAACTTAGTAAATTGACACAGGGAATCAAGGCACCCTAATCTACACAAAACGACTCCTCTCCCCGGGGGCACCATGCACATCCATCTAGTTTTCCCTTAATGCTACGACCCAGTCTCCTCAATGCCTCTCAGCGCAATGTAATGCATTTATTTGTATCGGTACTCGGGCTTGATGTAATCGGCAAAGGTCTTGGGCTCCTCGAACTCGGGAGGGTGGTGGTGGTGGTGATCGTCCTCGGGACCGACGTAGTCCATCTTGTAGACGCTGCCGCACTCAGGGCATCGCTCAATAGGGCGCTCGCGGGTGAGCTGGAGTTATAAACGTCAGCATTTCACTTCCGTCCGTCCGGAGTTTCAAGGTGAAGACTCACGCCGAGCCAGTGGACGCTGTGAGAGTCGGCGGGGAAACCAGTGCAGCCAGCGAACTGCTCCTCACCAGCGGATCGGACCATGATGGGATCCTTCATCGTTCCGAGGCGGCTGGCATCGAGAGGGCGCATGTCGAAGATGTCGACGCCCTCCATCTTACCGAGAATCTCGAGACGCTCGATACCGGTGGACTGCTCGAGATCGGTAGGGACGGTTCCGGGGGCGGCACCAGGACCGAAGAGATCCTCCTCAGTTCGGATCTCTGTACAGGAAAGCTTGTCAGCGATTGTCGTACGTCACGTCACAATGCGTTGGCCGAGGTTACGGGGTGCCATTGAGGCAGTTGGCGGCGGCATTGTCGGGCAACATACCCTTCAGAGTCTTGTAGGAGCCGACCTTCTTCTCGGCGGTGCCAGCAAGAGCAGCGGCCTGCTCGTTGGGGGAGGCAGGACGGGCAGCATCTCCTGTAGTGGAAGCAAAAACACTAGTCAGCCATCATACGACGATCGCCATTGGCTGGCTGGAGGAGCAAAATGGAAATGCGTACGGCGGACGAAAGAGGTGGTGAAGGTGCGAGCGACAGCAGGTCGGGCGGCGACGCGGCGAGCCGCAGTGAGGGCGGAGCGTTGCAGGAACATTCTGTTGATGGTTTGCGCCGGGCAATGGGGTCGAGCTTTGAGGATGACTCGGGATGGGCTGAGAGAGGTGTTGTCGAGGGATTTGTGAGGAATGGGCTGATTTGGGTCGAAGTTGAATGATGGACCCATCTTTGCGAGCGAATTGACCAATTGGAGTTGCTGTATTTGTGACCACGTGATCTGTCAAAAGCTCCAGCTCTCGATGTTCGCCCAATCGCTGAGGCGAGTTTCGGAACGTCATCAAAGGCTTCAAGAGCTTGTAAAATGCCACAATTGGCATATGAATGAGAAAGAATGGCATTTGAATAACGAGCCACGCCGATAGGATGCCGTTGAAGTATAGTTTTAGCTATACGTACTCTTTCGGACCGTTCGCTCGCTCTGTCAGAATCTCAGCTTCATTGCCTCCCGAGATCGTTTTGTTTGCCGAGGCACCTTACTTATTACTTTCATGAGATTGATTAACAAATAGGTGCCGGCACTCTTTATTGAAGATTATGCTTGCTTTCAATCAGCATCTCTAATTACCAGTCGATACTTGATTTAAATGCGATAAAAGATGTCAGATGATTTTGACAGGACGAGTTGCACTTGTACCAAATGTCTTTGAATAATTGATTTATTTGGGATCTCTACTTCTCTATCACGAGGGCACTTAGAACAAGTGGGATAATCAAGGCATATGTGTTTCTTTACGAGGCAGCAAGAAACCAGCCGAGATAACCTGATAGCTGTGTCGTCGGGGTAATGAATGAGCTTCCAGGTGTATTGATTCTCTGATATATGAAACGCCTCCTAACTGCAATGATTCGATTTGAAATGTATCTTATATTAATCAAAGCAAGAACTGATGCGGACGCGGGCCTCTGTCAGTTACAATAGTGTCAATCGTCGACTGCTTCGGAGTATCAGATTGTTTCAGGCCAGGGACTTACTGTCAATTGCTCTAAACTCACATCTATCACACTTTAGAGTGCATCTACAAGCACTGGGAGGCATTGATAAAGCTTCAGGTCAAGTCCAGATAGAGCGAGAATCAGATGGCTTTTGGTCTCAACCGTGGCCAACGTTATGTTTTGCAACGCAGAGATGCATGGCCGCTCAACTACCTCGGCAGGGATGTAAGATGTAAGTTACATAGTATCGTTCGCAAGCTCAGCTATAACCTCTTTAGCTTCCCACTGCACACTCTTCACAATATTCTCAGCATCTTGCACATCATGTATAAGCCCAACAGCCGCTCCTGCATACGTCGCTAACCTCCCTTCTGGCCCCCATCCCTTGTCTCCCGACTTCAAAGCTTCATCATGCCTCTTCTTCAGTTCCTCAAATTCCACGCCTGCTTGATGATCGTGAAAGCTCTGGTTAATGATACCCCTTGGGCTATACTGCTCTGGCCAACCCACAGTGCCCCTGAGATGATTGTAGAGCATTGTTCTGGTGGTGCACTGAGCTCCATCTTTAGCTCGGATAATCTCTTGTTGATAGCCTTTACTGATACGAGTTTCGGTTGCTGCTAGGAAGCGCGTGCCCATCACCACGCCAGTTGCGCCAAGTGAAAGGGCTGCTGCGACACCTCGACCATCTGCGATGCCGCCAGCTGCGAACAGAGACATGCCCGAGTCACAGATTTGGTCTGCGATTTCAGGAAAGAGTGTCATTATACCCAGACCGTCGGTGGCTCGACCATGGCCGCCCGCCTCTGCGCCTTGAATGACCAACGCATCTGGGCGGTGCGCACTATTGGCTACTTCAATACTCTCTTGGACGGTACCAATTTGTATCCAGACCTGTATCTCCGGATGAGCTTCTCGTATCTGAGACGTCCACTCATCAAGCTCTTCTTGTCCTCGACGCGGCGCAAAGAGCCATACGGCACAGGGCCTGTATTCTTGCACAGCATTAACAGCAGACTTGAGATCGCCATTCCAAATCTGAAAGCCCACACCAACAGGAAGTGTATCTTTGGGTGGAAATGCGGACGGCAGAGCCTGAGGAGGTGAACTGCGTAGCAACTCTCGCACCGTAGCAAGGTCCTTTGACATATCTTCAGGCTTCGCGCCTGGCCCAATGAACCCAAGGCCTCCGGCTTTTGAGACCGCAAGGGCGAGTTGAGGTCCTGACATTACGCGCATTGGAGCGCCGATGATGAAAGGTGAAATGGTCCATGGGAACTGGCTCAAGAAGCGAGCCTTACTGGCTTTGGAAATCGCATGAGCTGTAGTCATATCGTGATCTTATGCTCTTGTTCTACTCAGTCGGTCAGCTTTGTTTTCGATCGATGATTTGGTCTTACTCGCTATTCAACGTGGAATTTTATCTTTGAGAGGCACTAAGTATTTGGAGGTTGGAGAAATTCACATTCATGTGAGTGCGCAGGAAATGATAAATGAGCTGAAAACAAGAGCTTGAGAAGATGCGAACAATTTATCAGCGACTTATTGTATTTCGGTGAGAAGCCGAGATCATATGAATAGACCAACTTCACATTACGAAAGAGATCACTTCTTCATCCCGATGTACCCGACATACCCGATCATCGAGTTTCACAAGAACCTCATAGGAATAATGGCTCCTGTTTGTCACACCTTAACAAGTTGGTAAGTGGACGAGTGTCAATCTGTATATTTTAACAAAGTCGCCAGTTCCGGACTTTGGTGTGGCGTGTTCACTGACTCAAGATCATACTCGCAACATAAACATTAGTAACAGTTGTCGTCTTCACACGCCACTGACAAGATGTTCATCAGAAATTCATTCAAAGTCGTACGAAAGATATATCAAGGTTATGTATGCGCCACAGCAGGTAAGCGTGTATAGCATTAATGTAAATACGTGTGCAGCAGCTCAACACCCTCCAAAAAGTATGCCTCAGCAAATTGTTGTACAAACTCTCCCTAAACTCCGAACGTGCAACGCGCAAACGATTAGACCACTGGCATAACATGGACCATCACCATTAATACCATCTTGCACCTTCCATCCTCCGAATCTCGCACGTCATCCATCTTCCGAATGTGACCACATGGCTGATGCTTGAAGTTATCGAATGCACGGAATACGGTAGAACAAAAGGTTGGTTGGGCGCCTGGATAAGACCAAACTATCAAAAGTGAATGTCGTTGTCTCAGAAAACCTGAGGACAAAGCTCAAGTGCGTTTAGAGCTTTGCGCTATCTCTCTGCTGTTGTTGTGCCCGGTAAGCATTTACTCCTCCGTATGTTGACGGCTGAGCTGACCTCTTCTGGCGCTTATCAGACCGGCTGAGAGCTGGCTGTCGATTGAGTGCCGACGGAATTGGATCGACTTTTGAGCGCCGTTGGATGACGCGTCCCATACCGGTTGTGTTGGTCTTGGTCTTGATGATTCTGTTTTTGTCTCCAGGCTTGCGGAAGCTAGCCAGTCGACCTTGATAGCCAGCCGAGCGGATGATGGCTGCGCGCAGTGTAGGGTCCTCGTAGATTTTAGAGGCGCTCTTTGAACTTGAGTCCTCGCAGATGCTGAACACAATTCTTTTGATCACATCCCTACCACTCTGAGCGGACATTGTGAACATCGACTGCATTTTCTTTGCAATCCGCCATCGGAGGAAGTCCCAAGGGTCCATGGCAAGCTCCCCTTTATCATGAAGAACTCGCAAGTCCGACACCTTGCAAGCAAGTTTATACATCAATTCCTGCTCACATAATCCTTCTGCAGGCAGGTGATGCTTGGAGACGAGCTGATTCGGATGATATGGCGAATCGTGGCCGAAAATTTCGCGGATCTTGCGTTGTTTGGACACATTATCCATATGGAGCTTGTGCTTCTTAGCAAGATCTTTGTTATGGGGGTCGAGTCGGCATTGTTCCTTTGACTCTCTCTTCCTCTTTTCTTCTGAGTCCTCTTGTGCTAGGTAGGATTCAAGAGAGAACCATCTTGGCACCCAGTAGTCGCTGTTTTCGGTGATCTTTTGCACAGGAGTACCGTTAAGACATTGCGGCGAAATGTACTTCTGGCCATCTGGACTGATGCGGTAGACGTCACTCCAAGGGGTTCGAAGCATCTCGGTTACGGCCTCAGATGACACAGTCGTCTCGTGGTTATGATCTAAGCCGTGATCTCCCATCTTGCCTTTATCAGCTGACCAGCAGAATAGAAATCTAACCTAAACACTATTATTAGCAACTCCTACCAGAATAAGTATAAGGCTAAAAACTTACCTAAAGTTAGGAAGAGTAAGAGAATAGTAGTTGCTCTAAGGAGGAGAGAGTTAGTATTATATATGGTAGTAAACTCGGCTAGAGAAAAGTAGCTCAGTGGATGATAGAAAGAATAGAACCTATTTTAGAGATAAAACTTCTTACCAGACCTGAGAGAAGCAGCAAGACCAGAATATCAAGAGTGCTAAAAGAGAATATTAAATCCTTAACTTACTTTGAAAGCTGTAGATGAGTTTCCTTCTTAATAGGAGGCGTTGGGCGATATGCGAATTGTGATGCGTTTAGGGGAAAGAAGTTATGAAAGATCAAAATCTTCGATGCTACTCCTTGAAATAATAAAATTAGGTGGTGCAAGAAGAAGGTGCACAGTGGTCTACACCTAGGCCAAGCAGATCAAACGCGACTGGCAGTGAATCAGGGCCTTTGACGCTGCAATTATACCTCCCTTGTAGATCAGATTGCCGCGCAGTGGTGAACAGGTGCTAGCTGGTGAATGTCTGTGTTGTTCTGAGATTTGTTGAAGTTTATGGTATTAATCTCAGCCTGTGTGTTGTTTTGGATGCTGAAGTTGTTTTCTGACTTGATGGTGTTGGTGCCAGAAGATGAAGGAGTTGTTGATACCAAGGCAGAGATCAGATGTGATGAGTGCTCAAGATGATCTTGTGCGAAGAGGATTCTTATGGGAAGGAACCTCGCGATGCGAGTCACTGTCACAGCAAACAGGAGACGATTATAAGATGTCCTCTGCCTTTAATGCTTGCCTTAGGAGGTACCTATCTTTGGGCAAGTACCGCAAGTGACTTGACCTTGATGAGCAACAGCTATTAAGTGTTGCGTGCACACCGAGGTTATCCTCTATACGATGACGAGTTGGGCGTCTAACTCGCAATAAAGATATTCGGTTCGAAGACCTGATGTCTCTGAACGAGCTCTCAATTATATGTATATTTATATATATTATACTGATATTGTATTATGCTGCAAGGTTGCAAATTTTTTTTTTTTTATGACCGGAGTCGTTGGCAGCGGTAAAATCGGGTTTATCTGCTGTTTTCCCTTTGATGTATATGACAGACTTGATCAGGTACGGTATGCAGTTTAATGAGGATGAGATATCAAGGTTTAAACAGATTAAAGCGTACGATCAAGTATTCCTGAACGAGGATGGGTAACGACGAAGACACACGATTGAAAGCAGTAGACAGGATTAAGGCAAGGCCATGGATGTGCGGAACGAGGCATTATGTAGCTATTGGCCAGGAGTCTAGAACGTTCCATGCGTTTCATCAGGTACATTTAAGCGATATCGCCTACATCTGAGGAAATAACATAGATAACTACGTATTAAATGTAGTAGAAAGCATTTAAATAGGCTGAAGCAACAGAAATGTCAAGTAGATATTTCCGTCTTCTTCGATACCTATCTAATTGATTCATCGTTGCCTTCTTTTGCGGAGATCTCAAACTTCCATGTTACAATAAGCATGTCGTGGACTCGTTTGATTATATTAGTCCTCACCAATACGCGATTAATCAGCACTGGGAGGGATCGTCGTGTCGACTATAATAACGAGGAAGAGGAAAGAAGCGAAGCTGATGCGATGGTGAGCCTCTAGTCTGACCATAGGTGAATGTAAAGGGATCGAAGGTCAGACACAAAAGATCATCCAATTCGCACTCTGCTGGTGTATCCAACAATCGGACACTCTGGAACTCCTTGAAGTAGCTTTTGGTGCCGTCTATGCTGTTTCCATGACAAAATCCTAAATCGCTAATAATGCTTGACTCTAGCCACATCCTCATTAACCTCAAAGCCTACAGTTTTGTCTCTCTACTAGGTTTGGCCGTCATGGGCAGTATAATGCCATCCTGGTAGCCCGTCGCAACATGCTTGCCTTGAGGACTCCATATCAGGCTTTCCATTGCGCCTCGACCAGCACTGAATCTTGGCCAGGAGACTTCTTGCATCCACCACCCGTCACCTTCCATCACAGCCTCATCAGCGTTGACATGAACGTAGAACGAATAACTTAGGCTTGCTGCGATGCCCAGGTCGTGGCCGTAGCCTAGATGGTTCCCTAGCATAAAAAGACTGTTGCGGTCTGCCTCGAATGCATGACACAAGACGTGTGCGTTTGTGCCTTCTTTTGGGAGAGGTTTCAGCAATCGGTAGTAGATCAGTTCTCTCCGGTCTGGTATGGCTTTGTCTTTGTTGAAGTCCGACATGTCAACTTTGTACATGTCGAGAATAGGGAATGCTCCGTGGCCTTCGTTGGGGAACTTTGCCTTCAGAGCATCGACGTCGGCTTGTGGACATGGATTCCACTCATCAGGTTTGCGTGATGAGAGTATGTCTTTGAATCTCTTCTGTGGCGGGATCCCCTGGACCTCATCGGAGCTGGAAACTGGGCGTTTGAAGGTGACGATACTGGTTAGACAAGGACTTCCAAGAGGTACTTCGGAATCCGAGTCGGGAAACGGGCCCGATAGGTTGCTTGATGGTCGTGTTGGCTGACGAGCGTGAACCAGCCGCGTAGAAAAGGAGCGGCTTGAATGGACTTCGGATACATCTAGGATGAAAGGGCGATCCGAAAGTCCGGGGTTTGTGAACACGGCGTGGATGGACTAAAGAGAATAAGCCTGTGTTCATCCATAAACAAGTCTAACTTACATGGATTCCTCGTCTGTTCTCGTCTACATTGCCATGGTCTTCTGTTTCGACTACACGAGTCGCTGCAAGAGCTGATAGGGCATATACGACAGCGCCATAAGCTCCCCTTGTGATCTTGGGAGGAGGAATACCAACAGCATCCCAAGGAAGTTCTTGTCCGGGTGTCCAAGCTGGCTGCCGACTCATGAATCTCTGAACTACTTGTTGTGTTGAGGATGTATCATCGGGAAGTCTGGCTAGCTCCAAGGCTTCTTGGAATGAGAGTCGCTTCCATTCTTTAGGCGTGCTCATTGAGCTTGGGCTTTCGGAGCATGAAACTTTAAGGTAAGGGCCCAAAAGATTGTGCGGGAGACATCAGGTAATAAGAAAGTTTGCAGATAGATTCGGTGTCTTTTTCTTAAGCTTTCGGAGTTGTTTCGCTTTGCGCAGTGCTGGACTTGAGCTGAGGAAGTGTGAAGAGAACGGGTGTTGATGCTGATCACATCCGGCCCCACACCAGCTGATGATACCGAGGTCCGCCGATTGTCCTCCGGTCGCCGGAAGTGCATTTTGATAATAAAGTGTCTGAGTGTATAAAAGTGGCAATTAGCACACGTGAAAGACAGTGAAATTGAGAGAGAACCAGATGGTTCAATGCGACAGTAAATACACGAAACAAATTTCGGTTTCAAGGTTTGAAATACTGACGTCGGGCAACGCAAAGGAGTGAGTGCCTCGCGGTTAAAGCTCTACACAGTTGGCGAGTTGGACTGTGAGTATCATCTCACTACCAAGTAAATAGACAGCATAGTCCGATTCTTGAACTGGAATCTAAAATGCAAATCGTGGTTCAAAGCACATATTGCCATCTTGTTGATTGACAGAAATGCAAGATGATGCCAGTTCAATGCCTTTGTTGCCAGCAGAGGCATTCCCTACCAAGCCCCTCTCATCATGGACAGGTCGAAATTCTAAAGAAAGACATCATGGTTGCGAAATAAGCTGCATCACCCAATCACTGAGTTCCGTGCAGCTGTAACTCCCTAAGATCCATAAGCGTTGTGGTTGCCTCCAGGTGTTACAGCTGTACCTGTAAGCTTCCAGTAGCCTGCCTAGGACCTGAAGCTCCGGCAGAGTCATGACGTCGTTACTTTTAATCACTGGCTTGGGTAAGTACTTAGGTAGATATCTACTACAAAATGATCAAGCATGAATCTCTTCTTTAGCAAGTCATCCCAACCACAAAAAAAACACGACTTTCTAGATTATCACCAGGCAATTTGCGCCTGCAGCTTTCGGAATGCTGTCGTGCTTTGGCATTGGTAAAAATCGCGAGGACGCAGAGCGCGAACCTCTGCTGCCGCGTTACAATGACGACACCGGCCTGCAGACGCGACTCCATGAGAAGCTGCATACGTATCAAATGCTACGCGCCATATCTAAAGGATATATGCCAACAAACGAACAACTTATCATCCACTTGAGAACTCTCCTGTCGGCTCAGATTTTGAATCCTGAGCGACAAGAGCTGAGCCCATCAGGACGAGCCCTGGTCAGAAGCATCAAGCTCTGGATCAAACAGTTCATCGAGGTGTTGCAACACAAGAATAGTAAGGACCAGGTTCAGGATTTCATCTGGTATCTTACCAAAGCTCGTTTGGACATCGACGTCGCACATATTGAGCAACGAGCTGCCAGGGCAAAGGTCCGAGCCGATGCTGTCGCTACCTACAAGAGCTTGCAGACCGTTGGATCGCTTCTCTTGACTAACTCCGATTTCCGCATCTTCCTTTCCGACCTTAGCACTGTTGGAAGAGAGGTGCTTCGAGACACTGCCTTCACCTTGTCCGACGTCTCCAAACAAGCTGGCGAGGCCATCAAGCCATCCAAGGAGGAAGAAGAGGCCCTTAAACATGCAAATGGCAATGGCAAATCACCTGCCCCACCTTCTGATGAAGATCTTAAGAATGAAGTTGTGGATGTCGGCGAGACTGTCAAAGATAGTGCGATTGAAGTGGCCGATGGGGCGGTGCAGAGCATCAAGGAACATGCGAAGGGCGACGAAGGTGACGTATTGGTGAAGCGCCTCAAGCAAACTGTGATGAACCTCCGGAAGCGAACAGACTATAAGGAGTCGGTTTCAACAATCTCGCTGCTCATCCAACGTTACCTTCTCGCCTACTCCCACGCAGCCGCTGCAACAGTTGAAGCAGTTGAGGAGGACACCCAGCCCAACCCAGAGGCCGACAAAGCAGTCCACAATTTCTGGTTGTTCATCACTTCTCTAGGCAAGCGTGAGCATTGGGATGAGGTCAAGAAATCCTTCGAAGCCGTTGTTGATGATGGGAAATCCGATCCCAACTTTGACGAGCTTGTGCGACAGATTGGCAATCTGGTGCAGGATATGCTGAGCGACCCTGACTTCTTTGACGACATCGAAGAACGATTCCAGGAACTGCGCAAGAAGTCCAATGATTTGACGGCCAAATCATCAATTCGAGATGATCTCGACGCGCTCCTTTCGAGTCTGTATGCCGCTTTCCGCTCAATCTTGGATGACCAGGATATCAAGAAGCTCATTCACACAACTGAAAGAATCGCTCTCCTTTTGTCACCAGCCGGCGAATACGCTAACAGCGACCTGGTCACTGACACTATCAACATCTTTGTCCCTCTCCTCATCCAGGCTATTCAGTACATCCCCATTCCACGTGTTGAAGTATCAGCACCCGCTATCGATCTGCTGCTAGAAAATCTCATTCTTGAGCCCGGTCGCACCATTAATGCAAGCTCCTTCCTGCCCTTCCAGCTTAACATCTCAACCTACAATGATGTTCAAGTGAGAAAGGCACTTCATGGGACGCAATCTACTATGAAATCAATGATGAAAGTGACTGTGTCCGGCCTCTCCATTGCAGCAGACGACCTGGGTTACTGGTTCCGCCTACACTCTGGTCTTTTCCGTATGGTTGATGAAGGCATCGCTGGATTCCATCTCGATAAACGCGGCGTGGACATTACTCTTGACCTCGAGATTGGAAAGGATCGTCTGGAACAGATCGTCTCCTTACGTGATGTCAAAGTCCGCATCCATCACCTTGATTACACGCTGAGCAAGTCAAAGTTTGCTTGCCTCGCTTGGATCCTGAAGCCATTCGTCCGACCCATTGTGCGCAAGGCTCTCGAGGTCAAGATCGCAGCTTCAATCGCTGAAGGTCTTCACTTCCTGAACCGTGAAATGCTTTATGCACGGGAGCGTCTTCGTGCCACACGAATTGCTGAACCAAAGGACCTATGGACCTTCATTCGGGCAGTTGCTGCACGTCTCGTTCCAGCGCCCGATCCAGACATCGACGCCCGCGTTGGTGTCAAAGCAGGGCCAGGCGTGTTCCAAGGGCGGTATGCACCTGGCAGTCTGGTCAAGCTATGGGAGGATGAAGGCAGGGATGCAGAGCAGAAGCTCTTTGAGTATGAGCAGGGAGGATGGAAGAATGATGTCTTTGACGTTAGCACAAGCCGAGTTTAAGGTTGATTTGCGATGCATCATGTATATTAGTTACGGTACGCTCATTAGCTGATTTGCGCGGCATGTTGGAGTTGCTGGAGTTTGTTTTAGGGTGGCGAGGTAACAAGGCTGCAGGCAAAAGGGCACATGCTAGGATGGCGCATGATGAATCAAATTTTCTATGATGATTGAAGCGTCTAGAAAGTCCATGACAGAATGAACTGAAGGCATTGGACAGCTGTCATGCCGTTGTATCCGCTTCAGGAATGTCGTAAAGCTCAGCATCCAAGCGTCGAATCGGGAGTGAGATTTAGGCATGGTAGCACCTAAGAAGAAGTTCTCCGCTTAGAATGGCCAAAATACATCCCAATGATACCACAGTACATGAATACACATATGTACGCGTGTGCATTTGGTGCCAGGGGATGTGATCTCTCATGTTTCTCAATCTGAACCCCAGAAACAGCGGCCGCCTCCGGCCTAGCCCTAAAGCCGATCCCCAGAGTCGAGTGTCCAGTAGAAGAAGCGCATGGTGCAGCACTGCAGGTTATACCAATGAAGTGGTTTCAGTTAAAAGAGGAGGTGGTAGTTCCGAGCCATGTCATACTGCTTGCTACTGTACCTCATGTGTGAGTTGGCCTGGGGCTGGGATAGCTCTAGTAGAATAGTTTTGTCACGAGGTTGGAGGAGAGTTGACAGTCACGAGATGTATACTCAAAGCATAGTACACACCCGTATAAGCTGAGTAGACCTCGTTGGTTATTTTGAGCAGGTCAATAGCATAATATGATCTGACCAGGATACAACCTCTTTCCGCCGCATTGATGCTTCTTCACTTCTCATGAGCATCCATTCTGTTTGACCAAAACCTCTCGGGTTTCCTCCCTTGTGATCCCTGCTGATTGATTTTCCATCCCCCCCTTTCTGCCCGACCATCTGGTCTCAGCCAACGAAAAAGCATGTTCATCTTATTGATCCCTGTATCCCAGAACGCTTGATTCAACCGCCTGACCAACGCCCCCGGCCTATGGGAGATGCTGTGCGACCACGTCTTTTGCCCCAGATGGCGTACCCCAGACTCGGTTCTTGGGGGTTTTCTTGGGCATGTTACCTTGGGGGACTACAGTTCAGGACATGCTGCCGATCGACTAGTTTTCTAGCTGGAACTTCTACGAGGGGAACGTCCCAAAACTCTGTCTCTGGCTTCGGTCTACGAATAGGATAGACAGGCATGCTGGTATATTAGGATACCCCCTGTTAACCCCAGGTCATGGTGGCTGCGCCTTGGCCAGAAAAAGCAATCCGAATGTCACAGTCAGCATCTCAACTCGCTTGCTCGTCTTGCCTCGTGTCGGCCCCGGATTTCCCATCGAATTGGTTCGGCGTGATCCTTGTTCTTATTGCTTGCACTTGCAGGAGACTAGCTGCTGTAGCTTGGTCCTGGCCTGTCTTGGTGCTCCTTGTCCAAGATGACCTTTCCCCTCTTCAGTCTCTGATTTTCTCCATCATCAGTCGCCAGTCGCCAGTTCCAATCCCATTCTAACTATTTTACTCTTATCAATATCTCGTCCTGTCTATCTATCTCTTTATCTCTCTATCTGACTACTCTGAGTCGGATATACCATTTATTGTTGCTCCCCTTATTCCGATCCCGCCTAACTTTGGCCTCAGCTCAGTTCCCCACTTTCGCTTGTCGACAATCACGCCAGTTATCCACCAGCATTGAACGTCTGCACTCTTGAGTAGGCAACTCTTGACGGCTTGAGAGGCTTGGGAGAGGCATATTAGGTGCATGGAACTGTCCTGACTCAACTCTGCTGCAATATTGAGGCCAGAAGAGTTGCGTCAATTTTGTTCAAGTCATAGCCGGAGACATTTCAAATACCGAGCTCTTCACGCATCACCAGATCTAACTTGTGATTATATCTCCAAGTCGAATCATTCTCCGCTGAAACTCTTCGGCACTGAAAAGCCAGGTCTCTCTTCCTCGGCTTTTCTAATACCTGGACAGCACATCCTCTCACCTTGTTTCACACTGGTTAAAGCGGATGGATCGGACCAGGCAGCTTTGACAGCACCCCTCAGACGAAGCGCAAGCTGTCGTAATGGAAGTAGAGGCTAATGGACAGAGCTCAATCAATCTTCTTGAGCCCTGGCGCTGCCATTCTGCAGGCGGCTGCCACGATGACCTCCCCGTATCTCCACTGGATCTCGCTTCGGATGACTTGACTCAAATCCCAAGATGTTCCGGCTCAGACCCTTTGTTCGAAGCATTGATGGGAGAGTCGAAGTATCGTACTGTTCTGAAAGCAGAAAGTACTGAACGCCATTGGAAGCCAAATGCAAAAGAAACGTCAATCCCGAGGTCCCGACCCGAAGGTCCGGGATTCTCTTTTCCGTCAACAGAGGATGCAAGAAACAAATCCAGCCCTCTAGACATACGGCCTGGACCAGCACCAACGGGACCTCGCGGTATCAAGAGAAAGCGCTGCAAGTCCGATGTTGATGGATTCAACACAGCCGACCTATGTGTCAAGAAACGTCGACTCCGTGCCGAACTTATCACGAGCCGTCTTTCCCAGCCTTATTCTCAACCTGCCACTCACATCCTTAACCGAGAAGGTCAAGAGGCTGGCGACAAGCGCTTCTTGAAGATGGCTACTTCAGTTGATATGACCCGAAGGATCGCACATCTTCACGCGACTTCATTTCTCCGCTTCTCGACTATGAATTGTCTGAGGAAGAGGTTGAGTCTTGGCCAGGCCCCAGGCAACAAGAAATATGAGCAGGAAATTGCAACTATCACGTCAAAAGTTGCTGGCAAGACGAATTGGCGACCTCCGATGCTACATGATTCTTCGGCTGGCAAATCTCTGAGGATCTCACCAGCTGGCACAGGAATTATTGGACCTTCAGGCGTGATGGTATCATCGGCAAGACCTCAGTCAAGCCACCCACCTCCAAAGGCATTTCAACATCCAAAACCCCCATCATGCCGACTATCCAATCCTGTGGCTCTTCCTCTGCCTGTTAGCGATGTAGCTGCAACGAAGAAGCGTACATCACCTCGACTCTTCCCCATCCGATCGCCAGAGTTACGACCCACAGCGCCTTTACCTCCGCTGGACGATCTCGAAGAGGATAGTTTTGCATACATGCATCCTGCAGACGATGACTGGGATGATGTGGGCGATGATCAAGACAGTGTGTATTCTGACTTCAGCGTGTTGTTTGGACAGAGCGATGATGGCAAAAATGGCGAAGAAGACAGATCATATGAGGAGTATTTGGATGAACTCGACGGCATCTGCTGGATGTCAAGATAGTTAGGCAAATATATAGTGGCGTCTCTGGGCATCTCAGGGAGCATTTAAAGGAATTGTGTAAAGTATATAAGGTCCACCCCCACCCTCTACCAAATATGGACAGTAAGTTTCCCTGGGAATTCATTATTGTTTAATACTAATAATTAATTTCTTAATATTTAGGCGTTTTCACCAAGTATTCCTAGATGGGCTGCCACCAACCTTAACCCATTCAGGGTTTCACACTGGGAGTAAAGCGATGGACGGGGACAAAAATAGGCTATAATGGCTTGTATTATTATTCGGCCAGATGGAGAGGCTTAGATACACCACAGCTCAAGCAACAGGTAACAGATTGTTTTTGATAAGTGATTACGTTCATGGATACACACCAAGCTTTGAGGCTCTGTCGTTTGCAATATCGCACATTGCCTAAACACCGAATTAGTAACAGAAGCATCAAGTTAATCTGCGAGTCATGCATACCTGTAACGCTTCATCAACCTCTTTCGAAAAGTCGCCTCTAGAAATTCTAGCCTTCATGTTCTCCATGATCTCAGGCCTTCCCCGTCCGTTCACAAAAACGACATATCGTAATCCGGGGAACTTTTTCTCATACTCCTGATTCAGCTTTCCCAATTCTTCGCCTAGGCCTTGCAGGTTGGCCTGCTCTGCGGCTGACTGTGCTGAGTCAACTTTCTTGGCTCCCAAACGGGGATGTGATCCGAGAATTGAGAGAAGAGTCTCATCTGGATTGGCTGATGAGTTTGAGGAAGCGAGCAAAGCGAGGCGAGTCCTGCAGGCCTCAATTAACTCCGGGTATGATGTATACTCTGCATCTCGCACAATTGGGAGGAGAGTCGAATGGATTGCTGGACTGGACTCGAATAGCAGATCCAAAGTCTTGACCTGCTCGGCCTCATCTGCTACACGAAGATCTTGAGGTTGAGGTAGGGTCATGATGGTTGTTGATGTTGGTGAGATTCGTAGCCAATTGTCACAGTACTGTGTGCATATTCAATCTATGATCGACGCTCACCAACACCGCAGAAAATAACTATTTCACTCAATAGCTGTTATCGACAAGCAGTCACATCAATTATCGGATTACGGAGACATGCGAAGTCGCTATTACCGGTGCCCCCCGCGTCGAGACATGCATCAAGATGATGCACGATAAGATAACCGTCCGTCTTATCTTATCATCTCGTGATCCAAAGCTCTGGTCAGTGCACTGACAAAATCTCGACTAGGCAATTGTCGTCGCAACAGAGCTTCGAGACGTTGATTTGCGCTATACCTGACGACAAGCAATTGAAAGCTCCACGAGCTCAAATTTGTAGTCGCCATGCTTTGTGGAAGTAAGTTCTTCAGTGTTGTCATTGATAAACAACGGTTCGCTGACCTCTTGACAGTTTCTGGAGAGGCTCCTCAAGAGCCCGTCGTTTCTAAGAAGTCCGGTATGTACTATCAGCATCATCAACACGCAGCTTCACGGCTAACTCAGCAAAGGTGTTGTTTACGAGAAGCGCCTTATCGATCAATACATCAACGAACATGGCACCGAGCCCGACTCTGGCGAGGCCCTCACCGCCGATGATCTCCTCCCTATCCATTCGTCGCGTATTGTCCGACCGCGTCCTCCTACCCTCACATCGATTCCCGCTCTCCTCGCTACCTTCCAGAACGAATGGGACGCGCTGGCTTTAGAGACATATAACCTCAAGGAGCAGCTTGCGCGCACCAGAGAGGAGCTTGCCACAGCGTTGTACCAGCACGACGCTGCTGTCCGAGTTATTGCACGACTCACGAGGGAGCGAGATGAGGCCAGGGATGCTTTGAGCAAGGTCACTGTGACGGGTGGTGCGGTCGATGGTGATTCTATGCAGGTCGATAGCGTGGAGAAGTTGCCAGAGGAGCTTGTTGCCAAGGTGGACGAGACCCATCAGACGTATGTGGTTATCCTCACAACTACCCAATCCGAAACTAACCAGCATGCAGACTATCAAAGGGTCGCAAGAAGCGCCCTGTCCCTGAGGGCTGGGCTACCGGCGAAGAGATTTCGGCTTTCGAGAGCGCGACCACACACTCCCTACCCGTTCCTGAGGCTACCGCCCTTACTGTTGGAGGAACCAATGCCGCGGCAGTTGGAGGCTTGAAGGGACAGGCAGTTGTCTACTCTACCACCGAGGATAAGGTCGAGCAGTCTCTCTCAGTGGGTGAGCCTGTTACAGACGCTGTTTGGGCTGAGGCCGGTGTCGCTTTTGCGACTGGCCAAGGCAGTGTCAAGGTCTTCCAGGAGGGTAACCAGGTTGCATCACTGAGTGAACATGCTGGTGCTGCTACGGCATTAAGCCTGCACCCTAGTGGTGAAATTCTGGCCTCTGTTGGTACAGATAAGAGCATCGTGTTCTACGACTTAGTCGCACAGAAACGTGTTGCCCGCGCTTACACCGATGCTGGTAAGTTTCTCCTGGTACACCCAAAGATAATTCTGTGCTAACGTATTCCCAGCTCTCACATCCTGTGCCTTCCACCCTGATGGTCACCTCTTTGCCGCTGGTACCACATCGGGCGAAATCAAGCTCTTCATGACCAACACTCTTGAGCAGGCAGCTTCTTTCAGCCTGGGCGCCCCTATCCAGGCTCTCAGCTTCTCCGAGAACGGCTACTGGTTCGCAGCTACGGCCAAGGGCCAGACCATGGTCACAATCTTTGATCTGCGCAAAGAGGGAGACGCGGCGGTGGCCAAGGTTCTTGAGACTGGCGGGCCGGTCCAGTCCCTGGCGTGGGACTACAGTGGCCAATTTCTTGCCACTGGCGGTGCGGCTGGAGTTACAGTGCAACAGTTCACCAAGTCCAGCAAGAAGTGGACTGAGCCTTTGAAGAGTTCTACACCCTCCGTTGCTGTTCGGTGGGGCGAGTCTGCAAAGCAGCTCGTAACAGTCAATGGCGAGGGTGTGGTCAGCGTACTTGCAACAAAGGAATAGACCGGGGTTTAGATGGAATTTCGTTGAGAAGGAGACGTCTGGATGATTCCCTTGATAATCTGTATTATACGCCCGAATAAAGGGTCAAAGCAAAGCACAGAGGATGGTGTTTGAAAATTGATAATTATGGTTCTGGTTTTTGCATATCGTACCCGGACTGCCTGCCAAGGGAAGCAAAACTCAGAGTCTCTATCCTCAGTGACAAACCAATACCAAGACCTGACATAACTTACATTGGTACGTTTTTAGACTATGTGGTCACTTACGGCTCCTTTACTGGATGCCAGTCGTCTTGTTGCCTCCACAGCCTGGCGTATTGTTTACCTAGTACCTATTGATACTCCAAAACAACAACAAAACAATCATCACGAAAAACCACCATGGGCCTCAATACAACAAGGTACCTATTGACAGTGGATCCAGGTGGCATCAACCCCTTGTAGAGAAACCTTGAGGCCTATTCTTAGTGGCTATCTAGCGGGGTAAACAGTGTTCGCCAGTGCAGGGTCTCTATGCGCTAGAGTCCTGTCGTCACATGGGGAGCAGCCTTGCATCGATCGTCACAGTAGCGACATTCAATTTCAACTTCCTTTCATACAACTAACTTTGATGCTTACCAACAAACCTCACCTACCCACGACCCCACGTCTACACCTCCCAACGAACCGATACGACACGATACAGACGCTTACGACTCCTCTGAGCATAATTCTATGTCTCATTATCTAATTCGGTCTTACTGCCACAGCACATTTGCTTAGCTTTCTCTACTTGCTAATCGCCACACTTTTCTTTCATCTGCTTCACCCTGGGCTACCATTCACTGTATAAGTGTTCATTGCCTCGGGTGATATTCAGGAGGCTTTATGCCGTGAATACGATAAGAGAGAACACAAAATATCTCCAATTATAACCGTCTACACCTCGATACCTCGCAGCATTCGAAGTCTTACACCATCGCCCAACCATGGCTGAAAACAGCGACCCTCTCGAGATGTTTGAGGCGGGAGGGGATGAAGATTTTGGACATTTTTTCGAAAGCGCTTACAGAGCACGGCCAAATGCTGGAGACCAACTATTTCTTCCACATCCCAATGCTCCCGCTGCATATCATAACTCACGCCACGTTCGCCGCGCACGAGTTGCTCGAAATTCAGCACTACAACAACAACAACCGCAAGAAGCTACCCCTGTGATAGACCTCACGGAAGAGCCTGATTCTCCCGTGCAATCACGAGCTGGACTCAACATCCTTCAGCCCGCGAGACCACCTGTAAGGAATCCGCGTAGAACGAATTCCCAGCGCATATCACCGCCTCAGCTAGCACGCACCGATGGTACTTTCGTGGGGCGTACAGCGAATGTTATTGACTTAACTGCGGACTCACCTGAGGAAGACCGATCACATTTCCGAGGGAGACGCGAAGTCCCTAGGCCGGACGAGCTGATTGAGCTGGAAATAATAAGCCAGCGACCAGCTCTGGGATCTCTACCAAACTTTGCTGCTTTTGGCCCCTTCAGGAGATTGGCCGGTATCTTTGGTGCAGCAGACATAGCTTTCAACCCACCAAACCTCGACATTTCACGCAACGCATTCGCACGACAACCGACCCCAAAGCCGCAGATGTCCCCGCCGCCTCCAACGCGGGAAGGGTTCACCCGCAATACCTGCACCGACCCGGAGAAGGAGTCTGAAAGCGTGGTTATCTGCCCAGCCTGTAATGAGGAGCTGGCATATGACCCAAGCGGCACAGTGGCTCAGAGCTCTGTGGGTACGCAGAAGGGAAAACGAAAGCGAGCACCAGGAGAACACCACTTCTGGGCTATCAAGAAGTGTGGACATGTGAGTTTTACAGTTGTACATATGGACTAGCACCAAGAACTAACATATATAGGTCTACTGTGCCGATTGTTATGAAAACAGAAAGCCTACAAAGGCGAACCCCGATGGCGCAGGCTTCCGATCCTCTGACGGGCGACTTGCATCCGCAACTCCAAATGATCTCCGATGTGCGGTGGACGGCTGTGATACCAAGGTATCACAAAAGTCGGAGTGGGTTGGAATTTTCCTTTGATTTGCTGGCCTGAGAAGAACCTTACTTGTGGTCGGTCGCAGGGATTGGGGGCAACGAAGTCATGAATGACGATAGGGATACTGCGAGCATAGCATTGGCGTTAAGGATTTTATCTCATCAGACACTTTACTCCCTGAAGTCTGCAGGGTTTTTATTTATTTATACGGTACAGCGGTGATTCATGTGATTTCATGGTGAGGATCAGGGGTTGAAAGTAAGGGTAGCTTAGCCCGAGAGCGTCACTAAGCCTTAGACAAAGGTCAACTTCTCAAATAAAACAATATCCTAAACGCCGTCGCTATTTCGTGAGAAAAACATGCATAATTTGCCACCCAGCGCCCGTACAAAAGCGTGATATGATGCCCGTAACTCCGAGCCATCGTACGATCCCATGTCATGCTGTAATCCCTCCCATTGTTGTGCAATTCGGCCATTTCGACAGCGTCATCCAATGTTCATGTTTATCGTTATATCATGAGGTCTAGGTCCAAATCGTCGACCCATTCGCCGCCATACGACTCTTGCGAAGCACTAAGTGCAAAAGGCTGTTTTGGCGGCTTTTGGTTCTCTTTGCTTTCTTGCGGTGGTGGTGGTGGTAGGTGTTGTTTCGGGGTCTCTACTCGCTTTGGTGGAATCCGAGGGTTCATAATGTTGGGGTTGTTGGATAGTCTAGGTAAGGGTTTCTTAGGAGGCTGTTTAGGTTGTTGAGGCTCAGCTCGCTTTGAAGGGGTAGCCATTTTAGTATGTGGTGTTTTCTGTAGTGTTGGCGGTGTCTTGAACGGAGGTTTTCGTGGTTGATTGTATTGAGTTGTATGTGGAGGAGGGTTAGAAAACACTGATGGTTTTTTCACAGGTTCATGCGGTTTGCAAATTCTGCGAGACTCTGCTTGAGCTTGCTCTATTACGCCAGCCTGCATACGAGCTCGTTCATGTTGCTGAATCTTCTCAAGTGCAGCTGTACGACGACTTCTCTGAATGGCTAGACACATTCTTTCGTGGGAGCCAGAAGAAGTGAAGAAGCGTCTTTGAGGTGGTGGTGAGTCCGAGGTAGGTTCCAGTGCTGGTAAGATGGGCTGTTCGGATGACTTTTCCAGTCCTTCATCGAGAGATTCCTCTTCCTCTTCTTCTGCAATAGGGGTCAAGTGTAAGGGAGCAGATGGCATTATGCCCTCATCCAGCTCTTCCTCAAGTTCTCGGACTTGTTGAGACGATGAAGGGAAGAAATCGTCCAGATTGAAAAGAATCGCTTGCGTGCTCATGGGTGGTGCTTGGTGCGGTGGACTTGGGGACCGTGGTTCCATGTCACGTTGTGGAAGAGTCGGTTTAGCAAACGAGACTGGGGCAGGTCGCTTTAGGCCCAGATCTTCTGCATAACGATTCGGAATGTCATTTCTAGTGACTCCCACTGGTTGCTTCATAGCGGCAAGTGCCGCTTCGGGCTTTTGGTTGCAAATTCTTTCAACCCCGTGGTTCATCTTGGACTTTGGATTGCCCATAGCTGCTTCAATGTCCTCAAGAATACCCAGGGCCAGATCTTCTTCGAAATCCGCATCTAATTCGTCTTCCATTCCTTCTAGCTCTATTCCGGGCACTGGCTGTCGTGCCGGCACCGTTTCCGGTTCAATAAGGGCTGGCATTTGTTCCGTGGATTTTGCAATTGCATCTTTGTCCCCCTCAGGTGACTGAGGCTTTGGTGAATCCCGCAGCGGTTTTGGTAGGTCCTCGACAATGGTTTCCAGAACAGTATCAGAAATCTCCTCATCGTCTTCCTGTATGTCATCAAGCTTCTGCGCCTTAGTCACCGGTTGTTGTGATTGTTCTTCGCTTGTTATTGATTTATTCGTATTCGTGTTGCTCTCGTTCGCCGTCGCATTGTCGTCTTTAATATCGTGCCCATGGGCATCTCTCTTCTTTGAAGTACCATTCCCTCTCACAAACCATGAAATCGTTTCCTGGCTGGGTCGAACATTCACTGAAGGCAATCCTTTCTTTCGTTTTGCTTCTTTCTCCGCCAACTCTTTTGCTTTCTTCTTCTCCCTCGCAACCTTTGCCTTGGCAGCCGCCTTCTCCCGTTCGAATTCCTTTCTGATTCTTTCCTGTTCAGCCCTCTCTTGTCTCCGTGACTCCTCCCGTGTGAGTTTAGGACCCTTATTGGCAGCTTTGTAGGCGTTCCGGACTTGTTTCGAGGTCATGGGCCGCAAGGACGGTTTGTCGGGAGAGTCCGCACGCCCCGGGAATTTCGGGATGACCGTGAACGTTCGCTGGCCCATGTTGAACTTGAAGACGACATTTGGCCAGCTTGCACGACAGGCAGATGTGGTGGGATGAGTTTGGTGGTGGTGATTGGGTTTGGAAGTGGCATGGCTCGCGTGGGGGAGGGGACTGACGCGAGGTGGAAACGAGATCACGTGGGCCCATGAACAATAACAGTTTGGCAAACATCAATCCTCGTAAGACAGCAAGATCCGTTGGATTATTGATAGTGGCCGCCTCAGATTCTTGAACTCATGTGAATCTTTGGAAGTCCATTTCATATGCCGTCTCATGTTATCTACTTCTCAAGAGGCTCGCGAGTAGGATCCCAAGCACAAGGGCTATACTCATCAGTTGCCAAATCCTTCACTTCCTCCTCCGTCAACTCAAAGTCGAACAATTGAGCATTCTCCAGAATCCTTGAGGGCGTCACACTCTTCACCAGCGGAACATAACCCCTCTGCAAGCTCCACCGGAGAAGAACCTGTGCTGGACTCTTGCCATACTTCTCCGCAAGGGCCTTCACCTTGGGGTCATCAAATCGTTCACCACGCACAATGGGGCAGTAAGCCTCAACTGCAATGTTCCGTTCCTGGCACCATCTAACGATGTCAGGCCGTGTAAGCCACGGGTGGACCTCCCACTGCCCGACCGAGATGACGCCTCCCTTGCCCGGTCCAAGCTCGGCATCGAGTTCTTTGATATATGCCTCGAGTTCATCTAGATGATGAACACCGTAGTTGGAAACACCGAGTGATCGCACCTTGCCAGCTTCAACGCACTCAGCAAGAGCTCTCCAAGCACCCTTTCGGGCATCAGGTCCGCCATACGGGGCGTGAATGAGAACAAGGTCAAGATAATCGAGCTTCGTCTCATCGAGAGCAATGTCTACCTGCTTGTGTGCATTCTCGTAGTTCAGAGGAAATTGCCTGGTGAAGATCTTGGTAGTGAAGAAGAGCTCTGAGCGAGGTACGCCAGATGCTAGGAGTCCAGCTGCACTAGGGCCCTGGTTGTAGTACCCAGAAGCAGAGTCGATCTGAGTATGTTAGCTGTGCATTGAGCGCCGCCAGAGACTTTGAATGAACTCACATGGCGGTAGCCTATCTCGATAGCCTTCTTGCAGAGGTCGGGTGCTTGTTCGGCGGGACTTAATGGCGTGGTTAGAGTACATCATGTCTGCCTACGGAACATGACGTGGACTTACACCTTGTAGACCTAGGCAGTTACATTAGCAGGATGTGAAACGAAGGATTGAAGGATCACTTACTCCGTAGCCAAGTAGAGGAATCTGGTAGCCTGAATTGAGCTTCCTGGTAGAATCGAGAGCGAGTTTAGAGGCCATTCTGTAGTTCATGAGCACTTTCTTTATGATGTTGGATTGATGTTTGTGGGTGAGGGGTAGGGGCAAGGACGATGAATCATTTAAATAGTTTCAGTTTCAACAAGGTCAACACTTTGTCAACAACGAAATTGTTTGGATATCTACATATATATTCGGAGCTCGGAGTTACGACATGATTTTGTATTCTCGCGTTTATAGATCAGATAAGCGCGAGAACTCGTCGTGATGATCATCGTGGCGTTGATTCGATGTTCACAATCAGGTGAAAATGCGGGGATGTTACGTGCACCATGTTGTCGATCTTGTTTACTTAACGCCGAGAAAACCGACGACCTCAAGATTTGGGCGTTTTTAAGGAGATACGCAATGGATCAAAGTAGATGGGAGCTCAGCCATGCACAGTTACAGCAAACTGAGCAATATCCTTTGAGCAGGTTTCACAAAGTGGTACAGGGTAGCACCACAGCAGTACCTAAGGTAGGTAAGGTAATGTAGGTAGCAAGGTAGAGCCTCATGAATTCGTATCTCATTTCTTTTGTCTAAGGTATTCGTCGAACTAGATGACACTATTTTCCATAGTAGGCTCCCCAGTTGCCTCATCACCTTCATCTACATCGTCTTCATCAAGGTCTAGCATTGGGTAATTGAGGATGGCGGCGATATCGCCCAACATCGTCAACCGCTGACCACTCTCATGATCACTGCTGAGAATCCTCGCCTCACCGCCATCAACCCGTACCTTGTCAACCAGAGCGACGTACTTTTTGCGAAGAGCAAGGTCTTCACTTCGGAATAGAGAATTGTTGACCAGGAGAACACCACCACCTGGCCCCACGGCTCCGTCTTTGACGGCCTTTTCGACAGCTGAAGTGCCATACCACGCACGCCCATCGTCCAGCTTTAGCATGGCGAAGAATTGATCAACATATTGCGTTTCACGAGCGAACTTCATATCCTTCATCTTGGCCAAGACTTCAGGGCTTTTAAGGATCTCGTTAAGACTGTGGACGTGGCCAGAATTGGAGTGAACCACCGTGGCCTGCTTCGCCACGGCTGTAAGCACCTTGTCTGCTTTATCCCGTCCTTGGTTAGCGATATACTGCTTGAAGTCTCCAGCCACAAAGCCTGGGCTGGCCAGTAACAGCGGCCGTGACTGTGTGAAGTCCATAGTTCGTAAAAGAGTCGACAATGTCTTCTCAAAGAAGCGGCGCATACCTGCATCTTGTTCTGATGCAAGATCGCGTTTCTTGGGAATCACGCTCTCAACACGAACTTTGAGGACGGTTCGGAACGGTGTGATGAGACAGATGTTGGCAAGTCCTTCTTGCATGACAACGGCTGCTACGGCACCATCCTTGTCATCTGATAATGCCTCTTGAAGAGTGGCTCTTGCGACAGAGTCCCATCCTTCTGGCTTCATGATAGAAAACGGGCGGTTCACCTCGAGATCGAGGGTATGATGAGAGCCCATGGCGGCATGTTGGTTCGCTGAAGCGACGGTTCCAGAGACGCGGAGTGATGAGATGATAGGATCAAAGGAAGTGGATTTGACCTTGATAGCCAGTTCAGTTTGATAACGCACAGATTTCGAAGACCCAGTATCTGAATACTCCATTACTTTACGGACAGTACGAGCATGGATGAGGTCTCCAGGTAGGATCAGGTTGTATGCATGCCACTATCAACATTGTTAGCGTGCTGTCTCATAAGAACAAGCGGTGACATCGGTGAGATTCGGAACAGATAGTGGCTTAAGTACGAGACATGCGGTATAAGGGGAATGCTGGACAGCAGCATGTCAGAGGCCAGAGACCGCAGAGGGTGTGACAACTATGGAGAGGGAGGGGTAACGATAGGAATAGAGGCAGGGTCTAAGGGACAACAGAGGGAAAACGATTTGGCAGACCAGGGGTATAAACTTAGAAGGGACCAAGCAACAGGGGCTACTTACCATATCTTCGGGATCCTCGGGTAGGAGAGAAACGGTCTCTTCCTCGATGGAGTTGGGGACCTTGCGTGATACTAACTTCATCTTTGGCCAGGCGTGTGAGCTGTGGCTGATGAAAGCTGAATTGTGAAGACGTCAAGCTGGAAGCTGGAGGCTGGATGTCAAAGCCTCGGACCTCGGTGGATTTGTGACAGCGACAGAAGCAAGAGTTGGTCCGTGTCTGACAGATAATTATTGGCTAGTTTGTATCACCAGAGATTTCGCGGATGTCAAACGGATGTTGGATGATGATATTGATAGTGATACCCAATAGATTGTTGGCCCAAGGTGGGTGGTGCACTCACTAGGACTAGGACCAGTAAGGCTGGGCTAGGTTAGGCTGGCTGACCAAGACGAGAAAAAGCCAAGACGGGCAGATTTTGAGGCTCAACGGCTGTTGGACAGAGTAGGCTAACTCTTCCGGAGGGAGTGGCTATCGAAATCGAGTATGAATCGTGAATGTGAAGGGCCAAGTGGATAGATGGACCACGGTAGTTCGGCGATACGGCAGTTGGACGACTCAGAATAGATCTCTGGGCGCCGCTGTCAGGTACAGACAAGGATAAGTTGAGGATGTTTGACGTCGGAGTCGGTGGTAGAGAGTGGCCGGGCCCGACGGGGTTTTGATGTAGTCCGTGGACCTGCAAGTGACTCGTGAGCGAGACCACCCATGAAAGTTAGAGGCACGGGATTGGAGTTTAGATGTCCACAAGTGGATAATTAGACTACGATTTGAGTGACGTGACTCCACAAGCTCAAAGTTCTCGAACACAAGATTTGTTTCTGGTGCATAGATGCGGAGTCTTCTAAGCTCCGCGGATTGCGGAGGATGAGATGAACGGAGTTCAGTAAAACCCCGATTACCTGAAGCTATCGCAGTGACAGAGCGCTAAACCAACTTTTCTTTTGCGCTTTTTCCCTTTCGTTTGGCGGAGTTTGAGGGGATTTACAGATGGATCGAAAATGGATCGATTTGTTCGCTCTACGCCGGACGCCAGAGACCCATGACAGGCCTTGGCGATCTTGGCGACCGAGACACTAAAAAAATAAATAAAAAACTCTGGAAGAACGGCACGAGGTGATCCACGAAACTGCATTGCATTCTTGGCGATATGCGAAGTGCTGTACTTCGCATCGTGTGACAACCAGACAGACTGTCATCGTTAAGCAAGCATGTGGCTGAGGCAATAGAGGCATTAATGCAAACCGTTGCCGATAAACCGTATTCTGATAATTGGTGAGTCAAATTATTAGTTCGTAAGCTCTAATTAGCATCTTCAAATCTTGTCAGCATTTAACTCTGAAAACAATAAAGTTAGTTCTTTGCCTGGACAACGCGTCATCATAATCATAATACAGCAGATCGAAAGTTTTGACAGAATAACACAGACTTACATACACACTTGACACTTGATACCTGCTGATCTGACGTCGTACATCTCGATAGTGCAAGGCACCGAGTTTCCTGTCCAAAAACCATACCTGGTCTAGAAGCTGCTAATCCCGGTCAGTCTCGGAAATCAACGACGTAAGCCCAGCCAGCATGTGAAATACAAGAGTGAGTTTGCTTTGTTTAGCTGCTGGTTCTCGCATGCCTGTCTCACTTGGGATGCATTCGATGTAACTCTCTCATCATTTTTATCCCCTCGTTCATGGGCCAGGCCCGACGTTATATGTGCAGATGTGCGAATGTGGTTGTGTTAGTGCAGTTCCTTTAGGCTTGGTTCCAAAAGCAAAGCGCCCCGAATACGCGGAAGCGACTAAAACGAGTATTAAATACAGAGCACGAGACATTAGACTTGTTGATGAGCTTCTAATTATGGCTGAGATATCAACAAGCTCGTATACTCGTTTACTCGTATACTTGATACGATGCCCTTTTGAAACATGACATGATGGGTCAGTTACCGTATTTTTGCTGTTGCGGTCAAGATCTCATCATCTTATTCTCTCATTCATGTACTGCACGGAGTACATGCGGTGAGTACTGAGTCGTGGGTTCGCATTTGGCTGTGGCACAGACAATCTGGAGCACAGCCCGTTGAGATGACGGCCGATCATCCAGCCTTATGCGATTAACTACCTCCAACTAGTTACGGAGTACGTAGAAAGAAAACAGCCATCAACAAGCCGAAGCCATGATCAACAGAGCCAGCCTGGAATGCTCACTAATAACCGTCACTATCAACGAGACCAATTAACAGTTGTCATGGTAAGCCATCAAACTGCCAAATTGGCTCTGCCCTATGAAACTCAACCTGGTTGATGCACTCTCAACCAAGATCATCGCACTTAAGTCTTGTCTTACCTCATTTAGACTCCATCTCATCCATTCTAACCCCAGAACATCCAGCCGATATCCGACAGAGGTGTGATACAGTTACAACCCTACAAGTTGTACCTCCTTTCCCCCTTGTTTTTCTGTAAATTCACTGAAGGGCCACAGCACAGCCCCCGCATACTGGATTCGGTGCTTACCTATTTCTCACAGAGCTGGGGGCCTGACCTGACTGAGGTACAGCACGGTAACGAGCTGCAGCAACACATCAGCTGCCCACACAATTGTCAACCTTTTGCCATCCACAGTCTCAGCTTTGCGCGCGTGGGCATCAGCTCTCCCTTTTCCAACATCCCATTCGTAGCTTCTTACCAGCACATTTCATCACCCCTTTTACTCCTTTTTCTTTTCTTATTATATCACGCGCCAAAAAAGAAGCCCATCGACCTTCTCTTACACACTAACACCATTTGGCTTTCGACCCCACTACACTGTACTGTAAGTAGCTGGAATCACCTAGTTGCCGCTGTCTGGTTGCTGTGCAGCGCTGTCCCCAGCGCACTACGACGCCTGCCTGGTCGTCGCATTCGCCCGACGGGGGTCGTTTTCGCTTAAGTCCTTCATGCCATGGCTGTCCGTCTCATAAAACCATTGCAAAAATCGCTGGTTGCCCTGGTACACTTTGAGCACCTGATTCTGTTGAGCTCTGTATTACAAAATACAATTCTTGCTTTGGTTGTGAACAGCCTTACCTCCTTTCTATCTCTCCCTTGAGCAACATCCCTCCTGTCATCATCCATTTTTCACCACTACCAATACCTGTCTGACACGCCTGGAATTAGACCCTCACTCAGCTGGAGGCTAACCAACATCACTTGCATATTAGTCCAGCCGGAGCGGAATATGAAATAAGGAGACAACATTCACCGACGGTCCATTGACTAAACATCAGCCAGTCGGCATTCATTTCACTGTCAGAGGTACACAGCTGCAGTACATCGAGCCCGTACGAAAGGATCTGCCTTGAGCCAAGCCTCCCAGCCTCACATCTCGTTCCCTCTCGCCCGCTCGCTTTCGGACCCTTCGGATTGGACTTCAGAAGCTCGTTACCCCCGGTCTCCGCCACGCCCTCCCACTTCTCAGTGCTCACCCCCCCACGAGTCTCCGAGTCCGTCAGCCAAGGCCACACTCTCGTTTTGATCGGGTCCGGGACTGGACTCCCACAAGTTGCGCGAGGCCGACAGCCCGCGCAATCCGGTCTATCTCGTTCGAAATTCTTTAGGGCCTGCTTGCCCATCAAGTATGGAAGATGTCCGCCTCCAAGTCTTCGCCTGCTTTCCGGGGCGAACGTGGTTTGTATAGACGACGCGATTCTGCCCTTTCCAGCCTTCCCGAGTCTGAGCCTCAACGCCGCCAGAGCCTCGCTGCTCGTTCTGATTCTCAGGGTATGTACTGAACATGCTTCTTCACTCTTTGCCCCTCTACCCGGTCCTATGGCCAAGTCACAATGCCCTACCTACTAAATGAACGCCTGGGCGCATGTCCGCTTATGCAGGGACTTGTTGCGACTGGAGCTTCCTATGCGCCCAAGGCCCTCTTCACTGGCCACTATTAATTATACTAGCCATACACAATGCTCACTATAATACTATGTAAGCTGACAATTTGTCAATAGGTGCCGGTGCTTCCCTAGACCTCCCATCGAGCAGGCTCTCGACTACACAACCATCTGTGTCAGGCTCTCAGAATGCAAAAGAAACAAAGGACTGGAAACCTCCCTTCAAGTCGAGTTCTC
The DNA here is from genome assembly GCA_013266175.1 of Fusarium gaditjirri. Lineage (NCBI taxonomy): Eukaryota > Fungi > Ascomycota > Sordariomycetes > Hypocreales > Nectriaceae > Fusarium > Fusarium gaditjirri. The sequence goes on along the minus strand of JABFAI010000001.1, from coordinate 295,476 downwards.
CCAGTCCTCCCCCAAACGCTGGGCTTGACCCCTTAAGTACGGTAAGTATTTGCAACTAGTTGACTTAAGGGCAACGAGGCACACTTGGACCGCAACTAACAGGTGATGTTTAGCAAATCTACTTGCGTACCAACAGTAACACCGCGGAGCCTACCATCGCACAACGAATCCTAAACCAGGGCCGTTCCGACAGTCCTGCTACAGACAACCTGCAAAGACAAAGCTCCGAACTTAGCAAGTCGCCAAACACTACCCAGGATTCTAGCAAGGATCGAAGGAAAGGAGCTTCTTTCCTGAGTCGACTGGGAATGCGCGGAAGTTGGAGGAAAGATGATGACATGCAGGAATCTGACTCCGAACTGGGTGAGCTGCGAACCGATGGCACCTACGCACGAGCTCTCACATCCGTCATCGGTGCAGGTGGGGGATACATACCTCTTCATAAAGAACCTCCACGATACATCCGAGTCAAGGCGCATAATAAGAAGGATAGAGACTATAACCACCTATTCCTCGCACAAGAACTTACCGCCTCAGAACACAAACACACACATGGCCGAGCGGTAGCAACGGCAGTTGGAAGCAAGATCCTTAGGGGTGGTGATGCTATCTGGGCAGCCGAATTTAGCTTGGATGGACGATACCTGGCCGTCGCAGGAAAGGATCAGATCGTACGAGTGTTTGCTGTGATATCTACGCCGGAGGAACGTAGAGCACACGAGGAAGAGGAGGCGCAAAATGGTACTCATGGCGAGAAGCTTAGTGCTCCTGTCTTCCGGACAAAGCCCGTGCGAGAATTTAAGGAACACACTGGCGAGGTGCTTGCCTTGAGCTGGAGCAAGAACAATTTCTTGCTATCCTCTTCGATGGACAAGACTGTAAAGTTGTGGCATATGAGCAGGAGTGATTGCTTGTGTACTTTTGTGCACAAGGATCTGGTCACGTCGATCGCCTTTCACCCTACAGATGATCGATTCTTTCTCGCAGGATCACTAGATGCGCAACTACGATTATGGAGCATTCCGGACAAGAGCGTCGCCTTCCAAGCACCTGTGGGTGAATTCATTACTGCGGTAGCCTTTTCCCCCGACGGAAATATTGCTATATGTGGTGTGTTGAGTGGTCTGTGTACTTTCTACGCTACCGAGGGCTTGAAGCTTAAGTATCAAATTCACGTCCGCTCATCAAGGGGCAAAAATGCCAAAGGAAGCAAAATCACTGGCATTCGAACTATGAAAATACCGTCAGGACCCGAAGCTGGGACGGTCAAGGTCCTGGTTACGTCGAACGACTCTCGAGTTCGAGTATATAACCTAAACGACAAAGTGATCCAGGTTAAGTACAAGGGACTGGAAAACCAGTCAAGCCAAATTAATGCACGCTTCAGCGACGATGGCAGCTATATAATTTGCGGCAGCGAGGATCGGAAGGCCTACATTTGGAAGCTCGGTGCCCAAGACGAGATCAAGGACAAGCAGCCATATGAAACATTCGATGCTCACCCCGAGGTCGTCACTACGGCTTTGATGGCCCCGTCGAAGAGTCGGCAGCTATTGAGTGCTTCTGGGGATCCTATCTATGACTTGTGCAATCCGCCACCCGTTATGCTGCGAAGTCTCGAGGAAAGCACGCCAAGCCATTCAGCTCTATCAGATGAAGACCATGGCGACTCGCTTCATAGCAACAAAAAGCCCGAAGAATCACCAGCATACATCGAGCGCTCAAGGCATCTTGATGGAAACATTATCATCACCACTGATAGAACTGGAAAGATCAAGGTTTTCAGACAGGACTGTGCCCATAAGAAGCGCCAGCAAGGACTCTGGGAGTCAGGTTCTCGATTGGGTAACCGTCTCTCTGGTGTCGGTAGGAGTGGCAGTGTCATGACGAGAACGAGTGCGAGCAGTCGTGTGCAATCGAGACGTGGATCACTTAACATTCCTGGTCCCCATCCGATCCAGCTCCAGCATGCTTCTGACAGAATTAACAGCTGGCGTCAGGATGTCGATGGAGGAAGACCCAGCATGAACAACACACCAGCTCGAAGCGAGCGATCTATGTCTCCTACCAAACCGGGACAGTCACCTATCAGCTCAGCAGGCAACCTGGCACCAGAATCTCGAAGGAAACCCTTACCGACGAGTCCGATTAGCCGCCCAGCTCCTACAAGTCCCACCGGCAGTGGTCTATCTAACCGCACCACTGTCAGAGCTTCACATGACCGGGAAAGAAACGGCATTACAAGCCCACCAACCCCAAGTTTCAGCCTTATCAGCGCCTCTGATTCCGAAGGTGTTAACGAAAAGGAGGGCAGTTTCTGGAATTTGAGCAGATGGAGAAGTTCACGTCAAAGCCCCCGCTACTCGCCAGCGTTGAACTCACCCGCAAGCCCCAATAGACCGCCGAACCCCGGACATAGTCGCTCTGGAAGCCAATTTCTCAGCGTTAGAGAGAGATCCTCTCCAAGAATGAGCCTGGGTGTTGACGAGCTGAAGCCACCTCGCCAAGATGTTGTGAATCGGCGCAGATCAGCAGGACCAAGGTTGACATCGAGGCTTTCGGTTCAAGGTGATCAGAAGAATGGTTTCGAGGATCAAATCGAAACACATGAGGAAATTACACCAAGTAAAAAACGAGTTGATTCTGGCGTCGGTCGCATTAGTGATGAGTCGGCGGATTCAGTCGTTCAATCTTACTGAGATACGACATGGGAATGATATATCTCAGTAGCATTTTTTGGAGTTGGCGTTTGTTTTGTTTATAGGGGCTTGATCGTATACCACTTGGAAAGGCGTCTGATAGGGTGTTTTCACTTCCAACCCTGTACAATTACTTACCTGGCTTTTTCTTTTGTCAAAGAGGATAGGAATCTTGCAGGGGGACGTTCGAAAAAGGGGCTCAAGAGAATATTCCAGAGAAGCAAGAGGAGTTTGACGATGGTATGAGTTCTGGAATCCTTAGCATAGCGAGATATGAAGTCTCGGATTACACGGCCAACAATGAGCCACAGCGAACATTTACTTGATATTACGGTACATATTTACAACACAATCTGGAGTTTGCTTCCAGAGGCAATAAAAAAAAAGAATTACAAATATTTCACATAGAGAGAAGAATTGCATTGAAGTGATCAGGTTTATTTCTAGCTAAGCAATGCAATCCATCCTCCTCAAAGCCTCGCGCTTTCGCATAGCCACATGTCGCACTCCTAGTTCATGATGGTTTTCGCCTTGGTGAATGGTGCCCATGATGTGCGCCGTGTTTATAGGGGGGTATCCTTGCGAATCTGCGTTCTTAACGCCATTTGCTCTGTAGTGTTTTTATTTTTTGCCCGAGTCCTTCCATCTAGAAGTTCTCATCGGTCTTGAGGGTGTTCTCCTCTGCGGGCTTCTCGGCAGCACCACCCGTAGCCTTGTCGGCGTAGGTCTTGACAGCGGCAGTCAGCTTAGGGGGGGCAGCGCCGAGCAGATCGCTGTCCTTGTCACCGTTCTCGAAGAAGAAGAAGGCGGGGATGGAGCGGATGCCGAGCTCAAAGGCGAGATCGGGGACGTCGTCGGTGTCGAACTTGGCGAAGGCGTACTTGTCGGACTTGTGCTCAGCGGCCTGCTTGTTGAAGATGGGGGAGATGGCCTTGCAGGGACCGCACCACGAGGCGTGGGCTTGGAGAGCGACGTAGGGAGTGGTCTTGATGAGCTCGTCGAATTGAGCCTTGGACTTGATCTCGACAACAGCGGAGGGAGCAGCCATTTTGAAGGGTGTGGTTTTGGTAGTTTAGGTGTTGGTTTCTAAGTGTGTTTTGTTTGGTGTTGAAGAGTTGAGGGGTTTTGGCGGGGGGGTTGTGGTTATAAGGAAGTAAATATGATATGGAGGGGTAGAATTCAAAAGGTCAAGATGGATCTACTGTAGCGGAGTGGATACGTTTATATACTTAGTTATTCGGGCTTCTAGAAGCTCCAGTTTCGCGTTTGATTACTCGACCTGGTCAACTCATACACTCAATTATTCAGGAACCCGGGAGTCGGTGGTGGTGAGCATGACAGGCACTATGACACAATCGTGAAATTTCGGAAAGGCTGACGTGGGGTTCATTGGGCCGAGTGCCGCTGAATGAATGGAATTAACTGCTGACAAAACAGACCCAGCCGAGTTTAATGGCCCAATGACTGAGCTACGTCCCCTTGAACGTATTCCATACGTACCGGACGCCATTTGGAATCAAACTATGATCCGCGAATACGACGGATCTGTATGGGGCGAAGGGAGGCTTGAATTTATCAGCAATACAGGGTCCTACCAAGGCAAGACTTTGTTGTAATCAGACCGTCTTACAACTCATGCCTCGGCCTGATTGTTACAAGACCTACGATTCAAGTCTCACTCTACCTTTTGGCCTGGGTAATCACCGCGATTTCATCATGCTCATGCTGTGCGGCAGTTGGTTGTGATCAAAGGCCTTACATGAAAGACAGGTACATTCTGGTGGAGGTTCCCTCCTTACCTTACTTGCATCATCTCTAGGCGTATAATCTATAGAAATACTCAATATAACTTGAGAGGTCCAATACGACTTACTTCTCTCGCCCTCATACTTTTAATTATTCCCATTACAATGATCACTTTCATCCCAGCAGGCTTTGCGCCGGCAAATTCTCGGAACGCCCCGCGTCATGGCGGGGTTCGACAGTCTCCAATTTATTTTTTTCCTGTAGTCGATATGGAGGGGCACCAAAAAGACTGTGATAACTAAAAATTCATTCTTTTTATGGTTTCAATCTGTAGATCGAACCAAAGAACACCGCATATTCCAATCATGGCAAAGAGAACTGCTGAGGCCGATCACGGCGATGCCCTCAAGGGCGGCGACCGCCCTGAGAAGATGGACATTGACGACAACACCAAGGAGATGGGAGAGTTTGAAGATGAGTTCGAGGACGAGTTCGAGAGCGAGGATGAGATTCTTGAGGCTGGTGTTGATGGACGGCCTGATGCTGAGCGCGAGGCTGAAGAGAAGGGTAAGCCATCATACATGAACTGCTTAGAATTCAGTCTAATGCTATTCAAGATGCCATGGAAGTCGACCAAGGAACCTTCATCGTCGGGCGAAGCAAACTCGAACCAGGCCAGACCCTCGCCCCCGATCTGACAACCTACGAGATGTTGCACAACCTCAGCACACCCTGGCCATGCCTTTCTTTCGATATCATCCGTGATGGCCTTGGCGACAACCGCAAGGCCTACCCTGCTACCATGTACACTGTCTCCGGAACACAAGCCGAGACTGGAAAGGCCTCTGACAACCAGATCATGGTTATGAAGTTCAGCGGCCTCAGCAAGATGGACCGTGGTGACGAGGATTCTGATTCAGAGGACGACGACGAGGAGGACTCTGACCCTATCCTGGAGAGCAAGTCTATCCCTCTCAACTCCACGACCAACCGTATCCGCGCCCACCAGATTCCTAGCCAGGAGGCTGGACGACCTGGAACTACTCTCACTGCTACGATGACCGAGTCGAGCAACGTCTACATCCACGACATTTCTCCCCACCTCGCCTCCTTCGACAACCCCGGCACTACTATCTCCGCTCAGCAGAACAAGCCTATCTCTACTGTCCGCGCCCACAAGACCGAAGGTTACGCGGTTGACTGGTCTCCCACAGTTCCCGGTGGTAAGCTCCTCACTGGCGACAACGACGGCCTCATTTACGTGACAACACGCACCGATGGAGGCGGCTGGGTCACCGACAACCGGCCATTCCAGGGCCACACCAGCAGTGTCGAGGAGCTCCAGTGGTCACCCTCCGAGCAATCTGTCTTTGCCTCTGCTTCAAGTGACGGCACCATTCGCATCTGGGACGTGCGATCCAAGTCCCGCAAGCCCGCAATCACCATGCAGGTTTCAAATGTCGATGTCAACGTTATGTCTTGGTCGCGCCAGACAACTCATCTGCTCGCCTCTGGAGACGACAACGGTGCTTGGGGCGTCTGGGATCTTCGACAATGGAAGGCCAGCTCCGATAAGCCCCAGCCTATCGCCAGCTTCAACTTCAATAAGGAGCAAATCACAAGCATTGAGTGGCATCCCACCGACGACTCCATCGTCGCCGTGGCCGCTGGTGATAACACCGTCACACTCTGGGATCTTGCTGTCGAGCTTGATGACGAGGAGAGCAAGGACACAGCGGGTGTCAAGGACGTGCCGCCCCAGCTGCTGTTCGTGCACTACCTCAAGGATGTGAAGGAAGTGCACTGGCACCCTCAGATCACGGGTAGCTTGGTTGCCACAGGAGAGGAGTTCAGCGTCTTCAGGACCATCAGTGTATAAGGTGTCTATCTGTGGGATGAAATGACTGGGACGGAAAAGTTTTACAGACAGGTTTCATGGTGGATCTGTTATTGATTGAACGGCATGGCACGGCGTATAATGAGATGTCCTCTGTTTGATTTGATTTGATAGATGAATGACTACGTTTCTCTTGGACTTAGCCCTTTTTGGTGTTAAGAATCTTTTGACATCCTTCGATGTTTCTCATCCATGTATGTGTAAGCTGAGGCTCCAGCGCACGTAAAACAAGCTAATTTCTAATCTTATAACCCTACTCTAAATTATCATCGGCGCTCTTCATGAAACACTTCTTTAGTTTTTAAACCAGGTCAAGGATTCAACTGAAGTCCCAATTGACATTTTGCTGTTCTCCATACAAACTACCGTAGGATTACGGAGCTGAACAACTAGTAAGACGCCAGTCCATAGACTAAGATTACTTCTTTTCCTCCGTCTACCCTGGGGCCGAAACTACAACATATTCCTAAAACCACAATATACCATGTAGTCCCCATCGTACTCCGTATCTTGAACTCAATTGCATCTTTCGTAGGGCTAGACTATTGATTCTAGGGTCCTCCCGCTAAGGACTTCGGCTCGAACCAACGCGTCTCAGCCCAACGGTAGCGATCGTCCCCCGCGCCCAGAAACATGTCAAACCAACGGAGCCCGCCGTTCCAGAACGGTCTTTTTTCCTTTTCATGAGCAAAAGAATGACAATGCCTAACGCCACAAAATGCTTCTATGGAAAAGGGGGTGGAATGTCACTCAATATGCTTAAATCGGGGTCAAGAGCGAAAATTGGTTTAATCTGACAGGATAGGATGGCTTAGCCCTGTTCTGCAGGAGATAGGGGGTGAGATGAGATTTCTGGAAGATGAAGGAGGAGCGTGGAGATCAATGCATGACTTTAAGTCGAGATGAAATTATGGATAAGTTTAATTAATGGCAGGTGATTTGTTGAAGATACTTTCGGTCTTTTACTGTATTCGCCTTGGTCTGTAGACTCTGTGCAGGACATATCGCTGTTAGTGAAGACTCACACGATGCACTGATGTAACGTTGGACTTATGCAGTCTCTTGTGTAAGTTAGTGTAGTGTAGTGCTGTGCAGCTTGACATGCCATGCGAGATCTGTGCCAAGGCCACGCCGTTAAACGTTGACCAGTCCTCCCATGTCAACGGGCAGGGCTGAGCCGTCCTCCCTCCATGCTAGACGTCATGAAGGCTCGAGCGTTGTCTGTTGGTTCGTCTTCACTACTAGGTAGCCTTGCGCCATTGTTAGTGGCCGTTATGTTTGCAGCAGCAAAAAGACAGTGTATTGAAGCAGGTCTATAAACGCTTTTAAATGACACCCCAAAACCCCATCGAGATAGCGAGCTCTTGCCCCCGACGTTATACAAAAAAATGTCTACATTACGAGTGTCGTTCAAATACCGTGGAACGGTACATTATTGTCGTTCAGGTCTAACCAGACTAAATGGAAATATTGGCCAAAAACGGCTAATTAGCTTATGAGCCTTGCGGAATGGTGACAGTAGCCCTAACAAGCCATCGCCGTGCCACGTCAAATTTACTTTGATGGCTCTCGGCTCTCAGCTGTAGGAAGAGCGTTCTTCTTGGCCTCGTTCTCCTTGACCTTGGCCCAAGCATACACGATACCCGAGACGAAACCGATGAAGATGGCTGAAACGCTTCCAACGGTAACGGGAGCAGCGAAGAAGATGAGACCAGAGACGGCGATGGGCAGCTTGTTGAGAGCACCAACCATGGAGTAGGTGGTGGAAGAGGTAACTCGGATACACCAGGCAGAGCAATAAGAAATGAAGATAGCGGCCAGACCAGAGTAGATGATGCCGATGAAGATACGGTTGCGCGAGTCCTCGGGGAAGTTCTTGGCGAAGTTGGCGCTGGACCAGTCCTCAGTGACGAGTGAGAAGAAGACAAGGACGGGGATGGTGAGAAGGTTGTTGTAGTACATGGCTATCGATTTGTTAACAGTTGTTCTTTCATGCAGTGTTTGAGCGCAACCCTGAGGTTGCGCCCAGAGGATAAACGTACTGTCCCAATCCTTGAAGTTCATCTTGTGGATAACCTTGCGCATGCCCAAAACATAAGAAGCAGAGCAGAAGACGTTCATAGCCATCCAGAAGTAACCGGCATTCAGAGTCGCAAGCGCATCAGCATCACCAGTAGTAGCGCTGTAGTCACCAGAGATGGCGCTCTTGATATCAGCCCAGGCAGCAACCACAGAGCTCAAGACCATGAGACCGAAAGAAGAGAGGGCAATGGGTGTGACGGAACCACCAAACCAGAGGACCTCACCATAAGCAATGGCGATGATGGTCAAGTTCTTGAAGATGGTGTAGACAGGCACGGAGAGGTACTGCAGAGCCTTGGTGCTTGTGTAGATCATACCAACAAGGACGAGCGAAATTGGGTACCCTGTTCAGATCGCATTAGCCATTACCCTTCACCCGTGAAAAGCAATTATAACATACACTTCTTGATGCGGTCCATCTCAAGGGGAGCAAGGGACTTGATCATGCCGAATTGCTTGCATGCTGTGATGGCAACAATACAGACAATGGACTACAGAGACACCGAGTTAACTGGCAATTCTTCAAACTTGGGGAATAGCGAAAAACATACCTGAACAGCGAGGTAGAAGAAAGTAAGGTTCCATGATGTACCAGACACAACATACTTGTTGACGACGGTCATGGAAATAGAAGACAGACAGTAAGCAAGAATAGAGAATGGTCCGCTGTTCTCGATCTTGTTCATGAAGCCTGAAGGTTGCGCGGGGAGGGCATCAGTGCCTGGACCGCGGCCAACAAGGGAGTCGTTCTCCTTGTCACCATCACCAATGTTCTCGTTGGCAGACTCGGGCATCTTGGCCACGAAGTCGTCGTTCTTCTTGTTCTGGTCAGCCATGGCTGCGGTGTCGAGTCGGTCGGTCGCAAGCGATTAAACGCCTTCTAAAAAAAAAAAAGAGTGGACGAACGGCCGAAATGTCGTTCAACAGTGATTCAATGCGTAGCAGAGAATGACGAATCTCGAAAAGAACACGAAGCGACACGATACGATACGGTACGTGGGACAGGCAGGACAAGACAAGACGAGTAAAGCGAAGGGCTCCAGATAAAATCGATCCAGTTAATCAACCAAAGGCCACCGTGGAGATGCCAAGTCAAGTGGATAGGTAGGGAATAAGAAAAAAAGGGTGTATCACTGTAACTTTTGCTGCACGGTACAATTGTCAGTGGGAAGTGAGGAAAAGGGGGCTTGCGTCCGTTCTTGGCCAACTTGGCTACACTCAACTAAGGCGATAAGGATCCCGGTAAGAACTTTCCCACTCTTTTTTTGATGCGCCGCGTAAGACTCAATAATTGCATCTTCTGTCTATCTTCATATATCGTATAAGTGGATAACCCCGCTGTGAGAACCTTACTGGGATTCGAAGTTGATGAGGCCGACCGTCGACGTCAGGAACCCACATCCCGGTCGAAGGTCCTGGCACTCCAAACTGTCTGCAGACAGAGTCTGCTTGGATATATACATATGCCACACAGGAATAGGGGGCTACAACGATTATCATTAAAAAATCAGAGACTCTGCATCCCTGCCGAGATAACCTGTGGATGGGTCATGGGTACGATGCAGGCGCGTGGTCGTGGCGCACTTTGAACTCACCCATCATCGAATCGCTCGAGTGGAGGAACCAGCCAAGCCCAAGTTCAAGCCCAGGAGATGGAGGTGGGTGAATGTGGATTAGGGAGGGATGGATGGGACGGGAGGCACTAAGTTAGAGCCTAGAGGTATGTAGGTACCGACTGAGAAGGGCTAGGATGGTATGGTATGGGGATGGGGGGTCGCATCTTTTTATTCCCAAGTTCAAAAGACGTTTCAATATACTTTCTTTTTCTCTTTCCCTTCCATTGTATTTTCCATCTTGTCCTTTAGCTACTTTTGCTTGCTTCTTTAAGCCCAGCCCGTGATAGAAATATCCGGGTGTTCCACTCCTTTTCCACAATCATAACTCTAACCTAAAGCATCTACTTCCATGAGTTCATCATGTTACCTGCGATGAACCGCTTCGCACGCATCGCGCTAGCCGTGATTGCTGTGCTCTTCGTCTTCGCCATATTAGTGTCTTACCAGGCGCCCGAGAGCTTTAAGGATCATTTACCAAGCGCAGATTGGCACTGGCCTTCGAAAGGCGACAATGTCACTATCGACGAACCCCCAAAGCCTACCGACGCCGCTGGTGCCGTGGGCGCTGGAGAAGAGGACACAGAGTTGGACAAGGACCCCAACACAGACATCTCCTACGATTTGACTCGGGCTCCCACACCCGGTTGTGAGAACATCGTAAACGATTTACAGCAGCGTCTCATCCATGCCTACCAGAAGAGGTTCGAGGGAATTCGCTATGCCAACATCTGGGGTTATCTCGAGACGGAGAACAAGGGTGATGCTGCGATTTGGTCCGCACAGCAGATTCTGCTGAGCATCCTCGGAATCGAGACTATGGAAGCATGCCGGTAAGGATCTCGCCTGTACCACGTTGGACAACATCAATACTAATGTAATGTGATACAGCTTCATGTACAAGGACTGCGACATTGCAAAGTTCCGCAGAAAGTTGGAGGAGCACCGCCCACACTCTGGTATCATCATGGCTGGAGGTGGTAACTTCAACGATTACTACTGGGAGGACCAACCTTCGCGCATGAACATGATTGAGAACTTCCTCAACGTCTCTATCCGAGCTTTCCCCCAGAGTATCTACATGACCAACCCCGAGAGGATTAACAAGACCAGAGAGGCTTTCACCAAGCACCACGATTTGCAGCTGGCTGCTCGTGACAAGCCTAGTTACGACTGGCTCATGGACAACTTTGGACAGACTGAGGGTATCCAGAGTGATCTTGTTCCTGACATTGCTTTCATGTGGGGCAACCGATCTGACTTCCGACACAACACCAAGAAGACGTTAGTATTGCCAGTCTAACCGTTGAACGAAAGTTAACTTTATAACTAGCCACGATATTCTGATACTTGCCCGAAAGGATGCCGAGATCTCTGACGGTGACTCTGCTGGCATTGAGTTTGGCGAGGGCAAGGTCGACCTAGGTGGCAGCATCGGCAACGTAACGTACAACAAGGTCGACTGGAAGTTCACCACGACCCCTTCTATCGACGACGACGGCCAGCGCGAGGAGGGTAAGAACCAACGAGCATGGGCCAAGTCGATGGCGGGCTTTGAGCTTTTGGGCTCTGCTCACTTCGTCATTACCGACCGTCTCCACGGTCACATTCTATCGACAGTTATCGGCGTACCACACGTGCTGATGGATAGCAAGTTGGGTAAGAACCTCAACTTCCACAACACATGGACGCGCGATTGCGGCTGCACCAAGATTACAAAGAGCATCGACTCTGCGTTTGATGTGGCGCGCATGTACTTTGAGCAGGAGGTCAAGGATGGCCTCAGGGCTGTTGACCCGCCCAAGCCCAAGTCTGTACCTACGCCTACTCCCCAGGCTGAGGCTGGCTCATCATGATGAAGTGGCCAGCAGCCAGAACATAATGTCTTCCTTACTACCCATACCCAGCATTGGAGCTCTTTATTATTACCAATGGTGTTTTTTTACTTAGAGTTGAATGGTTGCCCCGAGCCGGCTGGGGGATATTCTGCTATTTTGATGGGAGACGCTTAACATACACATACATACCAACATGTCACCCATCACATCATGACGGAGCAGGCCTATCTTGTCTGGGGCACTGAATGGGGAACGGATCAGGGGTTACCATGCATGGCGCTACCATATTGTGTTTAATTTCGTCACCGCATCTTAGATTTTTACTCGTCTCTTTACAGTTATGTCCTTGCCTGTCTGAACAAGAATTGAGACAGAGCGAAAAAAGAAAATCGCATACACTGCGCCTCTCGTTTCGTTGCGAGCTGTACAGTAACGAAACTAAGAATAAAACAATCATCACCTCACCCAAGTCTCACGTTGTTCGCAAAGTGGCCAGTTCAGGACCCATTATTCGCAAACGTGATTGATACACGCATCGCCAAGCATTCAATGCCTTACTCAGGTTTCACATAATCGTCATCCGGGCGGAGTAGCTTGTCCATCTTCATCAAAGAGCCGTCCACTTTTTCTTTCCCTCGATAATTTTTTTCGGGGCTAAGATTCCTTATAATGCAACTCACCGAAATCTGCCCTGTCTTAATCAAGAAAATGACGAGCATGGAGGAGGTGAGAAATAAGACCTCGGGGATCGTCGCTCTAAGCTGAAACGCTCCATGGATTCCTCCAGCCGGTCCCTGGCCACTGAGGCAAGTTTGTGTGATTATCGCGTGGAGAATATCCTACATCTGAGTATTGAAGGAAAGAGGAGAGAAATGAAGGTAGTATTCGGCTGAGGAGATGATGGAAGATCATAGACGGGAGAGGTCAAGGTGATGGGTCATGCGTGGGCTACAGCAAAACCTGATTATGATCTCTTGGCTCTTGTCTCGCTTCCTCTTTACTCTTGGCTACGGTCCGGTACAATAAGATATCCTTGGGCGTTTTCTTGCATCTGCAGTAAGGCATGGGGAGGTGTTCCGGTGGAGTCTGATGCATTACTCGCGCCTCGAGTGCGTTTGTGCAAACAATCCACGGCTGACTGAGTCGGCATGGCACTGAAATGATCATCCTTCCGAAGCTTACAGCGGGTAATACTGTAAAACAAAACATCGAATCCATCCATCCATTCAAACTGACTGCAACCCTTAGCACATAGACTTAAAAATTGGCTTATTTGTTTGAATTTTAGTAAGGGGTTATCCTACCTTATTCGCCGCGACAGGGGACCAATGGCGGAGGTTTGATCAACACCTGCATTTCCCAGAATCTCTACGTCACTCGCAAGAGCCTCTGTAGCTGCATATCCCCAGTGGTTAGAGGGACCCCCCACAACTGACCTAAGCGCTATCCTACAGAGTTCCCACCAAGTAATTCCTCCCACTTCCCATGATTGCAGCAGATGCAGTGCCACTCTCCGCCTTGTCACAGCCGCCGATTCTTCACCAACGCCCCGCGTCCTGTTAGTCAAGTTAAAGCCAAGCTAAGGCCAATGTCAAATCTCATCAACGAACCTCCGTCCCCTGGCTGGCATGGGGGCTCCAGCACAATAACCCCTCGATGGCGGTACTTCGGTAGAGCTTCCAGGGAACAAGGCCCATGACCCAGAAGGTCAAGGGACATAGCCAAGAGGGAGTATAGCGATGGTTCTCGAGTCCTCTCATTCGTTAGTGAGGCTAAAGCAATATCCAGTGTCCAAGTTTAAAACCAAGGCCAAGGTGTGGCGCCAGATTTACCCTGCTCCCCACTGGAATAACGCGTTCGACCCATTTAAGCAACGCAAGCAGGCAAACGGAAACCCCCTATTCCGCCTGTAGCACTAGATACACTACCTCCCACTGACGACGCCCTAGTCTTAGCCCTGGAGTGTTCGCTGTGCCTGCGTATTTGGGTCCTAGTGCGGAAATAGACTTGATCAATCAATCAACAAAACCTCCGGACAGCCCGTATTTGCCAGCCTCTCCCCTCAGAGAGTCTTGACTTTTTCATGCATCTTCGTGTTTTTTGGTTCCTAGTCCGAGTAGAGAAGACCCTTGGAAGCTTGTTCACTCAGAAACTCGCTTCAGACATTCATTTACCCACATCACATTGACTGATTTGGTTGTTGTTTTCTTCTCTTACTACTACTCTACTCTACTCTCTTCTTTCGTATTCTTCCTGCTCTTTCATATCCATTTTCGTTTCATTATCTTACCTTACCTTACGTTGCATTACATTCGTACTATTTTGGTTGTTGTTGGTTATACATATTTACATCGACATAAACCTTAATATCTTTTGTCACAATGGCTGCCGCCGAACAAACTCAGGTCGAGAACCGTCCCCCGCCTTCACGGATGAGAGTCGCCCTGGTGGTGCTATTCCATTCATCATGTGCTATCTGGAGCACTATTCTATCCAAGTCGGCCCTCAATGGCGTTGAGGCTCCCGTCACATTGCTTGCTCTTCAGACAACGATACAAGTAGTACTACTCACAGTTATTGGAGTTGCTACGGGATGGGTCAAGCTGTACAGACCACTCAATGTAAGCGACACAATACAACACAGCTCAATCTCTCTTCAGTTAAAGACAGTCAATTAACACATAATCTCAGGCCTGGATTGCTCTTCTACCCCTCACGGTCGCACGTCTCATTGGAATCTTGGCCAAGACATACTGCCTCGCCTCGGTCAACGCCTCCGTCTACCAGATCGCCCGTGGTCTTCTACTACCGTTCACTCTCTTCCTGTCTCTGCTGGTTCTCCGACCTCGTCCTTACTACCCTCCTATCTCTCTCGTCGGCTGCGCCATGGTCATGGCTGGTTTCGGAACCGGAATGATGGCCGACTACAGTCAGATGCTCACCTCCGGCAAGGGTGTTCTCCTCGGTGTCGGATCTAGTTTCACCACTGCCGTCGAGTCCGTTGTTGTCAAGCGATTCCTCGGTAAGAGCCAGGAGGGTATGTGGCAGATGGTCTGGATGTCCAACTGTATGGCTATCCTTTTCTATATTCCTCTCTTCCCTCTTTCTGGAGAGATGAGCACTATGAGCAGCCTTTTCACCGTCGAGTCCATGGATGTCGCCCGCCAGTTCCTCAGCTCCGCCTGTTTGACCGGTGTCTCAGCCTTCCTCCTCACCATCGCTACCTTTATGCAAATCGAAGTCACTAGCCCGACCACGCATATGATCGTTACTGCTGCTCGAGGTGTCGCCCAGAGCTCTCTCGCCGTTGTTCTGCTCGGCGAGGTTTTGACTGCCGACCGCGCCGGCAGCATGGCTCTTATTCTTGCCGGAAGTGCCCTCTACGGCTGGGCCCGAGACCGATACCAACAGGCTAAGAAGGCCGCTGGCAGCTACCAGCTTCTGCCCCGCGAAGAGGAGGGCCGAGCTGAAATGCTGGAAAGCAAGGAAGCCAAAGATCTCAAGCAATAAGATCTTCACTTCCTCTTGCTGGTCATGAGATGAAATAACATATACCATTTCCTTTTTCTTTTATTATTCTTGGGTATGGCGGGCTTCATCATAACGACAGGTGTTTGTGGATGATCAGGTTTTCGGCATACCTTTTTCAGATTCTATATACCTTAGACATAGAGACGATTTACTATGTAATCTGGGGTATCCAGTTTAGCCCTTGTTTTCTCACTCAGCAGTGCGCAACGAGGGAGAGAAGCTTCAAGATCAAAAATTCACGTTTATATCAAAACTTTCTGAGCTCCGCAGTGAAAAGTGTACACGTAAGAGAAACTGAAGAAAAACATTGTTCATCTGATCTTGCAGAGCCAAGGCGGGACAGCTTTTTAAGCTTACCTCATGCTTGGTAACATCACATCTAATGTTTTCTACTAGTGGCGCCCTGCTAACCGGTTTTCTGGAATAATGATTCACTATTTTCATTTCTCATGTCCCAAATGCCGGATTCGATTCGATGGCTTCACGCAAGGGAGCCGGAGAATTGCGGCTCGTCATGACTCCCGCCAGCCACCCGCTGTAAATTAAATGGAGACATGTTGGAAACTGACATCACTGGAATGTGGGAGGGAAACTTTGTGCAAGTGGTATTTCGTGATTGTATTTTCAATGTACTAAGAAACCGTATATTAAGAATGTTCATGCATGGTCCAAAAAGAAAACTCTGGAAACAAAGAGCCGCTCATCCTGATTCCCGATCATGTGAAATGGTGCCGCGTAATGTACAAATAACAAAAAAAGTGCAAAAATCCCCAGTAAATCATGTCTAATTGTCTTTAGTTGCGGTTATACTTTTCGAAAGCCTCGTCGATCCAGGCCTTGGTGTTGGCCTGGTTCTGTTCCAATAGGGACTTGGTAAAATCCCTCACAACTTGCCTTCGCTTTAGGAAACCGTCTCGGTCATCAATCACTCGCTCAATAACGTCCATCTCGCCCTCACCAGGGCGGGCAACCCAGGTAGCCTCCCGGGGCATGTAAGAGTAAGCTTTGAGCAGCTCCTCTGTCGCAACGATGGGGGCCCCGGCGATCAAAGCTGCAGGAATGGTTGAAGAAGCCTTGCGGTCGAAGTATGTCTCAGAGGCAAACGCAGGAAGAACAGCGAAAGACTTGGACATTAATGTGTAGAAATCGGGGTAAGAAAGGCCCTCGTCGAAGTAGACATGGTCCTTAACGTGATCGGGAACCGAGGGATGAGTGCCGTGTCCGACGAGGTGAAGGCTGACATTCTGAGGTTTGTGACCCTCGGACTCCTCGTTGGCTTTTCGGATGACGCTGCCGAGATGGTTGAAGACACCGTTGTAGTCGCGTCGGCCGTCGGAGTAATCACCCTGAAGAGATAGAGAAATGCCGGGCTCGAGATCGGGGTCGGGAATGTGTACGGGGAACACCGGGGGAATGACGCGAGTGGTAAGGTTAGCAGCCGTGTGCCACTTGGGAACAGTGTCGTTGAGGAAGAAGTCAACGGTGTGCTGACTCAGACCAACAAAGTCGACGCGCTCGTGCTCTGCCCAGCTGCGGACGGCCTGGACGTACTTGCCCTGGGCCCATCGATCAGCGTGGTGGATTGTGCAGAAGAGATGGGTGTTTGCGGTCTTGAGAAGGTTGACGATGGGATCGGTGCCACGATCGAGATCGAACTCGCATGTGGTAGAGACGAGGATGTGCGGGGGGTTCTCGGTGACATCGTTGGCGAACTTGTCCCATTTGTTGATGGTGACTTTGGCAGCGAGGGTGAAGTTGGCCATGATGCCCTCCATGTTGAAGCGCTGGTTGGCGAAGTAAACGTCGAGAGAGGAGCCCTCCTGGTTTCCGAAAGCGTACATGAGGGCAGCGGCGACCTCGTCGTGTGTGCCCGAGGACTCTACGAGCATGATGCGCAGTGGCTCCTTAGGGTCCTTACCCTTCTTCTTGCTACCTCCCATCCATGATGAAAGAACGCCATCGTCTGTGGTGAAAGGAATCTTCCAGCCGCTGGGAGGTCGAGGAATTGAAGACCAGGTGTCTTCGCGGAGGAAGATGAAGAAGACAACGAGCGCAAGGAGGATTGCGACCCAGAGTAGCGAGTAAAACCGCCTCGGAAGAGCGACAGCCATTATGTGAGTTTTGAGCCCTTGTCTGTACCTGTACAGTCTCGGTCGGATGTAAAAGTGCAACGAGTGGATGGATGGATGTTGAAGGAGAGGAATATCAAATCATCACAAACCTCGACCGGCGGGAAAAAAGAACGAGTCCGGCGATGCAGGTAAAAAGTCTTGAGTGAGCCAAGAGATTTTTTTGCTGCGAGGGGACGAGAGGGACAAGCAAGGAAAAGGTTGGACAGGAGGGGGGGGTTCCTGGGGGGATAAGCCTTAAGGCACAAGAAGGAAGGCCAAAAGATAGGCAAGTTAAGTTTAGTGTTAGTGGAGGTTGGTTGGTCGGACGGACTTGCTTGGACCTGGATTTGGAGAGATAGGGGCTTTACGTGACGCGCAAGCGGGGCCTCGTTACCAAAAACTCTCGTCTTCGTCAGAACTGCGTAAGAAGGGAAATGATTGTACAGTAACTGAATTTACGCCTCAATCCATCCTTGTGCTTACTCTCGAGCGGTTATCTAGACGCTCCCCGCCCCTTTTAAAAACGCATGTGGCTTCAGTAACAGACCCAAAAGCGACAGAAGCCCCAGCGATCAAAGGCTGGGCCTTTTCGCCTTTACCACGCTAAAGGATCTCTTGGCTGCCGTCTAATTGATGAGATGCTCAGGGGCGTTTCTATGGGGGGACCGTCCAAACTCGTCAGGGGGCTCGACAGGCGTAGGAGGCACCCGCGGCCTACCACAGAAAAAGCTTGGTATTAGCCTGCATCAAACTTTTGCCTCAAACCCCAGGGTTTCCCTGCTACTACGGAGAAGACTACCTTCAGCGTAAGTAAGACAAACTTAGGACGAGACAAGTGCTAGGCGAACATGCTCAACACAGACGCTTACTCGGAACGTAATGCAATGCAATGCAAACTATTTATTCCTCGCAATTGCCTCATTTTTTGCATCGCCTCAATTGTTCTTCAATTCATCTCCCCACAGTGACACACATCGCGTCGGAGGCTTGAAACAGAACCCCAAATAGAACGTGGCTTCAGAATCGGCCAGCCACATTGGATCTTCAAGATTAGAGACCTCGCTAGGCCAGTCAGAACTCGTGTTTGACGCCATGTGAATCGGTACTTCAATTGAGTTCAATTATCATTAAAACTCAATAGTACCTCACCTCCCGAAGCCCTATATAACTTCAAGCAGAGCCATTCTATGGTATGAGCAACTGTGATTGAGTTCGACAATACTGAGATTGTTCGTCAGGATAAGGTTGCATTGGATTGGGTAGCCCAGGCTGCGGTTCTTACTCGAAGCATCGAAGTCAAGGCTCAAGAATCGACGATCAATACTCAAATCTCTCAGCAAGCGTCGGAAAGAAAAAGGACACTACGCAAGACTACCTAAAGCCATACCGAACCAAATAACGGCTCAAGAAGCGCCGACTCCTTCATCTTATCCAATTGCTTACTACGGAGTAATCTGGAATCCTGCAGATGCAGATCTAGGGCGTTTCGCACAAGACGAAAATCCCAATCCTTCCATGCCACTTCAACTTCCATTCCTTCGCGCGATATTCAGGAGACATACCCAGCATGGTCATATCCTGCAAGGATGACTTCATGCGATTCAGAAGGAAAAAACAAGGCTTCCCTTGAGTTCGAGTAATTGCGGTATGACTGCCTTTGTTTGTTTGAGCCTCGGCGATCACCCTTTGTCTCATACTGCCCTTGTCTTGTCTTTCTTTGTCTTGTCTCGGCACCAAAAGTGACACAGACCCGGCTCTTCAGAGCTGAGACGCGCACTGAATGAATATCTTGTTACCATGAAACTTACTGTCCCGTCCACTGAACAAGTTCCACTAATTCGTTTCCCTGCCTCTTTTCATTAAACAACGGTCCGCCCCCAATTTACCAGTCGCCCCCTTTTCCCTGCAGTGGTTCATGGGCTATTCAGTCCAATGCGACAGCCTTATCGCCCGGTCGCGCGTTGCGCTTATATATTAGCGTTGGAAGTTCCTATCGATGACGATCAGAGTCGAAATCTCGGTGTGAAAGTTGCGACTGTTCAAAGATGCTAGCAGGGCTCAAAGCGGCAGCCGTTATTGTGAAACTTGTTGGTTGAGTACCTAATCTGCAATGGCCTCTTGGCATCTGCGACTTGGCATGGGGGGACGTGCAAGTGCCCGATCGTGCTATGTCAAAAGCGGCGTACAGTGATATATGCATATGCAGTTATGCCCTCTTGATAATGACACTCTGTTGTATTGCATTTGCGCAGATGGGGACTTTTTAAACTCGGGTGGCCTTCTGCCCTGGCAACTTCGCGTGGCTTGCATATACCCTGTCTAACCTGTCCAGTAGCAATCACGCCTGACCCTCTACCAGTTGGGTTAAATGGGTTTGTGTCTTTATTTATCTCGAATCGCCACTGTTCGCAGCATCTAGAAATACCTTGGCCTTTCTATTGGAGGATGTGCAGATCTGGTGTGACCACCAACGGTGGGGGCGAAAGAATCTGACTTTTCGATCAAACGTTTCCATGGGAATGAGTATCTTGACAGATCTGATTCAGCCATGGAACACTCGCATCATTGTTTGCTTTGTTCTCTGGGAAACCGGCAGGGCCGTTCTGAATCATTCCAAATTCCAAGGAACGGCAAACGCTGAACCGATTGTACGGTTACGTAGCCCGTACGCGTGGTAATGAGTCTCAGATTCGTCATTGTTCACCATGACAAGACATTCCAAAACGAGACGAGACAGAACTGCTTGACAGGATAATTGTAACCACCGAGACAACCCGAGCCTTCAATTCCTCGTATTAACTTTCAGCCGAGTCTTGGAATCGCATCATGACTTGCTCACGACACTTTGCCTACTAGCCCCACCGCTACTCCCGTTCAGTCATAGCTATCGTAAACTATTGAGACTATCCCGCCGTCACTGCCGGCTGCCGAAATATGGCCCGTATCCATCATTACGAAGTTGGATACTATTCTGAGTCTCCTATCATGGAATGATATAAACCTCATTGCCATATCCCGGGGATAAGGCGGCAGACTGATCCGTATAGGCGGATAATGTGTCAAAACCACATGGTGCCAAGGGATGTCTTCGTATAGACCCCATTCCAGATATTCTGCACATCGCTGACCGAGTTCTCGGCCCTGTGACAGCGGGTCGTCGCCCTGATGAGGTTCAGCAACTGGGAATTCAGCTACCGGTCTTCGTTTGACAGTTTGACTCGACGCAATTGACTATACGATGAGCTACCCTCCCTTGACAAACGATGAGGCCGTTGCCGTTAGCCGGGACCCCCCGGCCCGTCACGATACTCGAGGTCCAGATGCGAATCCTTGCAGAGCTAGACGTTCCGGTTGCCGTAATACGAAGCTGGGGTATCAGCAACGCCGTGAATAGGAGTGTCACTTTTGCGCTACACTTGCACTATTTGTTCGAGACCCTGAATAGCTCTGGGACCTTGCGAAACGTAATAGACGAAGGTGCCGGTGTAGGGCGTGGAGAATCGTTCCTGGATATGTGAATATCAACGTTGTAACTTTGATGGAGTTAAGGATGTTGAGATCTAACTAAAGGATCCAGGAACGCTCTGTTCCTGGCAGTAGATCACGCATTAGATATTTTCTTAATTGCTTGTATTTGACGTCGCATCCTCTTTGTACGTTCGAATGTTTGATAACAATGTGTGACAGATGCCACTGGTCGTCAATCCAAGGGATGGAAAGCTGCAGGCTGCCCTACATAGAATCTCACAGAGTCCACAGTAGAATGCCGATTTGCCGCATATAATAAAAGAAATGTTTCTATTCCAATAGAGCTCTACATACCCTCTCATTCAATAGCGCATGTGGTGGGAGCTGGGTATGTGAACCGCGGAATGTCACCAGCGACGGTTCATTGTACGGCTCGTAAAAGCAATTGACTAGGGACCCTAATAAGGAGTCGATAGCACTGTAGTATTTGCTTTTGATAACTCAGCTCAACAACCTCTAAACTCTTTTGCAAAAGGCAGCTTTTGTGACCTTCTATCAAAGATGGGAATGCATCGCAAGGAAAGGCCGGAGCTTGGCAGGTTAGGTGAGCTCGTCTTCTTCATGAGCGTATGCAAGGAATGCAAAAAGCAAACAGGGAATCAATTCTCATATACTTGAAAGCGTCCAAAGTCTGAATGAACAAGTTTATTCACCGTTGCTCGCCACAGGAATCTAT
This sequence comes from Fusarium gaditjirri, assembly GCA_013266175.1. NCBI lineage: Eukaryota > Fungi > Ascomycota > Sordariomycetes > Hypocreales > Nectriaceae > Fusarium > Fusarium gaditjirri. Next base: position 273,755 of record JABFAI010000001.1, on the reverse strand, counting down.
TGTGGTCTACAGGAAGTCCCAATTCCACGTTTCATCTAGATCCATCAAGGCCTCCCAATCCACCCCATCGGCGGTTCTACCAGAGGACGAGTTTCCGAAAATTTGGCCTTGACCGAAGTTCATGTCACCTCCTACTTCAACCCATGAAGGAAGATCATCTGTCGCGGTACCTAGACTCGTTGACAGACGTTCCACGGAGAGAGCCCCATTGTCTGCTGGCGGAGATATATGTAGAGACGAATCAAATGTTGACGTATCAATTAGAGGATGATTAACAGGAATCTCGTTTGACATGTTCTCAGCGTTGTTGAGCATTTGCTGGACATCAGAGTTCACGCGCTCTCCCTTCTCTCGGGTATGTTGGGCATTTGCTCCTTGGCGCTTAAGCTCCTTTTCACGATGCTGTTCAGCTTCCGAGAACAGCTGCATGAGAGACCTCCAAAGTAATCCCGTCTTCATTTCCTCTGTGACCCCTTCTTTCAAAGCTGTCGTCGCGCACCATGCCTCTTCTAGTTCTCGTGTCCAAGGGAGTCGAGATGCTTGACGAAGGAAGACACCCATTGCATGCCATGGCATTTGTCCTTGTAACTGCCAGCGCCACTTTACCCACGCCGGTTCTGATTTGAGAGACTGTACCGCTTTGATGACTGTGATAGATGGGATCAATAGCTCATCCGCTGCAGGGAGAGTTTTGGATCGTCGTCGAATAACTAGTTCAACTTTGGCAAAGAATAGGGTTGTTATTGCCCTGATGAATGAGTCCCATGGTTGGTTGGGATGCAGATGCTGGAAGTAAGTCTTATCAACTTTTTGTCTCAAGGCGTTGAAGAGGTTGAGACGGGTCTCCAGAGAGTCTGTTGTATCGGCGCGGATGGCTTGTGTGAGATACCACAGCTCGCAGCGGATGAGACAGAGTGTCACACCTGTTGATCCTTGATTAGGATTTGGGATCTGAGTGGTCGAGCTGTCTAGATCGACATCACTTGAGTTTGTAGGGAGACCTGTGTTGAAGGACGCTGGGGTGATTGACAGGTCTTGAGCGGCAGCCCGTCGACTACTGGAATCGATGAAGCAGATGTGCCACCAGAGCCGACGTCTGATCTGCCCCTCAAGCTGATTGTACTCATGTGAGTTGACCTCGCGATGAAGGCCTACTGACTTTGCTAGCCTGAGGAGTAAACCTGTTAGTGGCCATACCTTATCTTGAGCCCCAATGTTTGGTAGCAGTGATAGGTATATGATCAGGGCTTGAAGAACAGTGATATCTTTTGTAGTAAGAAAATTGGCACGAGCGAGTGCTTGTTCAGTACCGAATTGATACCGCTGCAGCAGTTGTTCTCTGGGTGTGTTGAAATTTAGCGAGACTGTCTCTTCGTCCATAGACGCAATGGCCGCTAAGCATATCGCAAACAACAGAGCTTCTACATTGTGACCACAAGTACTAAAGTTGCCTTTTCGTTGTTTGACAATATTCTCAATCGTTGGAGTATGAAGGACCTTGATGAAAGGGTCAACATTTTCGACATATGCCTGCCATATAGAGAGCATCTGAGAGGGCATGGGGTTGAGCCTATCTAGCGCTCTCGCGAACTCTGCGCTGCCAAATACAAAGCCAAGATGACTTAGAGGAGCCGGAGTCCCGTTGCTGGTAGGCTCTGTCATGATTGAGTTACTTGGGGTTTCCGAGATATCTGCAACGTCGTGTACAGCTTGAAGTATATTGTCTACCTGTTACTTGTTAGAGTTTAGATCATCGCTAGGGTGTTGGGTACTAACCTCGCTGCAAAATACCGTCCAAAAACGGTTTCCAACGTGAAGCCCACCGTCCTTGTCAACAACAAGCCTACCAAAATCCTCATCAAACTCCGAAGTCTGATGATCCAAACTGCCAGATGACGTAGCCCACGAAGACTCTGCAGGCTCCTTATCCACTGTTATCTGACCCATAGTCTTAGCCCCATTCTCATCCTCAACCTGCGCCGCGAGTTCAGTAACGACTGACTCGAGACGACGAAGACGGCTGAGCAATTCAGATTGCTTTTGAGCCGGAGTCTTGGCATCGCGAGTTCGTCTTGGTATACGACCTGTCACGGGGAAATGGCAGTCGATATTACTTTTTATACAATTGTTGCATGGTTCTTTTCTGTCGCAGCGGATCTTGCGACGACGACAAATTACACAGCTCCAGATTTTGAGGCTGGGTGTGACCTCATGATGGGATGTTGAGAGGGATCGGTCCATCGGGGGTTATAAGCTCCGACAGAGACACAGAGGTACAGGGTGGTAACGAGTAGGTATTTGTATTTGCATCAGAGGAGATGGAAACAACGAATTCAAGGTAATTGAGAATCAATTGATAGAATAGATCGCATATGCTTTGCTTACTCAAGCTGTTGATGAGGGGAGCCGAAAAATCGGAGGATCGTCATCGTTCTCGGACACGGCGTTCGGTCGTGATCCCTGTGACCGGAGAGTGATGGACAACACTAACAGAGCTACATAGGCCGGCAAGTAGTTTGTATTTGGACAAATGTACCTCTAGATAATCCCCTTCTCAACACCAACATATGTCCATCACCGAAACCGAGCATCTGTATGTTTGTATAAATGAGATCACAGTACTAAGGATCATTAACTAACCTGTTCAGCTATACTTCGCCTCCATATCATTTGAGCAGCATCGCCAGGCATAATGACAAAAACCGTAGTCATTCTAGGTGCAGGTTGGGCTGGTCTTCCACTCGCCCACAAGCTTCTCAAATACACACTTCCCAAAGTTTCTGACCTCAAAGTCATTCTTGTCTCCCCGAACAGTCACTTCTTCTGGAACGTCGCTGCTACTCGTGGGATAATACCGGACGCCATCCCAGATGAACAGCTCTTCCTACCAATCAAGCCTGGCTTCGATCAATACCGTTCTGAGAACTTTGAGTTCCTCCTTGGAAAAGCAGATGGAGTCGATGCCCAATCGAGTACCGTTCATGTAATCTCTAATGAGAATACCAGGCGCAAGATCACGTATGATGAGCTGGTCATAGCGACAGGGTCTCGGCTGGCTAGTGATCTCCCCCTGAAGCCTGTTGGAACACATCAAGAGACCATCTCGGCATGGAAGCAATTGCAAAGCGAAGTCGGAGAATCGAAGTCAATAGTAATCGCAGGTGGTGGTGCCACTGGAACTGAAGTTGCTGGTGAATTGGCTGCTAGATACGGCTCCTCCAAGAGCATCACCATTGTTATTAGTGGTGAACAACCGTTGGAAGGAGCCCTTGATTCAGTTCGCGCATCAATCTCGAGGGACCTCAAGACCCTCGGGGTCAAACTCATCTATAATGCGCGCGTCACCGAAGCAAAGAAGAGAGAAAGAGGTCAAGGGGCCGAGGTGCACTTGTCTAATGGAAACACCCTCACAACAGATCTCTATTTACCTCTGCACGGCACCAAACTCAACACATCATTCGTGCCACCGTCATTATTAGACTCTGGTGGAAACGTCAAGCTTGATGAAAAGATGAGAGTCGCTGGGACAAAGAACATCTGGGGCATTGGCGACGTGGGCAACATCGACCCCAAGCAATTGACCATCACGGACAATCAGATCATCCACTTGGCAACAGCTCTAGATGCGACTTTAGCGGGGAAGGGGGACATCGAGCCGTATCAGCCTGCGACTAAGAGGATGATCTTCGTGTCGCTGGGTAAGAAGTATGCGACGGGTCAGATTGGGAACTGGAAGCTGTTCTCATTCATGGTATCGTATGTCAAGGGGCGGAAATTGTTTGTTGATACAGCTGAGGGATACGTGGGAGGGAAGCATTTGAGACATGCGGCCATGTAATATCCTCTGATCTAATGTCTTTGTACTCCATCTCCTCTGTTGTAATACTGCATAATAATATTCCATTCTGCCAAATTGTTTCCTATGAAGTGTCGCCCATCTCGTATTCAGTCAATCACTTAACCAAGTCAAGCTAGCAAAGCAATAGCCTGAAAACTATTGAGACATTCCATATCCACCCGCTGCATCCCCCTACAGACTGTATTTCCAACCCTCTGCCGCATCAAAGTACGACAGGAAGAAGTTCGGACCCAGTGTATGGACAGTGTCATTGGTCCTCAGTCCCTCGACAAGTTCCTCAGAACAACCTTTTTCAAGAGTCTCACCAGAAAGTCTACTCTTGATCCAGCCCATCCACTTCATTTGACTAGCCTGGATGGCAGAGAAGTGATCCATACCAGAAAAGGTGGCATGTTCAAGAGCCTCCTTATTGCCACTCTTCTTGACCAAGTCGCAAGTGTCCTTGACAGCTGCGCCAACACCTTCGGGACGAACGACATGGTCATCTGCACCATTAATGACGAGTAATGGACCAGAGAAAGGCTTTCTTCCAACAGCGACTCGATCCGCCCACTTCTTAGCAGTAGGATCTTTATACCAGCCCGACTTCACGATATCGGTTGGGGCGAGATCCATTGTCACCAAAGCCAACACGGGGAAGCATCCCTTGACTTTGGCAATCACGTTGTGCCAGCGATCGTAGCCTGTAGAAGTGAAGCCTCTGTAGTTGTACTTGGGGTAGATCTTGGAGATTGAATCGATGACTGCAGATTGTGCAAGCAGGCCCGGGGATGCGATCGAGTTCTCAGTCCAGTAGGCATAGTCATCGAGGATTCTAGTCACTGGCGCTATGGAGACTGTGCCTTTGTATCCTTTGAGAGGCTTCTTGGCTTGTCTTTCTGCGAAAGCCCACTAAAGAAAATAGTCAGCGTAAGTACTTTGATGGTAGTAGGCCGTGCCCATAAGCAAGTGAGCACAGGAAATACGCTGGATGGAGGGACATTGACTTACAGATGCTCCACCGCCTTGAGAATGGCCCATTGCGACAAAGGAACCGTCAGAACTAAGAAGATCCGGGAATGCTGACCGAGCTGCGGTCACAGCAAAAGCAAGATCATTCGCGTGAGCCGGCGCTGTGACCCAAGAATGAGGAATGGTGTCTCCGGAGAGCAGCTCAGATACACCAAGACCAGCATAGTCGGGCGCAACAACTGCAATTCCCTGAAGTGCCAGAGCAAAAGGGACTTGGAAGTGGTACTGTAAAGCTCTGTAGCTACTAGGTGCGCAGGGCTTGAAGGTACCTGTAGTGCCATGAGCCCAAGCAACCATGGGCATGCTCTTATTAGCAGAGCTTGGGCCGGTTGAGAAGGGCACATAAGGCCAGAGGATATAAGCAGAGGCGGGAATAACTTTCCCATCAAGATCTTCCATGGTGTAAATGATTCGCGACATGGTTAGACCGCTGGGGACGACATAGTTATCCAGGTTGGTGACATCCTCTGTCTTGAGTACAACACCAGGAGTAAGTTTGGTAGAGAAGCTCGAAGGGGTTTTGTAGAAGGAGAATGTTGGGTCAGACTGTTGCTCTGAGATCCAAGAGGATGCGTTGAGGGCTAGGGCCTGACATGTCTTGTCGCAGGTGGTAGTGTCTGGGAAGGGATTCTGTGCTACAACATAGGAGGTGGACAAAAGAAGAAGGGTAAAAACTCTCTCAAGTTTAGGTATAGCCATTGTATTAAGATGTCTGATATGTTGGATTGGATTGCCGTCGTTAGTGAGGAGGTGATCTAGGTTATTTATAACGTCGTGAAGCTGTGATCCCTTGACTCGACGAACAACATTATCAAGACACCACCCTACAGAGATGATCACATATCTCCAACACAATAACAAGCCAGTATCACACACTAGTAATTTGGAATTGATGGTGGTGCTATCAGGGTCCCGTAGTCGAGCGGCTTAGTTCGAGTACGCTCAAGAGCAAGACTATGGAGCCTGCCAGCAGCTTACATGACGTCTCAAGATTTGGAATAGTTAACTGCATATACTATGGATGCAATCTGTAGTATAATGCGCCTCAATCTCCTAGTCACCTACATATCTGCCGTTGCATCGCTTCTTAGCGGGTACGCTGAATTACGCCGGAATACGCCAGTACGCCAAACCATTCGCGACATACGCCAACCGAATCTACCACGGCATTAGCGATCATCAGAAAACGAGTTTATAGGAAGTTTGGCGCTTACGCCAAGATCGACCTTAATTTAATAAGATTAAGTTAGCTGGTGATCTCCATGTTAGTTGCATATAGGCGGATAGGGCTGGTAGTGCCCGGCTATAGACGATCCTGATACGCCATGACGATGATGATGGTTAGTTCAGAATCAACATATTTATTTGTGAATGTTTGAAATATATAAACTAGTTGATGTTCTCGTCAAGGATAAGCCGATCAAGCAGCAGTCGCTCAACTTCTTCACACCTCTTGCTTACATCACCACCACTTCTTTCACAACTTCGCATTCCCTGAAAAATCCCAATCCCAGAACTACTAAGATGCTATCCAACACCATTGTATCCGCTACCGTCGCCCTCCTGGTCTGCTCGCCCTTCGCGGCTGCAGCTCCTCAGGGCAAGACCTCCGAGGTTAGCTTGACTACCAAGTTGCGACTTGCCGACACGTAGGTCATGAGCTCTGAAATCTCTTATCAAGTGATTGCTAACCCCAGTCAAAGTTTCATTGATCGCTATAGGTTTCTTCCTGAGGACAAGGACTTTCTCTTCAGCTTCAACAGCACCCCCAGTGCTATAGCTAACAGCCAGACTTTCCCGGCTCTCACAGGCACTGGTGTCAGCCTGGCTTCCGCGAAGATCCCAGGTATATACTCATCCTTCCCGCTTCTGAGAACCTTGTATACTGATTGCATATAGGCTGCTCTATGATCATGCTTCACACTCACCCCCGAGCCTCCGAGCTCTTCGCCGTCATGTCCGGCCGCGTCTACACCGAAGCGGTTCCCGAAGCCGGCGTCCTCGACGCCGAAGGAAAGCCTCGCGTCATCCGCAACGAAATCAGCGCTGGACAAGCTACGATCTTCTACCAGGGAACTAAGCACTACCAGTTCAACCCCGACTGCGAGCCCGCTAGTGCTATTGCTGCATTTACCTCTGAGGATGGCGGTTTTGCTGGTGTTGCACCTGGGCTGTTCTCTATCAAGGATGACGCTATTAGTCGTCTTTTTGGAGAGGCTGTTGATGGTGAGGATATTGAGAAGATCAGGGCTTCTATTCCTACGGATGTTGGCATCAAGGTTGATGAGTGTCTCGCCAAGTGCGGTAAGCAGAAGCGTCAGGCTTGAGGATTGGGCCTCGACTTCAGTTAAGCTTTGAGCTTCTGATTGAGTATTTATTTCTTTCCCCATGCTTCAATTGTGAGATATAGGGTTTCAGGTTAGTTAGATTAGTAGTATAGATATCTGTTGGAGCTATTGCATTTTGCAACCATGATTTGAGTCCCTGATTGGCTGGTGATCTGATAATTCCAGGTGAAGGTCGACTTTGTCAGATCTCACAACGTCATGATAATGTAATCTGAACTTGCATTCCTTGCCTCGAAGAATTGGCTGCGCCCCGTCATACCTCCAATGGTAAACCCGGTGCAAGCACCAACTCAGCCACATTCCTTCGCTTACGAAAACAGTTAAATCCACCAGGAATCTTGCTTTAACAGAATCCTATTCCCTAATAATTCTCGTGTACCAAGACCTCGATATTAGCTCGAATATCCACTCTGTTTTTATGATTGTGACACTCTAAAAGCCCGTATGTATCCGAAATTGCGTGTCATAGGAAAGACCTAACATAAAATAGATTTTAAGATCAACAATGGCGAAGAAAGACAAGAAAGACCTGTCGAAGACGGCTCAGCAAGATAAAAAGGCAAGACAAGAGTTAAACACCGCTTCATATAATGTTTGGACGTTGATACTACAAGTGCTTTGCTGTGGCTTGATAACAGGAGGAGCAAGCTAGAACAAGGGAATAATGCTAATAATTAGAACCTTTCACTTCACAAAAATAGCGTTGCAAAGGAATCCGGGGTTAATTTGAGCCAAGGTCAACGTCATTCAAGACCTGGGCCAGGCGTCATTAACCCCTTTTGCTGTGTTATTCTAAACAATACACTCTTCTAAGAATATTTTATATTCGTTCAATGACATTTTTACAGATCACTATTGGCCAGTGAACTTTAAATCAACCCTGGGGAGCTTTCTTGCACGATGTAACCACCAATAACATCTGTTCTCAATTGAAGCCAAGAAGCCATGCATTTTCGCGACAAAGAGTAAGCGGAACAACGAACCTCCCCGTCATATCATATCATGCCAATATGTCGTTCCGCTTTCTTCAGAGTCGGCTCAACTCTATCCCGATTCTCGAGAGGCGAAGCCGAAGCTATCCCCAAAGCTGACGCTGAGCTTTAACAAGACGGGTAGAACCGGATTCAGGCCAGCTAAAGGATATGCCAAGTTAGGTCAGCTGGCCCATGCATCAATCACGAGTTTTCGCATTTTATACGATGAGTCAATTCGTTATCAGTATTTAATAGAGTGGGATATCTCAATCATGCGATCCAGTCGTTGTTGATCATCATAACGACTTTACTACGATGGCACTACAAGGTCTAACCCGGAAAATACTGGCGACATCACTCGTCGCTGTAGTCACTGCTGGCGGTGTCTATGGCTACTCGATCCACAAACGCGTGTCGAAGGTTGATCGGAATCTCATAACGCGGTTCAATACCGTACCAGAGAAATTCCAGAAGTCGAGATCTGTTAGCGAGGTCATCAACGCGAAACAGCACATATACGACTCTGACTCTCGATACATCACGCTTGACATACCGCCTCAACATCGCGATGTATCTGATGAAGTTCTGTTAGCAAAATTTGTCAAAGGATATTTTGGAGGCGCTGTGATTAGGCTGGAACGAGTTGCACTTTCAACTCTTGGTATGACACTTGTCAACTTTTCAAGTGAGTCTGTCCTTTGCCTCAGTGTGATTGTGTAGTTAATGAAATGAACAGAATCAGGGCCAGCCCCGAGAAAGTTGTGGTCATGCACAGAACTTCCTGAAGTTTCATTACCTCCGGTTGACACCATTCTATACGGAGTCTTTCAAGTTCTGGAGTCTCAAATCGGCGTCAAGGCTGCGCCAAACCGCACTGAAAGTCATGTAGACTTTGGATTTGGAAGTGACAGTGATGTATTTGCTGGAGTCCACAGATTCGTGGTTGTGAGAACGAAGGAAGCGAAGAATGAAGAGATAGTGCAGATTCACTACGAGTCCATGACTTGCAACCCTATGCAAAACAAGCCTCTGAGGCCACGGTTCTTGTTCAAGTTTCATGAATTCTATGCGGACTTGTTGTTTAGGGATGCAATATCGGAGATCAAACAGTGGATGGGCCAGTCTTGATATTTTGGGAGCGGAAAGGATTATCTCTTCTCTATAAACTTGCGTTTCCGAGTGTCAGGTGACGAGGAAGCTATCACTTAGCTATTTGCCACTCGAAGTATCTTTCTCAAGCCGCCGTGAGTATTACCCCCTGGGTACTGTAATGTTTGGCTTAGTTCAACTTTGGTTTTGTACTTTCTGGTTCCGATGCACCAAAAATAGCACATTGTAAGGCGAACCAAACAAACAACATAGCCCATCCCAGAACCAAGACCTGGCTCCTGAAAGGCGCAGGAGTACTGTCCAGGGTACCCCAGACGACAAGAACTGCCCCGTTCAAGAAGGAGAGAAATGACAAGACAGCTAAGTTATGCTTAGTTGAAATCATCTTCTGAATCGACTCCGAAGCTTCGCAGCTAGGAAAAAAATGGCCACTGAAATGTGGAAGTGTCACGAGGAGACTCAGGTGTACCAAAGAGGTATAGAAAAAGACTGCCATGGGGTCAGAGATATAAAGGGGTTAGTTGTCAACAGTACTCACTTTTGGTAAAATCTTCGCCAGATATACACAACATGTTGTCCTTGAGGGGTTCTAGAAAGCTTTGGGAGTGTTGAGTAGGTTGAATGGCCAATATGATCGATTGAAAGAGTGATCAGTGCTGATGGATGAGGCTGGAAAGAATTGTAGAAGGTTCTTTGGAGTACGAGTCCACCGCATCCGGTTGTTGAGGATCTTATACCAATTCAGTGGCAAAGGGGTCATGATTAAGCTTTTTACCTTTGGAGCATTATTGCTGTAGTAAGTATTAAAGTATTGTGGCAAAAGATCTAAACCATATGCTAGATGTGTTATTCGTGGTTGAGAGCCGTGACTGAGAGGTTATAATGAACACAAAACCCAGAGCCTAGCAGTTATGGAAAGCACCGATATCTCAGCAAGTTAGATCAAGTTAAATTATTTAAAACGCAAACCTATATTGAGCAAGTTTCCAGGCAGCGTTGACACTATTGTATCCACACTAACAAATGTGACGACGCAACATGTGTCCTTTGCTTCAAAACAGGTTCATGGGAGAGCAAGCATATCATTAAAGCCAACACGTGTATCTATTAAACCCTTTCCTCCTTGTCTCATCAAGCTACCATGCATCGTCTATGCACCAACTGCAACAGGCTCTGGTCCTTCAGGCAGCTTACTACCAGCAATGTTACATTGTCGGAACAATCTAACCTCGTCTTCAGCAAAGGCACCAACCACTGAATGGATCACTCCCCGATTATGAAAGAGAACAAGGTCTCCTTGCTCCCAATCATGAGGATAAACCCTTTCAGGAGCAATACCAGGACGCTGAAGTTCGTGGACCCGCTCACGAACGGCAGCAAGATCATCCATCACAGTACCGTCCGCGAGGTGTAGCTTTCGGATGGCAGAGGGATGAACCTGAAGTGCTAAACGGCCAGAAACAGGGTTGCGCCAGCACATAGGAAGAACCTGGATCTTTTCCTCCTCAACAGGCGGAAGATTCTCGATAGGAATCTCTTTGCCTTCAGAGACCAAGCCCAGACCATCGGAGCGAGACTTTGCACCACTCATCCAAACATATGGATGCGGAGCGTATTCGGCCTTTGTGGTACGCACAAACTCCTTGTCCTCAGGCGAAAGACGGTCGTACATGGCGTAACCCGACACAAAGGCTGTAGTACCAAGCGGGACGGTCAACTCCTCATTGGATCCGTCGTCATAGACGAGGGTCTGTTTGCGACCTCCGGGAACACGGACGGCGAGGAGTGATGTCACCACTGGGGGAGCGAGGCCGTACAGAGCGGCGTCAATGTGCCATCTGTAGAACCTGGTGAAGTCCAGATCCTTCTCATCAGGGATAGTGGTGGCGTGGAATGTGCGATGGTGAGGATGTCGAAGCTGAATGTTCTTCAGTCCTTCATACTCTTCAACGAAGCCATTTCCGATGACCTGGACTTGAGGTTGATGAGGAATGGTCTTCAGATCAGGATGGAGGATTGAGCGCTTTGCGTCGATTGTCTTTCCATGGCCATAAGAGCCCGTGGCTTCAGGATCAAAGCGCTGGGTAATCTCATACTGGGCCTTGGGAGAAAGATGGTTCTGGTTCTTGAAGACGAGAACTTGGTGGGTGAACAGTGCTTCACGGATTACGTCAAAGTCGGCATCTGGAAACAGTCAGCTTGGGCTCATACATGACGAGAGACGTGTGTTACCAGAGGAGGTTACCGATTATACGGGTATTCTCCCACTATGCGTTGTTTCAATCATTCACGAATATGCCTATAATATCTTACCACTGATGTTTTCAACGTCAACGTTTGAGACGATGGCGCCAAAGTCGATGCTTGACTCGGCGGGTGTAGAGATGGGAGTGACTATTATTTGAGAGGCCATTGCGATGATCTTGTCTGAAGAATATTTGTAGCAAGCCTATGATAAATCTTGGTCTTAAATGTGTTGTTCAAGTGAAGCCGAGGGGATTTGCTTGTCTTTTATATCGCTATCTGAGGTCCATCGTTAGAGCGGGTCGCGGCGGTCGCCTATCTCTGTTATCTGCTCCGAGGATAAATCCGCTTTCGTTATCTCTCCGTACTCCGTCCGTAGCAAGTTACAGTGTTAGACAGTCGATACTAATCTTATCACCGATTGCGCTTATCAAAGGACTTCCAAGTTCCATTGTGTTCGGCCTTCTTCAATCATTGATTGATGTGATAAACAACAGCAAATAATTTAGGTTTCGTAAATCTCATGGATATCTCAGCGAGATAGACAAGGCATTGCGTCAGAAGGAAAGCCCTTTGGCCCAAGCTTATCAGTAAAGAACAAGTGTATGTCATTTGGCCGCACATCTGAGGATATGATCAAAGCTGTTGAATAGAATATCGCAGGCTATTCAAATAGTATTCACTGAAGTTATTGACATAATGAAGGTGTTCTTTGTCTACGTTGACATAGCAGCCTTGGTTTTTCAAGCAATGAAGAAGTGATCATAATTCTTTTTCATTTGTCTTCCTTTAATGTACACTATGCATGAGAAATCTGGAATGCTAGAGAATGATCTACCTGTTACTTAACTTGAAATGCTATTAGCCTCTCATTTCCGTTTAATATTAACTTCTAGCTGCTTTGATATTTACTCAATAGTATGGATACAAGAGTTATCATAGATCTTCCTCTAGGAGGATAAAGAGGCCCCCTTGTAGTTAAGTTGTATCCTTTGTCAAGAGGCAAATTGACTAGTTCAGGTGCATAGACAAGGCTTTGACCTCTCAGTGACTAGCCGTAAGTGACACATTCGTGCAAATCATTCAATGTTCTTACGGAAGTTAGTATAAGATGTGCTGCCATTCAAGAATCGTGCTCTCTTCAGAACTCTGAAGGACCACCATCATCGAGCAAGAACCACAAGGTCCTGCAACATGTCTTCTTCGGTAGCGCAACGCGCCCAGCTCAGACGACCTGAATCCTTCGCCGGCTTTGCCAAGCTACCACCAGAACTACGACTTATGATATGGGAACTCGCTCTTGATCGGTCTGGCTATACAGTCCACGTATACCCATTGAGAGACAACACTTCATCCAACAACCTTGACCCCAAAACGAGTAGTAGGGCGACACTCAATTTCATCCTCAAGAGAGAGTATGATATGTGCGTGACGCCTATAGAAAACACAAGAAGCGAGTATGACGAAAACGAAAAAGACAGGGGTATGTGGAGGGCATGCAAAGAGTCCAGGGAAATCATCATGAAGAAGAATACCAAAGGAACATTCAACTCCTACTTCGACAATCGCTTAACGGCTAGACTCACGACTATCTTGAAGGCGGACATCATACATCTCGTCCGCGTACCACCTCACTTGGATGAAGCCATCACTCAGGGCATCGAACCCAGCCCAAGCCTTATGAAAAGCGTTAATGAGGCTATAAAATCAGAGAATGTTTTTATGATTGATTACAAACGTCCTTTAACTAGCAGGAACGCCCGTAGAGCTTTATGGAGTTTTGTATGCGGGTTTGCGCCACTGGGCCAAGTCTTTCTTATCGACAACGGCCTGAAGCGAACGCAGCCTATAGAACCTGGGACTGATGTACCAGATGTCATATTCGAGGGAAACGGCATGCGGTTTGTCAAGGTTAGTACGACTAGTATTGCATTGGAGGATGAGGTTCTGGGACAGGAAGACCGCGATTGGATGACTACTCGGCATGCGCGTAACATCTCTCTGAGTGGATATCACAGTAGATGCTACGTAGTTGCTTGCGAGTATTTATAGGAGTATGAAAGATGATGTGAGGTTAGAGAACTGAGAGGGAGTTGGGTGTGTTGGAAGGCGTATCTTTAGTCAGTAGCAGTAAACATAAGTAGGGGGCCCGAAATATTATATCGCATGGCAGAATACCCGGGCCATGCCGTACATTGCACTGTTTAAATAGTGAAACCGAGCTTGAAATGTAGAAACGGTTCAGTAGCTCTTCTTTCTACCTTAGATAAGCTACCTTTAGACAAAAAAGCCTAATTTCGCTGAGATGCGCGTGCATCACGAATAGTCAGCTACCATTCTTGAAGGCTCGTTTCAATTACCACCAAAACACCTAAACTCACCAAGCAGATAAGATAGCGAATTCCATCAGACAACAAATCCCAGCTGTCAGAAGATTAATCTGAGCTGATTATGACTAACAATCCCGAAGCCACCTCAACGGCAGTTGTCCGTTCAAGCAATGGCGCAATTGCAATGTCCAATCCCCATTAGGAAATTCCAAGAGCTAATCAACACCCCGATTGTCTCCCTTTAACCTAGAAACTGTGCAAGACTCAATTGGCACCACCTCAATTAACAAAATCCCCAGGTTCGTAGCAATCGCAAATAACGTCATCCTCAATTCGAGGCCCTGATTGGCCAGTTTCGCCGCTGACATGCTTAGCCTGTTTCGTTGATGGTGGGAGTACGACTCCGTGATATTGTAGCTCGAGCACGCAATACACCAACAAAGGCGTCATTATACTGCGGGGGCCGGTAACGGACGGTACCTGGGGAAAATGGTATATATAAGATCATTGCCGAGGATGGAATTCGATGTCAATCACTCACCACTCAGACTGGAATTGTTGTCTTTATAAAGCGTCCTTACATCAATCAAAATGGCTCCAGGTGCTCTCATCGACGAGTCTTCTCAGACTCCTCTCCCCCAAGTCAAGAACGCAGATGCCCCCCGTTCAATCTTTCCCGATGGCATCCGTACCTCGGGTCAACATCCTCCTCTTTATGACGCTTTGAAGCCTTACTCTGAATTCCCCAAGGAGATTACTGGCCCTACGCTTTGGAAAAAGGAGGACTACGAGAACTCACCTGAGCGATGGACTCATCCCTTCACTGATGAGGAGGTTCAAGAGTTGAGCGATACCGCTGATGCTTTCATTGCCAGTGGCACTCCCCTCACTGGCATCTCCAAGGTATGATGACAGTAATATAATACAGTTTCAAAACTAACATGTTTAGTCAAACTTCCCTCTTCCGAAATTGGGTAAAGTCCTCGAGAATCTTCGAGAAGACCTTCTCAATGGCAAAGGCTTCATTCTTTTCAAACGCTTCCCAGCTGGAGAATGGGGTCCTCTCAAGAACGCAGTAGCCTACATGGGACTTGGTACATACATCGGTTACTTTGTCTCTCAAAACGGACTGGGCCACGTCCTCGGCCACGTCAAGGATGTCGGTGATGACGCTACACAAATCGACCGCGTCCGCATCTACCGCACAACAGCTCGTCAGTACTTCCATGCCGATGACTCCGATATCGTCGGTCTCCTCTGCGTCCACCGTGCCAAGGAAGGTGGCGAGAGTGACATTGTCAGCATTCACAATGTCTGGAACGATCTTCAGAAGAACAACCCTGATGTTGCGGACCTTTTGACACAACCAATCTGGTACTTCGACCGCAAGGGCGAGACATCAATTGGCGAAGAGGAGTGGATCCGAAACCCCATCTTCTACATCGAAAACGGTGGTCAGGGTCGAGTTTATTGCAAGTGGGATCCTTACTTTGTGAGATCTCTCACAAGATTCTCTGACAAGGGTCTTATTCCTCCTCTGAGTGAGGAGCAGAAGCATGCTATGACTGTGCTAGAGGAGACTTGCCAGAAGTTAGCTTTGCATATGATTCTCGAGGTAGGAGATATTCAGTTCGTTAGCAACACACATCTCCTTCATGCCAGAACAGCATACACAGGTAAGATACCTCTTCGAAAACCATATTATGTATGAAAGTACTAACATGCTGCAGACCACCTTCCTCCTGTCCCTAGAAGACATCTTCTTCGACTATGGCTCTCTACTCCCGAGACTGAAGGCGGATGGGCTCTTCCTTTCCATGATAGTAAGGAGAAGAAGCGAGGAGGCATTCAGGTGAATAATACTGCACCAAGATGCCCTCTAGATGCAGAGTAAAAGTCCTTTTTTTTGATAGATTAGCGGTCACGATATCACAACATTTAGCATACAAGAATAATAACAGTCAAAGACAATGAATCTCTTGAGCATGTCACTACTATCTATGCTTTTCTCCCCTCCTTCGTTTAATTCTCGGTTTGTTTGCTCGATACACCTGTGAGATATGAGGCTCATCAAACCAAGTTTGCAACCCATCATTCTTATCAACCAGTATTTGTTCGTCTATGTGTAAAGACATACCGTCTAATCCATTATGAATTCTATTCCAACCAAAACCGTCGAGCTTACAAGAAGATCTATGCTCTACCTTCTACGGCAACCACGAGATCAAAGACCTCATGAAAAAAGCAATCAAGATAACAACAACAACTGGCAAGTACGCAATCATCTTGGACCAGTCAACATCCTCTATTAAGTCCTCCACACCTGGAGAAACCAAGTTGAATGGGAACTGAGGAGGATACAACTCCCTTCGCCGTCGTCCCCTTTCAAGAAGATGCTGTGCCTCATTCTCGATAGCTACGGTAATGCTGTGATACCCAGCCAAACTGCTGCGCACGTATAGCGTCTGACGAGGCTTAACATATGTCCACTCCACGTTCGTTCCGTGGACACGTAGCTTGTGTGCGTCGTAGTGATACCCCGGGATAAAAATCTCTGTGAGGTGTGTTTTCTCATCGACAGGTTCTTTGGTCGATGTGCTGGTCCACTCATATTCGAAGCGTAGTGATTTATGGTTCCAGTTTGACTTTTTGGGAATACCGGCTGTTTTCACAGCATACGGTCTGATGATCACGTCGAGAATTCGACCGCCTTTGTAAAGCTCGTTATGTTCGTGAAGATGATTCCGGTAGTCAGGTCGTATGGGACCATTCTCTTTGACGTCGTCGCCATTGATGACTGAGAAATCCTCGTTGTTCCACCCATCGCCGTACTCAACTCTGTTATTTGGGTTGTAGTTCCATAGTGTATAGTTGAGCTTGTTGTCCTCCATTGCGGAGATCAGGCCGTTCATCAGATTGCGTTGCGTGTCGTAACACCCTGTGCGGAAAGCTTCTGCCTTGTTGATATCGTACGAGAGGCCAATCTCGCCAATAACCATGGGAACTTTACCTAGAGATTGCTTTCCGTAGTTGACGATATTGCCAAGCTGCTTTCTGTAGTTGTGCTGAAGTCCTGCGACGCCGAAGTAGAGCGCGTTGAGGACGAACATGCCTCGCGAGAGACCTTGGACGTTGACGCTCATCCACGAATGACTTTTGTTAAAAAGGACGTTAAGATCGTAGAAATGAGGCGCATACACAAAGTTCCGCGGGCGTGGAACCTTGATCACTTCCTTCTCGGCATACTTCTGTCGAAGCCATTTCTTGTTCTCGGGATCCTGCGTCGGCCAAGGCGGGATGAACTCATTGGGGATCGGTTCAATGAAGCTAAACTGCTTCGCCTTCTTGCGCGACACACGCTCCGTAAACTTCTGCAGAAATGGCGCATAGCAGTCATTGTACCACTCAATAGGCTTTCCCTCGCGACCCGGCCGATGATCTACTTCAAAGTAATCATCGTCGCGAATGCGTGCTGTTTTCTTCTTTTCGTCCCACTCCCAGACGCCGTGGGCGCGCCAGAGGCATTCGCCCATTCCCCGACCGTGGCCGATAGGTTGGTCTTTGAGGGACAACCATGCAGAGCGACCTTTGGGGTCGATACGAGAATTGTGGGATACACGAGTTGGCCATGGCCATGATTTGACGTAGTAATCGACATCTTGGGCATAGCCACTCCCAAGGGCGAGAGATTGTGCGAGAGAGGGACAATGGCCGATGTGTAGGTCGGTGTCGTAGTTCCAGAAGTGAAAATGATGAAGGTTGACCAGGCCGCGATGGGGTTCATTCATAGGTTCAAAGCCAATGCATGCTTCGAGATGACTGACTTCATCTGCGAGGCGACCGAAGGCTTCAACACAGGCATCTTGAAGGAATTGTTGTGCTGATACTTCATCGCCAGCGTCCTTTTTGTGACGACATTTGAGATTGGGAGCTAGAGCATCACCAGCCCAAAAGACAGTCGCCATTGTCGACGCAGCGAGCTTCTGGTAACCTGAAGGCCACAAGAATGGACCACCTGGCTCTTTTGGATTTGGTGGTTCACTCGCACGTTTCTTCTCATCTTGACTGTGGACATACGCAGCGCCTGTGTCGGTGAAGGCCTCAATATCGAGACCTACGACTTCAAACGTCCAGCCAGGCGCACCACTTCCACCGCTATACCGACTCCAAACATCTTGGTGCGCACAAACAAAGCACTTGATACCATAGTCTGGCATGAGCTCGATCAATTGGCGCAGGTAGTCAATATACTCTGTGTCCAGGTCCTCAGGGTCTGGTCCCGCATGGCCAATTGACTCCCAGGTAACAAGCAATCTCACAAAGGGCACACCCCAAGTCTGCAGACGCCGAAAGTGCAGCGGCGCATCTTCCAGTGGAAAAGGTCTTCCCACAAAAGTGACGATGCGATGGTTTTCATAGAAGCCATGATCCAGATGAGACAGGCCGTTTGGCTCAGTGGGTAGTTTAGAGGCGCCAGAGATATTGAGACCGCGTAGGGAGAGGACGCGATTGTAATTATCGATGAAGTGCTCGTCTTTGATTCGAATTGGGCCGCCTAACGCAGCGTCCGAGAGGTCAGCTGCTGCGTGGGTGGACATCTTGGGAGTGAGCGTGTGAAGCGGAGGACACGATTGGGACACGCAATTTGAAGTGGCAGCTGGAGGTACAGTACAGGCAGCACAGTTGAGGTCTAAAGTACTCCACTGAGATTTGCTTGGCCTGCCTCTATCTTAGCGGTGTGGCACCAGTATCACCGTAATTGACATGGATCAATTGACAGGTGCGCCAGCACAATGATCCCTAGAAACTGTTTGAGGCAAGCAAGGTTGGTAGATTTATGTGCTGTTTGAATTCTTCAATTTGACATCAAGATTGTTGAGTAGGTATCTTTTGGCGTGGCGGGAAACTTTGACGTGAAAACACTGTTGTGACCATGGTGTGTTATTTTGACTGTGTAGCCTTTATTACTGTCAGATGGGCATCATTAAAAATGGGTATTAAATGTGATTTTTGACAGTTTCTTCGGGTGTGTCGGCGAGGGATCATACAAGCTCTGCTCAAACTCCAACTCAATTGATAATGGAAAAATGAAGGTCATGTCTTCGTAAATTAAAATATTGTTTTGTGACACTAAATATCCAACGCTGTGCGCTCATGTCCAAATGTGTTTTGCTTCAATGCCATACGCTAACAATGCACCAGACTGTACCAGAACCCATCCACCCAGAAATAGAGAAAAGCACCTAATTTTCCTGCCTGTCCCTCCTATTCACTATCGCATAACTCATTCTGCGAGCCGCCCTGTCTCCCCAATTCATCACCGAAAGGCCTGGCGACCGTCCTGTGGTCATAGCCTTTTCCTGGCTCACGTCACCCTCAACGCCGAAAGAGTAAGTCCTCTCGCCAGTCCGATCAGACACAATTCCGAACCCAATCTTGCTACTCTTGACGTCAGCTTCCCTCTCCCATCGAAGTTTGTCAAGACTGGAGGCTCTCGTGGCTGCGAGAATGGCAGAGAAGCTTAGACTTCGCATCATGGCATCCTCTTCCATGGCGTTCACGCCAGACGCCACCGCAAGAATGGTGATTCCCATGGATAACGCGTACACTGCCCATAATTGCGCATAATTGTAGAAGAAGCAATTCCTGTTCTGCCATCTGACGCAGGGGTAATCTAAGTCTGGGCCACTATCGAATCGTCCTGAGTATTTCGACGGGTCAGCCGCCCAAGACACCGCAGACATTTGCGGATCGGACAAGAACGAGATCAAAATTTCCTCATAGAATTTTTGCACCTCAAGGGGGAAGTTCGCGACTGGCAGGTAATTGAGGCGATCAAGCAATCTCGTCTGGAGAATCTCGCTGTTAACGTTGAAGTTGGGCATGGTGGTGGTACCATTCAAAATGGCCCGCAGTTGACTTCCCACAGCGTGGTAAGCGGCTGTCAAACGATAATTCTTGGTGTCATTGGGGAACACATAGTTGTCCTCTGGCGTCGCCAAGGTCCGATCCTTAAGCCTCTTGTCCGGGTCTTTCTTATCGGGGATGAAGGTTGTATCTATGACCTTTTTGAGGAACTTGCGCTCCTTGACATCGTGATACTGAACCCCGCCACTGTGGTTGAACTGAACCTTGTACTTGGTCTGATAGTGCTCACAACCAAAAATGATGGGGGTGTAGGCTTTGAACCAGTCGCCTTCTTGTGGTTTGTCGGGCTGCGGCTTGGTCCTGTCCTCCACATCAGCGTAACCGAACCAAAGGATGGGCTCTGTTCGGAAGGCAGCAAAGTTCCTCGGGTAAGGCGGTTTGGCCTTCGGTCTTCCACCAGCTTCTGCGACCATCTGGGGGTTCTCATAATCTCCTCGGTCCAGCATTGCATAGTATGTGAGGTTTCCCATGGGAGCGAGGACTGATGTGTCAAAAGGACACTCTGCGTCACCGAGCTTCTTGACTTTGGCTTTCACTCCAGAAGCCAAATTTGTACATTTGTATCCTGGACCAACAAACTCAATGGTATAAGAGCAATTCCAGCCTTTGCCGCAAATCTCTGAAGGGGCTTTCGGGCGCATGATGGCCTGCTGCGTGTATGCTGTCTTTAGAGCGATGGTGTTGAATTGACGACTCGACGCCGTGAAATAGTCAAACTCCTCAGGCTTGTTCTTATCGGGTACTTCTCCCGCCGGAGCGGTAGAATTCCACAGGGAGACGGACGACTCGAAGTAGCCATCAACTCTGACGGGGTCTCTCCAGTACACAGTCTCTTCATGTGTGAAATTGAGAGTGCGAACATTTTGACAGCGTGTTATTTCCTCTGTCCGCTGCGGGACGACGGTAAGGGTATAGGACGTAAAAATAACGATTAGAGGCGACGTCCAGATGAATATTGTCAGTGCCATTGCGAACTTGGCGTTTACCCAAGCTTCCCAATTGAGAAGGGCTGTCAGATCCTCGGAGGCCGCGAAAAGCGAGTCAAGAGTGGAGAGCGTAAGCATTTTGCGACGGATCATCATCAGGACGCGCTGTCGGAAAGCGAGCACGACAGCATTGAGAAAACAGGCCTTAGAAAGGAATGCTAACAGAGCGCCGTATCGAAACTTGCCCTGCTGGTCGTTGGCAAGTTGTCCATGAAGTCCCCGATAGTAGAAATGGTGGCCCACAGCGAATGCGATCCCCGAGACGACGAGGACGTACATGCTCCATGACGGCTTCCATTCATGTATCCACCAATTTATCAATCTGCTTCGAGGAGGGCCATTCGGAGGGACACCAGTAGGTCCAGACATACCAGGAGGACCTTGAGGCACATCGGGAGGATTGTTCTTCGGCAGCTCGCCAGCCATCAAGAGCGAAGCGCTGCTGTCCTCCCTGTAATTCTGAGGTCGACCGGTACCCGGCGTGTGAGGATACGCCGGCTCCCATATCCCCAGCGGTGTCGAGGCGCCATAGTAGGCCGTATCGGTCGTGGTCTGCCGTTGTAGATATGGTTGGTGAATTGCGCGCTGGGCAAAGGACGAGGTCGAGTAGTCGGGAGAAGTATACGGCGAGTTTTGCTTCACGGACCCGATGGGCTTCCTAGCGATAGAAGGACTCGTGGGCTCCCAGTTCGATTGCGCGGGTTGTGAGGAGGGATCGTGATCAGGGTAATCCCTCAGCTCCATGGTGACTGGAGGAGCTGGAACTCAACTGCAGCTGGAGCTGTAGGTAAATTGAGTTACGGTTTGGAGAGGCCCTAGCGGCCCGGTCAGTTCCCCGCAGTGCCCTGAGCTTAAAAGCGGGAGGAGGTCGTCGGCCTTTGCTTGGCAACGAGTTGAGACTTTATTCGCAGGTGACTGATTATCTATCTGATGGGAGGATGAGAAGAAGAAGAAAAGACCCTGAAGGGTTAAAGAAGAGACCACGGCATTTCCCACCCATTCCCAGCCTTGTTAGATTCAGCACTAAACCCATCTCTGCAATGTCACCGTTCAGGGCTGAGCTTTCTGGTTCTGTCAGGGTGACATGGCTGGGTTCCTGGTAGGGCTGGTATTTTGTTGATTGGCTTCCTGGGAGACCAGCTGAGGGAGAGCAAAAAGCCACAGAGTCCAATGGTCTCACGCCAACGTGGTCTGGACTTTCAAAGAAGCTTGCGCTTGCTGACTGGTCTAAGCCCCCATGCCTCCGCCACTGCCACTGGGATTATAGTGAGAGCCCAGGCCAAAGGTGGTACCCAAATTACATTATGGAGCCCATATTACCACGCGTCGAACCTGCTGGTGGGTGTCTTGGCAAAGGCCGATGCCGATGCGATCCAACGCTGATCTATTGCATATTGGCTGGGTGTTGGTGCTGGTGCTGTTTGCTGCATGTGAGACAGGAGAAAAGGATTTTGCTGTACGTTACGCATGCCCGCTGACTTACTGTTACTGTTACTGCCACTTCTTGCGGTAGAGCATACGAAGCTATGATTCACAGTCATAAGAGGAATAAGCATACCCAACTTAAAATGTTAGCCCCCATTTTGTTACCCGAGGCTCTTCCTCTACGGTCCATTCCTGATCTGGTTATCGTCAACTCAGCGTCAAAATGTTGAACAATTATCCGTATCCAAGATCCGGATACATGATGTCGTCAACAACCAAGTTTAAAGAGACATAAATCTCATCATGCCGCTGAGAATTTTCCTCGTGTTTTTCGCTTCCTTTATAGACGGGGTTTAAATTTAACCTAAACCTCCGTTCCTGTCAGCACATCTCCACTATAGCTGCCTCCTCTACAGCCACAATTGGCTCCCACGAGCTGACGTCTCGCGTAGTCAACGAGCCCCCTGCCACTGCGGCTGGTGAGGGACCAGGTATTTCTGAAGAAGCTCGGAGGCTTGGCTCTCGCTACGGTGAAGATTACTCAGACGGTGATGTTGAGAGTGTCGCGGTGCAAAGTGCTTCCTCAGAGGTTGTTGAGAGCTGGAAATATCCCCGCCAGAATGTGTTCAGGACTGGAGCGACGTTTTGGAGTCTCTTGACGTCCGGGGCTAACGATGCTGCATACGGCGTATGATTTCCGTGAAAACCCCTGTTTGATACCACGTCTGACATTAAAATGACAGGCCTTGAACCCCTACGTATGCAAAACCGGCTCCTCCGAGTATTGAGCTACTAACAGATCGCAGTTAGAAGAATATTACAACTCGAGTCACATAATCGTATCTCTCGTTTTTCTCACCCTTTGTCGGCTATATCCTAGAAGCGGTTTTGAACAATACCTTGCATCAACGGATTGAGCAGCGAGGAATCGGTGTTACTTGCGGAATTTGCCATATTCTCGCCTACACCATTATCGCTGTTCACCCTCCGTACCCCGTTTTGGCTCTTACGTACTGTCTCGCTGGTTTCGGGAACGGAATCAGTGATGCAGCTTGAAATGCCTGGGTTGGTAATCTCGATAAGGCCAATGAGACTTGTCTTCCTTCATGTCTTTTATGGCATTGGAAGAGTCATCAGCCCTCTTATCGCAACTAACATGATCCCAAGGCTAACTTGCCTTCGTATACATTCTACTATATTATGTTGAGTCGCCCATGTTGATATGTTTATGAAAGACACAATATTAACCGCTGTACTCAGATCAGGCTGGCCACTATCGAATTTATTACTTGCACGTGGGCATTCTGGCACAACCCAGAAGTCTATCGCCAAACCATGGATGCCAGCAACGAGGACAACCTGGGCATGAAGGAAGCCCTGTTCAAGCCTCCTTTGCTCGTGTCACTTGGCTTTGTGCTGCATTCCTCCTTTGCTACGTTGGTGTTGGGGTTTCTGTTGGTGGTTGGATCGTCCAGTTCATGATTCGTGTGCGACAGGCTGAGAACTACCCAGCTGGTATGACCTCCATAGGCTTCTGGTTCGGTCTCGCCGTTGGCCGTGCTATTCTGGGGTTCGTCCGCTCCTTGGTATCAAAATCGCCGTATCTCTATATCTGCCTACCGCCATGGCACTGCAGCTAATCTTCTGGCTGGTTCCAAGCTTTTATGTCTCGGCCGTAACAGTAGCACTCCAAAGATTCTTTCTGGGTCCTTTATTCCCGGCAGTTATCGTTGCTACTACAAAGATATTGCCCAAACACTTGCATGTCAGTACTATTGGTTTCGCAGCTGCTTTCGGTGGTAATGGTGCCGCGATTCTGCCTTTTGCCGTGTGTGCTATTGCTCAAGCCAAGGGCGTCAAGACTCTCCAGCAGATTATCCTGGCTTTCTTGACTGCATTGCTAGGTCTTTGGCTATGTCTCCCAAGAATTGGGAAGAAAAGGGATTAAGTGTCAGAAATAATCGATCTTCACATTACTTTCTTTGTCACAGTCAGGTAGAGCATAGCTCAGGTCCCCAACATATAAGACTTAGCTCAACGATAGAACGACACCTTGTATAAAGCAAATTATTTCTCCACAGAGGAGCTAAATGATATGAATTGTTGAAAACCACGATTCCCAGCCCGCTGTTGCATCCTTCGATACCAGGGGGAACTCGAACTTTCAAAGCCATATTCTACTTGTTAGCATTAAATCACAAAGACTTCAGAATAATGTTTACAATGACTACAGCCAAATCCAGAATCACAACTCAATACTCTCATAAGTTCTCATCGATCACGGGCTAATGCTGTTGATCCTGCGAGCCCTGCCGTCTGCTAGCCTCTCATGGACGAAGCGCCAAAACCAAGAATCACCACTTTTACGGGAAGCAGGTAGGTTACAAAATAGACGAGCGTTCGGTTTGTGATTAGATGCTGAAGAATGATCTGACTTAAGTTGTTTAACATACGAAATAATGGTCTTCCGTAGATCTACAGTAAATGCTGCTCTGTGGTTTGTATGTCTATAGGCACCTGGTTCTGGCCGCTCTGATACCCCCAGGATATAGTTTCTGGCCTGATGGTCTAGCGGTATGATTCTTGCTTCGGGAGTGACATCTCAGTTCTGTTTATAAAGAACTATAGTTTGCGAGAGGTCCCGGGTTCAATCCCCGGTCAGGCCCTGTTTTTGCTGGTCTGGCTGTTTGATCTTCTTTTTGACAACTGAGGTATCATTCGGAAGTTGATACAGACTATCTTTGCATCGTACTTCGGCTTACCCGAGGAGTTTGCATGCCAAGGGACAATACATAATGTAGCTTGCTGTTGTAATATAAGACCTCTCCTTTTTCAGTATCTGAGGAATGTGGAGCTCAAAGGAATCTTTTGATTATGGAAACTTGTTACAGATGGAAGTTTAAGAGAGCCGTGAATTTGGGAAGTGATTGTCCAGAGAATGAAGTAATTTTTACCTATTGTTATATTTCGGAAGTATAACTTAGAGAACCTCTGTATACTATCACTATTTTGACACCCCCTATAATCCGTCTTTAGTTTCAGAAATATTGAAGACTCTCAAATACCACTCAGTTAGAGACCAAAATCAGAAGTTTCGATTTCCACTGTCTTGTTCTCCTTCAATGCCTCCTTCACAGCCTGGCAGACAACAAGTGCAGCTAGGCCATCTCTTGGCGTGCAACTCGGGCTCGCCTCGCCACGAATCACCTTAATGAAGTGATCTAACTGTAGCTCGAAAGGCACGCCATCGGGGACAGGGACGTTCTTCTGAACTAACTCCTGATGCCATGACTTTTGGCCTTCGGCATAGGACGACAGGGTCATATCTGGCACACTCAATGATGCGTCGGTGCCAAAGATACGGTAAAAATCCTTCCCAGTCTTGGGAATCAACGGGTTCTCTCCTGTGCCAGACTCAAAGTTATGTGGCGAAGGGACATTGTCTGAAAACAGGAAGCTTCCAACAGCCCCAGACTTGAAACGAAGTGTCAGAACTGCACCCTCTTCAGCCTCAAACCCACGTTGGGATATCGTCTTCTCTGCATGCACCCGTGTAATGGGACCAAAGAGATAGTGCAACAGATCGATCTCGTGGACAAGATTGATGAGGACAACACCGCCCGTATTCTCTCTGCGCCATTCCCGAGGAGGATCAAAGTAATCCATTGGTTTATAAGTCGCCCAAATTCCATTCACTGCAATGACCTTTCCAAGAGAGCCAGAGGCAACAGTTTCTTTTGTAGTCATCATATAGGGGTTGAATCGTCGATGATGTGCAACCAGAGCCTTGACGTTTAATTTGTCAAGATGGTCCACCAAATCCTTTCCACTCTGAATATCTGTACAGAAAGGCTTTTCAATGAGGATATGAATACCTGCTGAGGATAACTCGTGAGCCAGAGGGACATGAGTGTGGTTGGGGGTGCAGATAATGGCTGCTTGAGGCTTATTTGAGGTTTGCAACATATCGGCCACAGACTTGAAGTAGGCAGCTCCGAGCTCCTGAGCTAGTTGCTCGCCATTTGGCATGAGATCGACGACAGCCACCAGCTTTGCTTGGCTGTTTTTGATCACAGTCTGGGCGTGACGTGGGCCAATTAGGCCGACGCCAATGATGGCGAATGTGATGGGTTCCGAAGACATGTTGAATTAAAGTGAGCTATGTTCTCCGGTGACCGCAACTAACATGATCTTCTACGGAATTTATACAGTGATATCGGCTCTATGTGACTCATTGGTGTCGCCAAAATGTTTACCCCAGACCCATTAACATGACAAACGCGGGGTATGGGGGAATGAAAATTGAGGAAATTAGAGTAATGGAGCTGGTATCGCGTTAAACATTTTGCCGTCCGAAAAAATGATCTAATAAGCGATAGTTCAAGAAGCTAGCAATTACGGGGAGAGTCTTGCCATCGACAGCCCAGTGTTTCCCGTTTATATAGAATTTAAAGCTACAGGAATCAACTCGACAAAATTAATAGAAGTGATAAAAACAAGATGGTTTCGCTCTACAGATGGAATTCAGCACTGCTTTGTAGTTGTGCAAAACACGTACCAGCCAATTACTATCGAGGTAACAGTGGCTGAGTTCAGGAGAGGGGGCTCCTGAGGATGAAAGAAAAAGTCTTTGACTAGGGTGCCAAAACAAATCAGGCTAAAGGTTCACTGAGTTTCTATTTAAGTTACTTGATTTCTCTCCTCGACTTTGAAAGGAGTCCCCGACTTTCTTTTCACCTACTCAGGCTTCAATACTACCAATATGGCAGGGGCATCTGCCGAGATGATATGGGGCGGAAATGTTTGACTGCCCAATCCCCGAGATGCCTATTCCAAAATATCAGCATCAACCTAACCCAATATTTAGCAATGCATTTAAGGAGAGAAACATCTTTTATACTTGTGGATTGAGACCACATGTTCAATTGGATCACAAGGTTCAAGGCAGCAGCTGTATGATCTGTTGACTTGATAACAAGGTTATTGTTGTACAAAAATCAAAGATTGGTCACAACGAGCATTCCAGCTTAGATTGAAAGAGCCTTGTTTTTCTCCAGGTGGCGGTCGTTTTGGCCTTACCAAACTATCTCAATCGCGCAGTGGATTAAATCTGACCAATGAGATAGGACTGGGCTTGTACAATACCTTTACACCGCATGGTGGCTGTGTTTACAAAAACACCTTGTTCTGCTTATGCGTGACCTCGGCATTACTTCCCTCTTGATAGTGAAGTCCAAGAGTCTCATATGATAATCAAATCCTGAGAGAAAAAATGTCTCATGATGAAGGCTTGCCCGATAGAAGCCAACAGGGGAGAGATTCCTACTCTTTTCCATTGAAGAATACCTCAGCAGAAGAAGTTGAAGCCGAGTCAAAGAGAAGAGGGAAAAGCATTTTCCAGGACTATGAAGTTCTTGGAAAGGTTCTCGAACGACACGAAGATAGCATACGGAAACGATGGCTCAAGAAAAGTAGAAAGCAGCGGCTTCCGATCCTTCTTAGTGCATGACCAGACATGCCACCAACCCATCGACCTTTCTATGACTACTGGCGCCAAGTTGAGACGGATGCCACGGTCAAGGTCAAACATTATAGTTCAATACTGTGGCCCTTTATCAACAAAGACTCCCTTGGGAAACCCGTGCCGCTTCTCTTGCTTCTTAATTCCAGAGGCCGCCACCCGCCTCCCTTCTTCCTCGATACTGATTCACAATACGTCTAGAGGGCATCATTGACAGATATGCTAGTAGAAGATCTGCTGTTCCCCACGAGTCGAATGCAATTGATCCTCCGGGGCGTCTCCTCTGGCGACGTTTATGGAACTCTGAGAGAAATTCCAAACGTGAACTGGGGAACTTGGCTTCATTTGTCAAACAAAGACTATGAATGGCCTACATCTGACTTATATGGCAAAGAGTGGCTTCAAGATCAGTTCTCGACTCCATACGGCATGGTGATTCTAGAGATCAGGAGCGCTTAATGGACTTCCTTGTCAACTATTGCCATCAAATTCTTCACGACATTGAGCCGGATAATCTGTTCAGCGATGTCTATCCTGTTCAGCCCGAGCCAGAACTTTCCCCGCCTCCCCAGACCCAGGGGATCTAGGCGTCCCTGCTCGAGATCACTGTTGAGGCCCCTTACCGTGTTCCGACTCGACTTGACTTTACCATCCTTGAAAAGCTGTTTGCGGCCAAAGCCGCGGCTGCAGAGGATCATGTTTGGGCGATGCGAGAGGATCTCAATTATTTTGTGGAACAAATCAGCGATATGCACGATCATGTGCAACTCATAGGCTTCAGGAGAAAACACACAAGCACATGGGGAGCAGCCATCGCTGACTTCTTGACTAACGCGTACACATTGGTCGAGATCTTCACAGAAATCCATCGAATCACCAAAACCCTACGAGAGATGCAAGAGAAGTACGCGAGCGTTGTATCACCTACCGAGAAATTGCCAGATGATTACAAAGACATGATCCGCCACTTTCTCTCTTTCGTCCTTACCAGCAGAGAAGTGTTTCTGGAGAAGCTAGAGTTTTTGATCAAACGTTCTCCCCGGTTACGAGCCGCCTTTGTTCTCTCGCACAATCGGCCTGAAAGTAGGGAGAGACCTCTGACCCTCAACGAGCACTTCTTTGTCGAGTGGGTAATCTGGAACCTGTATGATGCTAGGGTCATGCTGGATCGTATGAGCGTGGTTCCTGATATCTATGTCATGAATCTGGCCATAAACGATCTGGAATTACAGGTGGAAGGGGATAAGACAATTCTTGACTTGCTATCACCAACTGCCCGAGCGATGATGGGCGACTTCGCGATAATCATCCAGACTTTGCATACGCTTGAGCGTTTTGAGCCGTGGAACCGTGGAACCGTGGTTTCGGCTATAGCGCTGGCGACCCTTCCATGGCTTGGTCGCACGACTTCGTCGCAGACAGGATTGACATTTGGGGGCAATTCAAGAACCCTATTAAGATCGAGCCAACGCCGGATCTTGTCCGGTTTTGCGAGCCTAATCTGGGAAAGTTCACATATCCGGTACACCGGCGCAGGAACAAGGACAACGTTGAGATGATGCGCCGAGCGGAGTGGAACCTAGATGCTTTCTGGGCCAGAGCAGATGAGTATCTGTACGAAAGAACCAGTAATATGAATGAAATTATCTTAGTAGGACTGCTCAAAAGTCCTCGTGTCCTGCAGCGGACCCCTAAATGGATTGAACAGACGAAAGAGAAGACGCGAGCCCTCGACATTGAGCAACCACTGTCGTCCTTTTTCTCTGGTTTATCCAGTGACTATCCAGACACTAAGGCGCCAGGACGTTTTTCAGTGAACCTGCCAAGGCCAAACCCAAGACAAGAGGGACTACGACCGAATCGACGGACAATGATCAAGCCCCAACTAAGGCTATGGCCCAAGTCACGCTTGAGGATCCAAAGCCGGTATTCAAGGTCGACCGACGAGCGCTCAAGACATTCCCCATTCTCTTTTGCGATCCAGATGTCACTTCGACCCCCGGCGAAGTTCCATGGAACGACTTTTTGCATGCGATGGCTTCAGTTGGGCTTGCTGCCGAGAAACTATACGGGTCTGTTTGGCAATTCTCGCCATACACCCTGAAAGCTAATGGGAGTATCCATTTCCATAAGCCTCACCCACATAATAAAGTACCCTTTGTCATTGCTAGGCGCCATGGCC
Source organism: Fusarium gaditjirri (assembly GCA_013266175.1). Taxonomy (NCBI): domain Eukaryota; kingdom Fungi; phylum Ascomycota; class Sordariomycetes; order Hypocreales; family Nectriaceae; genus Fusarium; species Fusarium gaditjirri. Next base: position 243,837 of record JABFAI010000001.1, on the reverse strand, counting down.
GAAGACTTTATCGAACTTATGGGTGGACTGGGGAGCAGTTTGCGCTCGAAAAATAGGACCATGGGCTGCTGAAACACTACAGCTATCAGCACAAGACTTCTATGATGCAAGTTTTTAGTGTGAATTCACATTACTGCCTAATCAGGAAATAACAAGAGTGTGATGGTTAGATGACCAGATGGCTAAAGGATATAATATGTTGGGGTTGGATGAACATGTACGAGATGAGATGATATATATATTTAGTGCATGTATTTGCATAATTAGTTTATCTTATGTACTTTCAGAAGTGAGTTTATAAAAATTATATACTATGAATGGCCCAGGAGAAAGGCTCGGGGGAATACAGGTGAAGGCCAAGGTCTCGTCGTATCTTTGGGCGTCACTGAAACTGTGACAGCCAAGTTGGCGACGGGCTACTGGATTAAACCTTCTAACCTCGGGTAATACTTCAACTTCCCTCCGTACATCGGAAGAGACGGTATCTTACTTGATTTAGAGTTGATTGGATGGAGATTTCAGGGTCTCATGTTGAAGTGGCAGGGCCTCGATGGTGTAAGAGCGTGGGGCACAAGCGTGATTGGGACTAACAAAGACGCAATATGGTGAAAGAGGAATGGGACTCGCGACAGCGAATGGCCATGCAGAATGATTGCTACGTAGTAGATTACGACATGATGTAACAGAAGAGCTAGCTAACGTGCTCATGGGAAACATGCGATAAGGATAGAAGAGTAGCTCAAGGTATCGAGTATCCTAGTCTTGTCGCTTGGAGAGCTCTCATCGGCAATTGATCCTTCACCATCATTCCCGAGCAGAATATTCCCGTCAATTAACAATGGCCACCGCAGAAGTGATCAACGGTGCAATCAATGGCTTCAATAATAGAAAGTCAGACTTATCGCACGTCGCTGTAGAGGGTGCGTTAGCTGAGAAGTCAACGCCAATTACCCAGACCAAGGACAGCGCATCAACAACCGTACGAGATGGACCAGACGTAGACGAGACGTCGCCTTATTTCAGCCCTCGTCTTACTTTGGTCGACAGATTTGTTGACGAACCACGCCCATTGAGAGTCGGTGTTATTGGCGCTGGTCTGGCTGGCATCACAGCAGGCATTCTTCTACCAGCCAAAGTCCCTGGTATTAAGCTTACCATTTACGAGAAGAACGCCGATGTGGTGCGTCAAACATCAGCTTGCTTGAATATTGATATGCTGACGTCTTTGTAGGCAGGGACATGGTTTGAGAACGTTTACCCTGGTGTGAGATGCGACATTGCATCGCACGTCTACCAAAGCACATTCGCGCCCAAGACAGACTGGTCGGACAAATACGCACCCGGCCACGAGATCCGCGAGTATTGGCAATCGGTCGCGCGAAAATTTGACGTTTATAAATATGTCAAGCTCAATACCAGGGTCGAGGGAACAACCTGGGACGAAGAAGAGGGCGTGTGGATCACGAAGCTGCGAAATGTCAAGACAAGCGAAGAGACAGTCGAGAAGAACGAGTTCATCTTGACCAGTATCGGCCGATTCAACGACTGGAAATTACCCGACTATCCTGGAATATCTGAGTACAAAGGGCACCTTCGCCATGCCTCCAATTGGAGCACCGATTTTGATCCCAAGGACAAGACGGTCGCTGTCATTGGCAATGGAGCGAGCGGCATCCAAGTCACAGCAAACCTCCAACCAATTGTTAAGAGACTTGATCATTACGCCCGAAACAAGACTTGGATTGCTGCATCTTGGGCTGGTGAAGAGCGAAAGATTGAGGCCCAGCCATATACTGAAGAGGAGAAGAAGAAATGGGCAGAGGACCCCGACGCATACTTGGCCTTCCGAAAGGACCTCGAGAGTCTATACTGGACCAGATTTGACTCGTTCTTCCGAAACAGCGAGTCGAACCAGAAGCTCCGCGATGCATTCATCGACATCATGAAGAAGCGCCTGGTGAAGAAGCCGGAGCTACTTGAGCACATCGTGCCAGACTTCTCGCCGAATTGCCGACGTCTTACGCCTGGGCCAGGATATCTCGAGGCCATTACTGAAGATAACGTAGAGTACATCCGCACACGGATCAAGCGCTTCACGGAGACGGGTATTGAGACTGAAGACGGCAAGCAGAGAGACGTCGATGCTGTCATTTGCGCGACCGGTGCAAACGTTGACATGGTTCCAGCATTCCCTATTCGCGCCCATGGACAAGAGCTAAGTAACCTGTGGAAAGCCGATGGAACATATGGATATCCCTACACATACTTTGGGCTTGGAACACCTGGTTTCCCCAACCTTCTCTTTGTTCACGGACCGCAAGCAACAGGGCCATCAGGAACCGTCCCGCACAGCGTCGAGACGCAATTGACATACTTCGCCAAGGTCCTCCGCAAGGTTTCGCGACAGGGCATCAAGTCTCTGAGCCCATCCAAACAAGCAGCAGACGACTTCGTAGAGTACTCGGACGCATTCTTCGCCAAGACAGTTCTTACGGATAAATGTAGTTCGTGGTACAATGGCGGCAGACCTGGTGCTAGAATTCACGGGCTCTGGCCAGGAAGCGCAGGACATATCACATTTGTGCGACAGGAACCTAGATGGGAAGATTGGGAGTACAAGTATATTGGCGACTCCAAGAACCGGTTCGCGCACTACTTGGGCAATGGATGGACCAAGAGAGAGACCGATGTAGAGGCCGATCAAACGCCGTATCTACAGAGGCCAGATAAGATCGATTTGCGGGATATTCATGAGAAGTGGTGGAGCACTCCATAGGCAGTTAGTAGCTTCGACAAACGTATTGAAGATGAGCTTTTGCTAAGATCTCGTCATGACATGGTCCCACGCACGTAATTGCGCGACTCGCCCGCACCTCCACGTGGAGAGCCCGTCTAATCTATCACGACTGCACTAAAGCATCGGAGCCGCTCAACACCCTTGCATTAGCCTCGTTGATGGGGCCATCTTTCTCGGGGAGTTGATCTCAGATCCTCCCTCCACGCACGCAGGCTGGTGCTTGAGCGTTAACCGAGGAGAAGGAAAACGATCGAGACTATGCTAGCGAGGAAAACATTTCGAGTCTCGAACCGGATACACACCGAGACTCTTGTAAACGCAATGCAGCCACAGATGTACGTTTGCGCTAGGTGAGTTAATGCCCAAAGGGCTGGGACTTCGGCAGTTGAGCTGTAGGTGCGGTCAAGGATTGGATTGCGTGCTGGTGCTATCGCGTTGGGCGGTCGTTTCATGATGGGAAGGGAAATATAAATGTTGATCTTGTGCCTACTTCTGCAGAACATTTTACAGCCGTGTCTCGCTAAAGATTCTGATAGCTATCAAGCTTCCTCTTCTGTTCCAACTTTCTCCAGTTCATACAGGATCATTCGGAAAGCAAGACAAGATGACGGTGGTGGAAAATCGACATGCGGACAGTGAGGTTGCTCCTCCTCCCAAGGACCAGCTTCTTCCTGGTAAGATCTACTCTCCATATGCACATCTTCTACTAAACACCACCCAGTCAAGTGGTATCGCTCCACATTCTTCAACATCACGGTTCTTGGCTTGTGTAACTTGTCTGCCCCGGGTATCTGGGTAGCCATGAACTCGCTTGGTGCCGGCGGTGCAGCCTCACCTAAGCTCATCAATGCTGCCAATGCGTTGACGTTCTGTCTCATGGTGGTGTCTTGCTACTTCTCGAGTGCCATGGTTCGATACATCGGTATCAAGGGTTCTTTGATCTTTGGAACGTATGTATACTCGTCCTAAACATGCTCTTGAATATTGCTGATTGAAGTTAGCCTTGGATATGCTCCTTATGCTGCAGGTCTTTACACCAACAACCGCTTCGGAACAGAATGGCTCGTCCTCGTCGGTGCTGCTCTCTGTGGTATCTCAGCCGGTGTCTTCTGGATGGCCGAAGCCGCTATCGCCATCGCATATCCTGAGCCTTGGAACCGTGGTAAAGCTCTAGGTTACTGGCTCACCTACCGTCTTTCCGGTCAAATTCTCGGTGGCGCCATCAACCTTGGCCTCAATGCCGACCGTAACGAGGCTGGAAAGGTCTCTTACACTGTTTACCTCATCTTCATTGCTCTCCAAGCTGTTGGTCCTTTCATTGCTCTGTTGCTCAGCAAGCCGCATCAGGTTCAGAGAAAGGATGGTGTTACGGTCAAGTTAGAGATTGATAAGCTTCCTAGCTTTGAGCTCAAGGAGACTGCCAGACTGTTCTTTACAAAGAAGTTCCTTCTGGTCGTTCTATTCATCGGACAGGCTGTCTTTGCGGAATCCGTCTTCTTCACTTATCTTGCCTGTAAGACACCCCGGTCTAGCTTTATGCATGATACTAACTGATGCAGTGTGGTTTTCTGTTCGATCCCGTGCTCTTGGATCTTTCTTGGGCGGTATCGTTGCCGTCACTGCTGGTAATATTCTGGGTGTAAGTCTGTCAACCTCCCATTATGCCCTTGTTGCTGACGATATTCCCATAGGTTTGGCTCGACCGTACCAAGGTTTCTCTCCGTTTCCGCACTCGATCCTCTTTTGCCTTCCTTGCTACTCTCCAAGGTGCCTGCTGGATCTGGGCCACAGTCTTGGTTACCCGATTCCGTGAAACAAGGCCAACCTACGATTGGGTCGATTCTGGATTCGGCCATTCATTCGCCATCTTCCTGTTCCTTACTTTGTCATTCCAGCTTAACTACCTCTTCCTGTGAGCAACCATGAACGCACGCTACCTGACCATGATCTAACGATTCTCTAGCTACTTCGTTATCCATCATCTCGCCAACACTCAAGACGAAATCATTCGTTTCTCTGCCCTTCTCCGAGGCACTGAGTCCGCCTGGCAAGCTCTCAGCTACGGCATTACTTCCTTGCCTCTGTTCGCTGAGGTTGGTGGAGTGTACTTCAACTTTGCACTTTGGGGTCTTTCTATCTTCCCTGCTTGGTTGGTTCTCAAGGATTTCGGTTCTCATGCCGCTCCTTCTCTTGAGAGTCCTATCCAGGAGGTTGATAGTCAGAACTTTGGGTCTAACTCCGGCGAAGACAGTGATATCAAGAAGCACTAGACGCTGATAAGCTTATTTATGGATTCTGTGGAGGTATTCTTTAAAATGGCTTGAGGGGATGACTCGAGACTCTCTGAATTTAGAGATCTTATAGATATCGAATCTAGAATATTTATATGAGAGCTGTTGAAGTCGTGTACCTTTGTTAGACCTGTTGATGGAAGATGGAAAAGCAGATGATATCAAGTCTTGTATCACCCTTCCAGCGGCCCTCTAGATTAAATGAAGATTCGATGACCAAGCCCTTCTAGAATAACGGTTATCTCAGAAGATGGCAGATTCTGCGCCTCTGCAAGCTTCAGCGTGTGTAGCCCACGTGGGCGTGATATGCCACTCCCGACAACTTGGCACCCTGACATGAAACTTCCGAGCTAGAAACACCCGAGAAAACAACCCTGATAGAAATTCCCAATCTTTTACCCATTTGTGGAAGTTCCCCGAGTTTATTGTATGGAAACTGAGGGGTTGATCGGCATTTCTTATGAGCAAGACTCAGTGATGATTGCGCCATCGGTTAGTCCACCAAAACGCTTCTGCACGCCAGGATCTCATATCTATAGCCTAAGGATACCCTGTCTAGAGCTATCACTTGCATATTCAGTCATGGGCTTGAGAATCACGCAATAATCGTCTACAAGTCCTGTATCGGCACCGATATCCGGAGCGTCTTAAAAGAAGAATACGCTGGGAACCACCACCTAAACAACGAAGTCAGGCATAATCCAATCAGATCAGTTTCATTTTTGACAGCCAACGCCATGGCCTCTCAGGATCAAGCAGCCCATCAGGGCAAAAAGAAGAGCCTTATCGTCAATGCCTTTGTCATGATGTGTTGGTACCCCCTCATCCCGGTTAGATAAAGTTACTGATAAGATTTTAGGCAGCGGCCATCAGTCGCCAGGATTATGGAGACACCCTGAAGATGAGTCTTGGAGGTTCAAAGACACTGAACACTGGGTTGAATTGGCCAAGTTGCTAGAAGATGCCAAGTTTCATGGTATCTTTATCGCTGATGTGTTGGGTAAGTGACTTGGATCATAAGCAGGCAGCTCTTGGAGATCTAATGACTGAAACAGGAGGTTATGATGTCTACAAGAAGTCTTTGGAGCCTGCTATCATTTCTGGAGCTCAATGGCCTCTTACTGAGCCACTAGCTGTGATTCCTGCCATGGCTGCCGCGACTAAGAACATTGGATTTGGTGCAACTGTTTCTGTTACTTATGAGCAGCCATATCATCTTGCTCGGCGGTTATCAACAGTCGATCATCTGACAAAGGGCCGGTAAGTTTCTATTCGCATAATATAGGAAATAACTAACAGTTGTAACAGTCTGGGCTGGAACGTAAGGGTGTTATATTTTCGATTCGGGTTCGTCACTAATTTAACATATAGATTGTTACTGGTTACCTAGACTCAGCTGCTCGCAACTTAGGTCATCCAGTTCAACTTGCCGTAGGTTTTATCTCCTCGAAGTAACAATTCATACTCAGACGATACTTAGCACGATGAACGCTATGCCCAGGCCGAAGAGTACATGGAGGTCATGTACAAGCTCTTCAACTCATCCTGGCGTGACGACGCGGTCAAGCTAGACCGTGAGCGAGGTATCTATACAGACCCCGCCCTTGTTCGTCAAATTGATCATAACGGTAAATACTTCAACGTTCCCGGTCCTCACGTCGTGGACCCCAGCCCGCAGCGCACACCACTTCTTCTTCAAGCAGGAGCCAGCAAGCCAGGTAAAGCATTTGCAGCACAGCATGCTGAGGCTATCTTTACTTCTGCACATGCGCCTGCAGTATGTAAGAAGAACATTGCGGAGATTCGACAGGTTGCGAAGGAACAATTTGGCCGAGACCCGAATAGCATCAAGGTCCTCGCTCTTGTCACACCTATTCTTGGTAGGACTGAGGAGGAAGCTCGGGCTAAGTACGATGAAGCGAGAAAGTATGCTTCAACTGAGGGTGCTTTGTCACTATTTGGTGGATGGACTGGTATGGACTTGAACCAGTACGGCGATGATGAGGAACTTCGACAGGTTGAAAGTAACGCTGTTCGGTAAGTTTCGTCCTCATAACACCAAAGTGCCTCAACTCATATGGTTCATCAGGTCAACTGTAGAAGGCTATGCCAAGTTCTCACCCGCAAACTCAAAGTGGACGAAGCACACTGTCGCCGAGCATGTTAGCCTTGGAGGCAATGGACCTCTATTCGTTGGTACACCTTCCCAGGTAGCTGATAGCCTGCAAGTCTGGATTGATGAGGCAGACGTCGATGGTTTCAATTTTGTGAGTTCACATACACCCAATCAAGGGATGTTACTAACTATGACAAGGGATATGTTCTATTCCCCGGTACCTTCAAAGACATCATCGAACTACTACTCCCTGAACTTCGATCAAGGGGTCTTTTCTGGGACGATTACGCGGTGCCTGGTGGTAGCTACAGAGAGAACTTCTATGGTCTTCCTGGACAGAAGTATCCTCTTGAGGAGCATACTGCTTCCAAGTATAGGTGGGCTGCTGGGGTACCTGCAAGTGAGCACAAGATTCCGCAGTAGATAAACCTGAAAGTAGCCTAAAAGATAAAAATAAAATCAGGGTTATGTGGGTAGAACAGTTATGTGACGTTCAGGCTCAGTGATATAATCAAATCATCGAAGATAACCTTTCAAACTCCATTCAATATCGAGCATTGAGTTCATAGACAGCGTATATTATGATAGTATGACCGTCTCACGTTTATTCTATGGTAAGTGATGGATCATGTAACATACTGTTGAATTCAAGGTGTACAGGGATTACATCGGAGGTAGACTCGTAAAGGCCGGCCCTTAAGACCTTGGAAAGTTCTATTTACAGCTCATAGCGAAACTCTTTGTTCTCCAGATCCGTCAAATCCAGAAACTCGTGGTTCTCTTCCACTCTGTACTGATCACCCAACGCAGCTTTCTCGGCATCCCTCTTTTTATTCCTTCGATCGAAGACCCATCTCATAACGAGCAAGTCAATGGTGCAAAGGAAGTAAATGATACAGATAGCGATTTTGGCGGGAAGGTATCGTGGTCCATCACGGGCTTGAAAGGTGTGAGGCGAGATGATGTTTCCAACAGTATATGCGATAGTTCCAATACATGAGACGGTGATTTTCTTTGTAGAGCCAGCGACATTGGAGCTTTGTAGTCCTAGAATCGTGGTCCAGCCAATGGGAATGCCTCCAGTTGTGTAGTATCCAATAAGGGCGGGAACCTTTTCAGTAGTTGCCATTAAGATGGCTCCGATGATAGCAGGGATATGACCAGCAATACAAAAGAACAACCGTTGTCTTGTCCTCATAGCTCCGTAAGTCAGGCCAATCAGGAAGACGATCTCCCAAGCCCCGAGGGGAGTGACCAGCAACAGAGACTCCTCATTGGTATATCCCATACCTTTAACAAGAATATTTCCGAAGCTGGTAGCAATAGAGTTGGGAATGTTGGCAGCAAAGACCCAGAACGCATATAACCAAGTCATGCTATCAGTCAAAGCCTCCTTGACATGAGCCCATTTGAACGTCTGAGTACCAATGCCCTGCACGTTTCCACGAATACGTTCAAGATGCATGGCTTTCTTCTCCTTGTCCAGGAATCCAGCAACGGCAGGAGAATCTGGCATGATGAACCAAAAACTGATTCCAACCAAAACAGTGAGGAGGCCCAGAACGAGGAAGATAACTTGCCATCCTTTCAAAGCAGCATCTGGATCTTTGCCAACATGCGTTGCAACACCGTAAGCAAAATATCCACCAAACATCTGAGCGGCACCACAGACGGAAAACCAAATTCCAACTCTAAAAGCTTGTTCTTCCTTCGTGTACCATTGGGATGTGAAGAGGACCCAAGCTGGGACAATGGCGGCCTCAAGGGCACCAAGAAAGAATCGGCAAGCGAGAAGACCGCTGAAATTATGGCATGCAGCCATACAAGCGAGAGTCACGCCCCAAAGCGTAACGTTTACCGAGACGTATTTCGCGAGAGGGAATACTTGGAGAAGACGGACGGTAGGAAATTGAAAGCCGAGTTGACCGAAGAAGAAAATCGAAGCGACCCAGTTGAACTCATTTCCCTTGAGACCAGTTGATTGCTGGATGCCGGTAACGCTTGCGTAAGAGACTGCAGTCTTGTCGATGTACTGCAAGAAGTAGACGGTACAAATGAGAGGCATGATATGAGTATCGATGCGGCGGATGAGTCGTTTGTTGGCTTTAGCATCGAAAGGTTGACTGATTCCGCCGGTTTCGTTCAACAAGTCAAGGGCAGCATCTGCTCCGTCTTTGTGGGCATGATAGTCATGCTTTGGAACGTCATTTACATCAGCATGGGTATTTTTGACCGAGTTGTCAGAAGAGTCGGGTTCATCAACCCCAATAGGAGCTGGCTCGATGGCCTTGTCATCTGCCATGGTTCAGCAAGAGGGTAGGCGAGTTTGCATGAAAAGTGGCCGCCATGGTAATCTGTTGGTGGGTAGTCATATTTATATCTTGAGTTTGACGAAAAGAAAATTTCGACATTGCATCCTATTCATTTGAAGCCAACAGGTCCCACGTTGTGTGGAGTGATTTATCAAGGATAATCGCTCCAGCTTCCTATCTTGGTTTATGATGCCCACTCAAATTGACATGTCGACCCATTATCTGAACTTCAGCCAAGCACGTCATTGGGAGCTGGATGGTGTGAGGACAGATTACACGACCTATTCAAATTCTCCCTACAGCAGATACGAATTTCTCGATATAGAGTAATTCATGGCGTTAGTGCAAATATCCGAATCATGGTTTATGAGATACAGGATACCGTGTATACGGCAGAAGTTTGCCACTAAATTGTCTAGGACATTTAACTACCAGTGCTGCAAAAGACTCATCTGGAACCAATGCTGCGAAGCAATGTATTGGCTAACTGGATTGATCATATTATATATACTGTGTCTCAGCTGGTGAACGCTCAACCAACGTCCAACGGCATGCCATCATGGCTGCCAAGGGAAGCAGTATCACACACACAAGAACTTATAAAAAATGAATAGTAGACTTCATGATAACCGAAGAATTACCACAAAGTAGATTTTGTTGATTTCATGCATCGGGATACGAAGTACGGAGCCTAACACGTCTGTGGCGTTGAAGTATCATTTCCCAACTTCACGATGCCCGTAAAGAAAGGTCCCATAGCTCATTGAACATTTCACGATTGCCATTGCGGATAAAGAAACACGCCAGGCTCTCGTTCAGCAAGAAGTTTGCTTATCCTGCAATTACTATCATTCTTCGGTTTCGTCCTCAACAGGCAGCAACTAGTCGTTGCCTTGTTGTCATTAGATCATGAACGCCACTGAGTTATGTAGAGTGTTGTTTTAGCCTTGAGTAACCGCGGCGGTGACAATCGACGAGGTTTTACCAATAGTCTTGACCCGAAAGCGCCTCAGCTTACCACGTCTGATGGAAAAGGCTGAAGCTCAACTTTTACAAAGAAGGGCATGCGCCCGTTGAACCGGCAACTCAAAGAACCTCTTTCCTGCAATTACTTATCAACTTTTAAACCTCATAGCTGTCATTTCGAGCACTCACATATCATGCCTCGATATATGAGCCTCATCAAAGCTTCTCCAGAAGCTGAAAACCCAACTTCCACTGGGCCGATATCTTTGAAGAAACGACCAGTTTTAACGAAGAGCTTCGTGCAGCTGGAGTTATTCTCTCAGCCGTGGCATCATTCCAACTAAAGATGGCTCTCGTGTTACATACTCTATGGATGGTCCTGCCCGGTCACCAAGGGGCCTTTTGACGTTGTGAAAGAAGGGCACGTTTGTGGCTGGTGGATTCTCAAGACCAAAGACGGCGAAGAAGCCGTTAGCTGGGCGGAGAAAATCCCTTTCAAGGAGGGCGAGGTTATGTTCAGGAAGATTGCTGAGTTGGATGACTTTGGGGACACTGTGACGGTTGATGTGAGGAGAGGGAGAAGAAACCCGCCAAGCGTCTGAAGCATAAAAATGAACGGAACGAAGAAATACAAGTTAGGCTGTTCTTGTTCCAGTTTTGGGGTGTGAATTGGCGCTGATACCTCACTTCCGAGTGAAGCATCATGAGCATTATGTCGATGGATACTTACATGTCACCTCGTTACTGGTCATCACTCACAGTTACTTGAATGAAACAAGGATATTGTTAGGTAAATTCTTGGTATTGAAATGGGTAATTAAGAAACATAAAACCGGCTGAATCAATCAACTCCATGCTTTGCTATACAACATCTTGGAACTTTTTTTCCTCAGGCCCATATACAGCCCCCGTCTCCATCCATCTCATCCATGAACTAAGGCGCCTCGTGAAGACCACCAGGTCCCTGGTATCCGTTCTGTGATGGGTGAACCCAAGGCTGACCAGCCATCTCAGCCGGAGCCTGCTGTGTGGGAGGTTTGTAGTACTCATGCACAGGCTGGTTCTGCGCACCAACAGGCATCTCACTGGGCGGCGCGTATCCTCCAGCTGTAGCACCTTTGCCCTTTCGGAAATGTCGCCACAGAAGAAAGCCAGCACCGGCGAGCAAGGCAATGCCTCCAATGGTCGCGCCGACCGCAACGCCGGCTACAGCACCAGTAGAGAGGCCGCCATTGTCTTTGTCAGAGGAAGTGTCTGTGGTTGTCTCAGTCGCAGCGTCGGTCGTTGTCGTCTCAGAGAGGGCACCGGTCGATGAAGGACTTGGGAGGGCAGTTGTTGAAGCAAGAGAGGCAGATGTCGTCTCGTCTTTGGGGACAGTAACGTTGAACGCAGCTGAGTTGGCGACGATGTCGTTTGTGCCGGATTTGAAGAGGGAGTAATGGAAAACGGCGTCTCGGTTATCGCCAACTTCTGTAGAGAAACCGCCAAAGTTGACTGTCCAGATAAAACTCGTCGATGTTGTGTTTTCTAGGCATCGGATGTTAGCTGATAGAGCACTCGGAGAGTCTACGCGTGCGTGTACCTTTCAGCTGCACAAAAAACTGAGTACCACCGCCAGCGGGAGGATAGTCCTGCCAGAGCAACAGGTTGGTCTCTTCAAGGTCCGTATTCCATTCCACGTTCATGCTATCATTGACATCGTATGTTGGGTTATTCTTCCATCCCGAAGAACCAGATCCTCCAGGGGTAATAAAACTGGTGTCAGCAGCAACTCTGGCGGCGAAGCTGCCCAGCAGTACGGTAAAGGGTAAGATGGAGAGCATTATGTCGTTATAGAGCTTCTCTCAAAGAATATCAGAACTTTCAGCCTCGCGACCCTTAACAAGAGGCTATCACGAGTTTTTGTTGGTCACCCAGTCTCAGCAGACCAAGATGATAAAAGCAGAAGAGAAAAGGTAGTAGAAGGGGAGACACCACGCTCAGTTGCTCAGTCTCTGTTTCATCACTCAGCCCCGATGGGCGAAGATCCCTGTCTTAGCGTTGAAGGGAAATTTTGGGGGCCGGGGTGTGGTCCAGTGAGACGGTGAGATTATAGGTAGGAGTTCCGCTTTCTTACACTCGAGACCACTAGCTCGGATCCTTCTGATACCAAAATTAATTTAATGGCGTGGATTAGGAGCGGACTTATAAGAGACTCCGACTGAGGCTACAGCGATGGGAAATTGAAGTTGGGTTAGTGGCGATAGCACGGATATGTTAGGATACCTGATGGAGGGTAATAGTTTTCAGTTCAATGAGTTGAGACAATGACCAAACCTCTTTAGATAGATGAACTTGTACAGTAATCTGATCTAATACCTACATTTAAAGCTAAAAAGCAACCGTATTGTATAAAAATAAACAATCACCGCCGTTGAGGGATAATTTCACCAAGCCACGCGATCTAAGCTAGCCAGGCCCAAGTTCAGGCTTAGGCGCCCAGTGATCCCTGCAACCAGTCAGCCTTAGGGCTCAAGCGCCACTCCGAGGCTTGGCTTCGGGTAGGGCCATGCCGGCCGATGTTGTTTCAGCCATGGAATCAGATGTTGACTACCCTGAAGTGCCCAAAAAGACGAATTGTTTGGCAGTCTATTGAGTCCAGTATGAGGTTCTAATTGATTTTTTTATGGTTAAAATGACTCAAATTTGTGCATATGGCCAGTTCACATCTGTAGATAGAATTCTTACAGAATTGTCAGCTGTTCTGTTCCCTGCAGCTAAATGAAACGTTGATCTCACGGCATGTGCATAACGGGACAATCATTTTTGCCAGCACGAAGGAATGACATATCATCTTACTCACACGAATCTTATTTCAATATCAAACGTATTTCTACTTGCAACAAGCGCTAAACTCAAGCCAAATCAAGAAAGAATTTCGTTCACCAGCTCAGAGACGAGAGTTCACCTTCTTCGGCTCTCCTCCATCGGATTCATTCTCACCCAAGATCTCACGAACAAGAGCCCTTCCAGCAGCACGTCCCGAGAAGATACATCCTCCAACAAACGTTCCTTCAAGAGAATTATACCCATGGACACCTCCGCCGCCAAAGCCCGCAACTTCACCAGCTGCATATAGCCCAGGGAACGGGGTTCCGTCTGCTCGCATCACATTACTATCCAGATTCGTCTCAATACCGCCAAGAGTCTTGCGCGTAATAATATTCATCTGCACAGCGATCAAAGGTCCATGGGCCTTGTCAAGGAGTCTATGGGGCGGGGCAACTCGGCTTCGGCGATCAGCCCAGTATGTTCGTGCATTATTGATAAGCATTGCTTGTGCGTCCTTTGAGTATGGGTTGTTAAACTGGCCGTCTCTTGTTTCGACTACCTCTTTGATAGCGTCAAACTCCAGTAGTGGACCGTTGCGTTTCTTGGCGAGTTCGTTCATACCGGCAACTAAATCTTCCAGGTTATCGCGGACAACAAAGTCCTTGCCGTATTTTTGAAAGTTCTGGACGGGGACAGTGCCTTTCTTGCCAAAGATTCGGGTGAGAAGCAACCAGATGCTCTTATTGGTAACGTCGGGATTCTGCTCTGAGCCGGAGAGGGCGAATTCACGGGCGATGATGCTCTGGTCGAGGATGAACCATGTGTAGTCATATCCCGTGCTACAGATGTACTTCAATGTCGCAAGGGTATCAGAACCTGGGTAGAGAAATGCTGGCAGTCGCTTGCCAGTTGCATCGAGCCAAAGAGATGAAGGTGCAGGGAGGACTCTAATACCATGATTTGGCCAGATGGGGTTCCAGTTCTGAAGGCCTTCAGTGTAATGCCACATTCGGTCGCGGTTGATGACGTTCGCACCAGCATCTTCGGATATACCGATCATGCGTCCATCAACATGATGAGGAACACCAATGACAAAGGTCTCCGGGATTTTGGGACCTAGCCTCTCAACAGGCCATACAGCCTTGACGGCGTCGACGTTTCCTCCAATACCGCCTGAAGAAACGACAACTGCGGAGCCGTAAATTTCAAACTTGTCTTTCTCGACCCGGCTCGACTTGACGCCACGGGCAGCATCATCATCTTCCAGAATTGTGCCCCGTACTCCAACAGCACGTCCGTTGTCGTCGATGATCAACTCATCAACCCTGTGCCTGAACTTGAAGGTGACGATGCCCTTCTCGGCAGCTTTCTTGACAGGGTCTGCAAAGACCTTGACGACCTCTGGTCCTGTACCCCAACTGACATGAAATCTTGGAACAGAATTTCCATGGCCATCTGCAGAACCATCACCTCTCTCAGCCCATCCGACATTCATCAAAAAGCCGAGGCCTCTCGCCCTGACGTAATCCTCCATCTCATCGGTCGCAAAATCCACGAAGGCTTTGGCCCACCTGCGTGGCCAGTAATCCTCCTTTTCACGATCAAACCTCGCTGAGCCCATCCAATCTCTATACGCCAATTCTTTTGAGTCCTTGATTCCCATTCTTCGCTGATATGAAGAATCGACCATGAACACGCCACCCAGAGACCAAAAAGCTTGTCCTCCGATGTTGTTTTCATTTTCTTGATCGAGCATCAGAACGGGGACTTGGCGCTCTGAGAGCTCAAAAGCTGCGACAAGGCCAGCCAGGCCAGCGCCGACGATTATGACGGGTTGTTTCTCTTGAGAAGCCATAATTGAATTGAGTGATTGTGTTTTGGAAAAAGAGAAAGAAGCGGCGCAGACTCGCAGAATATGAACACGGGGGTTCGGGACGCGCGGGGTTGGAACACCCCGAATAGAGTTGGCCTACCCTTGTCGATGCCTCGGCTCATAGAACGTGCGCCAAGCCACAGACAGAGCAGATGCAAGGAATGCCAGACTTTAAGATAGACACGGCACTTCATACGGGATTCAATAATTGGACAATGGCATGATCGGAAGATTATAAACTTTACTTGGTCTCATTCATCAATTACGCGTTATACGACCTCAGGTATCCGGGTTCCGAAATTCAAACTCAACGCCGATCTCCAGAGCACTTCTAAACATCAATTTCTTGAGCTCATAGACCAAGGTCAGGCTTCTTGGCCTGCTCGATCTTCAACTTCTTCTCTTCCTCCGAGAGCTTGTCCCACTCAGCGACGTTCTCATCCCAGAGCCTCACGCACTCCACGTTCCAGTTGCAGTCCTCAACCTGACCGTATGCTGGATGACGATAGCGAGGATGCTTGCTGGGCCAGTTGGAGGCATGGTAGTGGTGCTTAACCAAAGCTCCACGAGAGTCGTGGTTGCCAGAGTCTGAGTGGCCTTGTCCAGCACAAAAGGCCTCGACGTTGAGAACAAGAACTCTACCGACAACTCTGGACTCATCCAGGTTATGGAATAGATCCCATGTGACCTTTCCACCACGATGATTCTTGCGCATCTGCTCCAGTAAGGCTCCTGTAAAGGCAGAAGGACCAGTGCCGCTGATGACTTGGTCAAAGGTAAGTTCGATATCTCCAAGAGCAACCTTTTGTTTCTTTGCTTCAGCCTTGAGCCAGACCATGATATGCTCGATAAGGTGAAGCATGACTGGTTGGTGAGGCTTTGCGATGATAGTCCATTGGCAGAAAGACTTTGATTTCTTGCCTAGGATAGGATGATCGCTGAACTCGGGCTGATCAATCTCAACACCAACAATCAAGTCAATGTCTCTCTCATCGTATCGCTCGGGGATAAAACGATGTACAGGTCTCAGCGCTTCGACGTCAATGTCCGCGTAGACACCTCCTTGAGCATACATGATCATGTATCTCAACAGATCAGCCTTGATAATATGCAAGTTGATGCTCTTGTAAAACCTGACAATATCCGGCCGATTTATCGCACTCCCCGCACCAAAGTGCTCCTCCACAAACGCAAGCTCGTTGTCGTCTGTGAGAACTTCATACCTCATTCCAGGGTTCTTATTCACCCATGTCCTTGAGGTAATCAAGTCACGATCCTCAAAGTTTAATGGATCGACTTTCCACGTTTGCCAGATCTTTTGCGGAAACGTGCTAAAGCGTGATGGTGTTGATACAGCCTCTTTTTCTTTTCGGAAGACGCCGAGGGGGCTGGGTATAGAGTAGAAGATGTCGAAGTTAAGGATGATGAAGAGGACAATGACACATGCCATGTACAGTGGTATACATCTTTGCATCTGGGCTGGGACTTTGTTTCTGAACTTTGCTGTCGAGGCTGCTAGAGTTGGCGAGCCCAATGGAGTGCCCATCTTGGTATCGTGGCTGTCGGTCTTTGTAACGGTCCGCTCAACAGTGGTAGGAGGGATACGAAGGTTAGACGGGATATTTCGACGAGGGCCACTTGCCATGACCAGTAGACGGATTCACAGGCAAAGAAGCTTCTCTGCAGGCAAAGCAGAAGGGACACTAGACGAGGAGAGGAAAACAAGAGTTATCTGCAGATGGAAAATGCAACATGCAGCTGAGCCCTAGAACCCTTAAGTGGAACTCGACGTAACCAAGCTTTTACCAAGAAAAGAACTACGGACCTTTCACAAGATGAGAGACGTTTTCTTATCAAATTACCGTCCTGCCGCTGCGGAAGAGGACCGAAGAAGGACTGTGGAGAGAGTATCCATGGCTGACCCCATGTGATTGTTGTGCATCTCAGCAGGGGTCGAGTAGAGAACTTCCCGGAAAGGCAGCTCCTCCGTAGGATGGGGGGGGGGGGATCGTGGAGGTGGACTGGAGCGGCCTGGAGTACGAGGCCGTGCTTCTGGGGGATGTGATGGGGCATGGGGTAATTAGCTGGCCGAGTTTGGTGATACATTAGAAGTGAGGTTGTTGGTTGTGAAGAGTCGTCTTGATGTTCAGCTATACCAGTAGTGAAACTCTCTAAGGATAGATCGCAGATGTGCTTAAACTGTAATTGGCAGTATCAAGATCAACATACCACAGGCACACATTGTGGCTTTAACGTGTCTTGCAGAAGTCTAACGTGAAGCCACTCTTAGCATCGCTTTGATATCAGGCATTCAACTCCCGTCTTGGCTTGTGATCTGGGGAACGAGCCTCGGATATAGCCCCTGTCCCCAATCCCCGCACTCGAACCATTCCCTAATCGTGCAAGCCTCCCGCCCCAACCCACGAATCCTCATCCATTGTTGGTTGAGCTAATTACTCACTGTGGCTGCCGAATTTCCGTGGTGTACTAAAGCGAAGGATTCTGCAACGCCGGCCCCATGTAACATCAGCGCGGTGCAACGTCATGAGAACAAAGATATGCCTCCGTCGAGATGATGATTTTCTTTTCACACCGTTGGTCTCCGCACACCAAAAGTCCCGATCCCCGCTTCGTGATGATTACCCCATCTTCAAGGGCCTTGTCTTTTGTTGTTTGTCATATTTTTACACATGCTTTCCTCGGCTTGTGATGCTTATTTTGGGCTTTTCTCCGAGTCGCATATCGGGAGTTGCGGAGTACATCAGGTCCATCATCTTCATCAATTGAGAAGACAACATCTTGAATTGCCAAGATTTCTGTCCCAAAGCCTCAAATCGTGTCAAAAATGTCTCCTCGAACAAGTGGTCTCCTTGACAGCGACGACTGGGATGAGGTCAAGACGGACTCAAGCTCAGACTGGGCACTCGCAAAGTCCTACTCATCCTGGAAACCAGCGGCAGCGGGCGGCAAACTAAAAAACATCATCAACACTATCAGAGCCGCCATTCGCGCCAGAACACGACCTATAGAGAACCTCCGTCCAACCGCATACCTGGACGGTCTTCGAGGTTTCGCAGCTCTTCTCGTGTATTTCCACCATCATGAACTTTGGGTACACGACATCGTTGGCCAGAACGCTATCCTCGAAAACGCGTTTGGCTATGGAGGAAAGCATTACTTTGCATCCTTTCCCTTCATAAGGCATTTCTTCACAGGCGGCCATTATGCAGTATCGACATTCTTCATCATCTCGGGCTATGTTCTGTCGCTCAAGCCAATGGGACTAATTCAGTCTGGAGAGTATGCGCAGTTGGGAGATGTCATAGCATCTTCGCTCTTCAGGCGCTGGATTCGCCTTTACCTCCCTCTCATCATGTCTATGCTTGTCTACATCACGCTGCTGCACATGTTTGGCGTCTGGGTACGAATCATGACACAGCAAAAGAGCTGGTATGACGAGCTCTGGGCCTTTTACTATGAATTCAAGAACTTTAGTTTCGTCTTCAAAGAAGGTGGTGAGCCATGGTTGACGTATAATCGTCACTTATGGTCTATCCCCATTGAATTCAAAGGCTCTGTCGTTATCTTTACAGCACAGATGGCGTTCTCTCGATGTTCGAAGAATGCTCGTCTCTGGTGTGAGGCAGGTTTGATCTTCTACTTTATGTACATCGCAGATGGTTCGTTCTACTCCATGTTTACGGCTGGTATGCTTCTCTGTGATTTGGATCTTCTGGCCAGCAAGGGCGATCTGCCCCGCTGGATGGCACGTCTAGAACCTGCCAAAGAGTTTATCTTCTATCATCTCCTGATCTTCAGCTTGTTCTTGGGTGGAGTACCATCTGAGAACCGCAATGTCGAGCAGCTTGCCAAAAACAGGGGCTTCTACTACCTATCATGGTTCAAGCCTCAAGCTGTATTCGACTACAAGTGGTTCTACCTCTTCTACGCAGCTGTCTTCCTAGTGGCATCTATCCCTCGAATCTTCTGGCTGAAGAGCTTCTTCGAGACAAGATTCTGCCAATGGCTTGGACGCATCTCGTTTGCTCTATATCTCGTCCACGGTCCTGTATTATGGACTATTGGTGAGAGACTCTACGTGGCAGCAGGATGGCAGAACGAGGAGATCATGAAGAACATTCCCCATTGGGCAAACAAGCTAGCCTTGCCAATGTCTGGACCCTTGGGACTGGAGATGGCGTTTCTCCTACCTCAACTGATCCTCGTGCCCTTGACGTTCGGGCTAGCTGACGTCGTGACACGGTTTCTCGACACGCCCAGCGTTAAATTTGCAGCGTGGTTCTATAAGAAGGTGTTGGGGGATCCAACTAGCAAGCAGGCCAAAGCGTAGCATAGATCCTGATGCAGAATAAATCAAGCTTAATTCTTTTCGGTAACATTCCATGTGTCATTGTCATGCTAGTCTGAGCTATCCCACCGTTAGGTCTGAGGATATCTACCCTCAGACCTCGATGTCAGATCGATTTGGGCATAATGTCGCATGTCCTTTTTCCTTGTGATTCTCGGCTCACCGCCAAGTGATGGAGGGTCACCTGCATGAGATTGCCGTTGAAGAAGGCAGCGGCTTCGTATTACCAAGCCATGCCAGGAACACCAACCTCTTCTCATTACGCTAATCCCCGCTCCCGCAGTTAAGATCTGCACACCTCCACGATCAGAAAAGAATGTCCCCTGTTCATGAACATGCACCGTTGACTAGTGCAATGTCACCCCGCAAAAGTACCTCAGCAGCCTCGGCATGCATATGAAAATTGTGTCGACGTCGAATTGCGGCGACATTGAATGTCACAATCTGCCAAGTTTTCAGCTGCGTAGGGTCCTTGAAATATCATTGGCCTCTTGCTCAAAGCCAATTGCCGTGGCTGCATGAACATCACTATCTCCAGACTCCGCATCGCCCGCGTGAATAATCTCTCAGCTCCTCTTCGGCGTACGGGGTCATCCTGCGGTTGACCCCTGTCTACGGAGTGTGGTCCGAATAAGGATTAGTTAAATGACGTACGGCGCAGTAGCAGTCACAATGAAAGCTGCACTGTTATTGTTCAAGGGCTTCACTGGACCCCGCCTCCATCAAACTCCGTTCTCCGACACATTCGCTTCTTTACGACGTGCATTGAATGCTTCAATATGCTCGTCCGAGATTCTCGAAAGCTGGTGCTATTCGTGATACCAGTCTTTCTTCTTGTTGTCTTTGCTCTGAAGCTCTATCTTGATCCATCATCTTTTCCTGCCCATGTTCAAGGATGGGTTCCATCACAGCTGAAGAAGTCACCTGGGGATGAGCAAGAGCTCTTGGCTGACGAAGAACCATTCACAACAAAGGCGTCGCCAGTTCAATCTTCTCCAGCCGCCAAGACAGATGCACCAGAAGAAAAGCCTTTCGGCGAGGGTATCATTCCGCAAGATGTCAGCGCAACACACATTGAAGTCTTCTCATTATCTACCAAAGACAAGAAGTTCTTCGAGATTGACTTCAGAGACTTCACTGCTCTCAACCCCAATCTCATCCCCCATCCTACTCTGGAAAACACATGGATTGTCGTAGCTCAATGGCTGCAAGAAGGCGGTAATTCACTCTGGTTTGCTGAGCTTGTTTGCAATGCTGCATTTCAAGACGGCGTCCTTCGATGTCTTCACTCACCCACTACTCTGCCTGTCACGGCGACTGTGGGAGGAGACAAATGTCAAGGCGACATGGCGTATTTCCATATGAACATGGGTCCACACGATGCACGCGTGTTCTATGGTCCTGATAGGCCTTACACGACATATGGCTCAAACTCCATACACACTTGCTTTGGCCAGTTCGTTCAGGACTTTCGTACACTAACAGGCTGGTCGGGTGATATGGAAAATCTGGGCGTATTTAGAGTCGGCACTGAGCTTCAAAGGCCACTGCCATGGAATATGGTTGAGAAGAATTGGTTCCTCTTCTGGGATTCTAACGGAAATATGTATACGCATTACGACATCAAGCCCAAGAGGGTGTTTGCCCAAATGAACCCCGATGGCTCAGCTGGTCCTGATCTTGCACCAGCCGCAACAGGCGATGAGCAATGTCTGGCCAAATATCTCCCCAAACTCCAAACCGACCTCGAGTCTATCCACCAGACCACAAATTCTCTCAAAGTAACCATGTGTCGTCGAGACGAACCCTCTTGTGTCCCTGATGATAGCAACACCTTCATCATGGTGATATACCAGCATAAATCTTACTTCAACTATCACAGTGTGTATGAGCCGTATGTTATGCTATTCAAACAGCAGGCTCCGTTTGAGATTCATGCCATGTCAAGAAAGCCTATTTGGATTCATGGCCGAAAGAAATATCCCGAGAAGGAGACTTCAGATATGTTTTATGTGACATCTATGAGCTGGAAGAGTCATGAGCAGAATTATCATGGATTCATTGGCGACGAGATGTTCCTGGGCTTCGGAGTTGAGGATGCTAGAACGGGTGGAATCGATATAAGGGCAGAGGATCTGTTGAAAGACATGGGCTTATGTTTTGAGGGATAGATACATATCACTGTATTAATCTATTTAGAGTAGTGGCGAGACGGTTGAATAATTAATGAACTCTAATGGCCTTAGATCCAATGGGCCGCTTACGATAAAATTGACCAGGGATTTTTCTGTGAGATAATGATTCAACAATCTTGATTACGATTACCTAGAGTTTCCTGTCTCGGTAGTCTTGATAATGGCTCTACTCAAGTTGACTATCTCAACTGCGGATAAGCTCCGAGAACAGCCTGTCCTCCTGTATGAATAAAGAGAACATTCTTGCCTTTCAGTCCACCGCTCTTGGCTGTATGAAGCAGTCCGTTGAAAGCTTTACCCGTATAGACAGGATCGGTCAGTATGCCCTCCACTCTTGCTAGCTCCTTCATCCCTTCAGCGGTGCTCTCATTGACCTGTCCGTATCCTTCCCCGATATAAGAAGCATTAATTTCAAAGTCGTCTTCCGTGATCTCATCCGGAGATACTCCAATCTTTGAAGCTGCGTTCTTTGCTATGCTCAACACCTTTTCAACAACATCCTCTTTCTTCGGGTGCAGTACCGAAAATCCAATAAGATGCTTCTTAGATCCTGTGATGCCGTGCTTTTGGGCCAACTTGAGGCCTGCGAGTATACCTCCCAGCGTGGAACAAGAGCCCGCAACGAGAGCGATGACGTCAAATATGACGCCGAGCTTCGCTTCTTGCTCAAGTAGTTCAAATGCCCAGCGTGCATAGCCCAAGCCCCCAAGAGGATGCGTGCTCGCCCCAGGTGGGATTGAATAAGGCTTTTGCCCGCGATCTTTGAGAATTTGGATCACAGTCTCTTCGTTGGTGTCCGGGGCGAAGGTCTCAGCGCCTAGAATTGAGTTTGCTTGGATATTGCCGAGATACTTATACTCAGCGTCTTCGGATGCAACACGATTGGCCGGGTAAAGAGCAACCTTTCTAATCAGTCAATTAGCTTCTGTGACGTTTAGTAACTAACCCACCTTAAGACCAAGTCGAGCCGCAGCAGCAGAAGTTTGACACATGTGGTTTGACTGCAGTCCGCCCGTAGTCACAAGGGTATCGGCCCCCTGCGCGACAGCATCCGCTAAGACATATTCGAGCTTGCGTACTTTATTGCCGGCAAAAGCAAGGCCCGAGTTGCGGTCCTCGCGTGCTATCCATAAGCTCGCATTCCCATCTATAGATGAGCTGAGGCGTGATAATCGCTCGATGTCTGAGGATCGGTCGAAAAGTAACTGAACGCGAGGAATCTCGGCGAAGGGTGACGGGAGCTTAACCATGATGGCGTTATATTATATGGAGCGAGATAGAAGAATAATAAGTGATATCTTTTTGGGGACTGTCTGTTGCCTGGTAACGCTCAAGGACAAAGAGAGTCGCCAAAATAAATGCAGAGAAGTCCAAAGGGCGTAAATCTGACATTGGGTGCATTATTAAGCAACATTGGCTGCGCTTATGTCAATCGACGCAACGTTCACAGCTTCAACACTGAATCACTTATATAAAGCAATATTATGACAGCGATAACAAAAGGTCTTCCAGTATGAGCTCACTCTGATTGATTTGCGATTTTTTTAAGACAAAAACACTGATTTATATGATTCAGCATCTAACTGCAAATGATACATTGTAACTTGTGATATTAAGCTTCATACTCAATATCAGTAACTATTTCTACAAAGGTCTAAAAGGTGTGACCAATAATAGAAAATATGACCAACAGAGATACCCTTATAATATCGCTGTTCAGTCGTGATCTTGCTGGAATATTGATGAACAAAAATGTAATGGAAATGGAGCCTCATAACCTGGACTTAAATGACTTCAAAATAAAGAGAAGCCACAAGTATTAAGAATAAATGGGCATTTCCCACTTTTCCTCCGAAGTTCCGACCCAAGAGGCAGAAATAGCCATGAATTCGAGATAACATGAATAAGCATAAACGAACACAGTTCTTGGCGAATCCCCATCACCGCGTTCAAATACCGCTTTAGGCAATTCACAGCGTATCGGGATGGATCTCTGATCGAGGGACCAGTGGCTGACCAATGACGTTGATAGCGAAGACGCTAATGCATTGGAGTCTTGGCTCACTATTACAGTTTAGACTCGTTGTAGGCGTAAATATCCCCCCGACCAATCTCGAATCGTGTTCTGCCACTATGACTCTTGACACGACATCAGATCGGGCATTTAAGACTTAGAACCGGAATATGAAGACTTAGAACCGGTAAATCTACAGTTTTATCGGTTTATGGAACTTTCGGGGCCCGTAGAGGCCAAGACAGAGCCCCATTTTCTGTCATGAACTTTGCTACGACTGGACGGTTGACGAAGCAGCCAGAATGACAATAACAAAAGTTGTTTCGGTCGGTCTAGTCGTGAGGGCTGCACCGTTTCTTGGCTTCCCCACAAGGTGTAATTAGTGAAGGTCGCCATGTAAGCCTCCAAGTATATAAGATCAGGCTGTCTGGCCAAGGACTTGAGAATGGAATCCCTCTCGTTGCGCTTCTCTCCTCAGTTATCACTCTCATTTGGTGGCAGCGACATGTCTCCCAAGTCGACCCCCTCAGACATGGAACATCATGTCTCTGGTCAATCTAACAAACCCTTGTCGCGCCCAGCGCATGCTTTGCCAGTCGATGCAGTCATCCAAGAGCTCAACACGACCCCGGCTACTGGCTTAAGTGTTTCTGAGGCATCGCAACGGCTTGTTGAGTATGGACCCAATGATCTTGGCGAAGAAGAGGGTGTGAAGCCCATCAAGATCTTTATTGAGCAGATCTGCAATTGCATGACCTTGGTAACACTAATCTTCCACTGTCACCTGTGACCGACTCTCAGCGACTAACACATATAGGTCCTTATTCTGGCTCTCGCTGCAAGTTTTGGTATACAAGCTTGGATTGAAGGCGGTGCCCTCGCTCTCATAATCCTCCTCAACATTGTCATAGGTTTCTTCCAAGACCTCCAAGCCGCTCGAACCGTCCACTCTCTCAAATCTCTCAGTCTCCCAACAGCCAACGTATTCCGTGATGGGAAGACGATCACGATCCAAACAAGTGAAATCGTACCAGGCGATATCATCGATCTCAAGATGGGCGACTCTGTACCAGCTGACATTCGTCTGTTTGAAGTTTCCAACTTTGAGTCAAATGAGGCATTGCTCACTGGAGAGTCTCTGCCTGTGCGCAAGAATCCTACGATGCAGTTCGATGATGACACAGGACCGGGCGATCGTCTCAACGTCTGCTACAGCTCTACAATCGTTACTAAGGGGCGTGGTAGAGGTGTGGTATTTGCTACTGGGGCTTATACTGAGATAGGCGCTATTGCAGCTGCTCTGAAAGACACAGGACGAAAGAGACGAGAAGTTAAACTTGACGAAAACGGCAAAGCATCATTTATATCGCATTTTACCAAATGGTTGCTTACAACCTATGATATTATTGGAGAGTTTCTGGGCGTGAACGTGGGAACACCCCTCCAGAGGAAGCTATCACAGCTATTCCTCTACGTCTTCGGCTTCGCAATCGTCTGCGCGATCATTGTACTCGCAGCCAACAAATTCGACCCACGCAAAGATGTCATTATTTACGCTGTTGCTACAGCTGTGGGAACACTACCTGTATCCTTGATCTTGGTCTTGACTATTACTATGGCAGCGGGAACGAAGCAAATGGTGAGTCGCAAGGTTGTTGTGAGGAACATGCAGAGTCTGGAAGCACTTGGAGGAGTCACCAGTACGTAATCTGAGCTCATCTGACGCCGGTGACTGTAGGAACTGACAAATAGATAGACATTTGCTCTGACAAGACAGGCACTCTAACCCAAGGCAAGATGGTGGTCAGAATGGCTTGGCTTCCAGGTCACGGTACTTACTTTGTGGAATCTACGAACGAACCATACAACCCCCAATTTGGTGACATCGAATTTACTCCCGTACAGCCTACAGAAATACCAGCACAATGCGAAGGAGAAAAGTCGCATACCGTCAACCCTCACGATGAACCTGCTGCCAACAAAGCACTGAAGCATTACCTCGACATCGCTTCCCTCGCCAATCTCGCAGTCGTGGAGAAAGGAAACAAGGACAATGATCCGGAAGAATGGCTTGTACAAGGTGATCCTACGGAAATTGCCGTTCAAGTTTTTGTGACTCGTTTCAACTGGAACCGCTTGTCTTTATCATCGGGACCCAGCCCAAGATGGAAACAGCTAGCTGAGTTCCCATTCGACTCGGAGGTTAAGAAGATGTCGGTGGTGTTCCAGGATACTCTTTCTAACGAGGCGCATATCTTCACCAAGGGCGCAGTTGAACGGGTTCTCGATAGCTGTGTATCTATGGAAGAGTCTGGTAGAATTGAACCTCTCGACGAACCAGCAAAAGAAACCATCATGGCCAACATGGAGGCATTTGCACGTCTTGGTCTTCGAGTCCTCGCCCTCGCTAGTCGATTCCCCATCACTGGTCTCCCTAAAGATCTCTCATCAGCCATCGACAGATCTGAGTTTGAGAAGGACCTGGTATTCCGCGGACTAATCGGTATCTATGATCCTCCACGCCCTGAAACACGCGACAGTGTGCAGATGTGCCAGAAAGCTGGTATCAGCGTGCACATGCTGACAGGTGACCATCCCGAAACCGCACGAGCCATCGCCACTGAAGTCGCTATCATCCCGTCCCCAGAACGAATGCGGATGATTAGGAGGGATGTTGCCGACACGATGGTTATGGCAGCTCATGATTTTGACCACCTTTCAGATGCGGACCTCGACGAGATGCCGGAGTTACCGCTTGTTGTCGCGCGCTGCTCTCCCACGACAAAGGTTCGCATGATCGAGGCTTTGCATCGCCGTGGACGCTACGTTGCCATGACTGGTGATGGAGTCAATGACAGTCCTAGCTTGAAGCACGCTGACGTTGGTATTGCGATGGGTCTAAACGGCTCTGACGTTGCAAAAGAGTCGTCTGATATCATCTTGGCTGACGATAACTTTGCCTCTATCCTCAATGCCATTGAGGAGGGTCGTCGGATCTTCGACAACATCCAGAAGTTCATCCTTCATGTCCTTGCTGCCAACGTCGCTTTCGTCACCTGCCTTCTGGTGGGGTTGTCCTTCAAAGATGACAGCGGTGTATCTATCTTTGTCTTGACACCTGTTGAGATTATTTGGATGTTGCTTGTTGCTGGAGCATTCACCGAGACTGGCCTTGGGTTTGAGCAGGCGAGTCCTGATATCCTTCGTCGACCACCTCACAGTGTAAGCCACGATTCTACTTTATTTTCACGTTACTGTCACTAACGAACTCAATAGCTCAAGTACGGTGTTTTCACCCCAGAGTTCCTAGTTGACCTCGTGGTCTATGGCATCCTCATGCTCATCAGCATCCTTGGTTCTTCAGTCATCGTTCTCTACGGTTTCAACGACCAAGGCTTAGGACACGACTGTAATAGCGAGTATTCTGCCTCTTGTAATACCGTCTTTACCGCCAGATCAACAGCTTTCACCACAATGACATGGGACTTTCTCCTCTTTGCTTGGCAACTTGTTGACTTCCGCCGCTCATTCTTTGCTGAGATCTTTGAAAAGGGTGGGAGTTTCAAGGCTTGGACGAAGCGTCTCTGGAAGAATCCGTTTCTATTTTGGTCCGTCACTCTGAGTACTGTTCTCATTCCACCAACACTCTACATCCCTGTCATCAACCATGTTGTATTTATGCATAATCCCATCACTTGGGAATGGGCGGTTATCTTCATTGCAGTCGGTGTTTTCTTTGCTGGAGCGGAAGGCTATAAATGGGCTAAGCGAGTTTATTTCCGACGTACGGTGGCGAAGGAGTTTCGAAAAGATATCACCGATGTTGAACTTTATGCATTTGGCCGATACATGGATGGTTCAGAGGATAGTAGCGAGTCAAGTGGTGATGTTGGCAAGAAGTGTTAGGCACGTATACATAGAGACATTGATAGAGAAGCGAGATCGTTTATTCTTCCACAATATACTTCACATCCAGGAACGAATTGTTCTCCAGACTTACTTTGAGACCCTTCATCTCCTCCTTAAGCTCATCTTGTGGGCATGCTTGTTTAGCCGTCTTCATATTAGATATCAGGAAATTGAACTTGTTTATATCACCCATCTTGATACCGAGTTCATGTAGCTTCTTCAGAGCCTTCTCGCATCCTGCAATGTCCTTGAGCTCTGCCGGTCCTGTGCTTTCCATGAACTCCGAGACAAATCCGATAACACGTCCATCTTTGCCTTCTGTAACATGACCAAGAAAGCTGGGCACGACCTCGATGTTCTGGAGCCATTTATAAGCTGCGGTTGCAGCCCCGACATCACCAATCTTCCAGGCCCAAACAGCGAATTTCACCAGCAAAGATTTACCAGAGTTGACATCAGGGTGCGTTGAGATGTGAACTCGCTGTCTCAATCGCTCTTCTCGGGTAAATAGAGCTAGTTAAACATCAACGCATGTCAGTAGTTCTGTGCTCCAGGAAACTGCACGACCTCGGTCCCAACGAACGAAGGTTCCCATGTAGCGAGGTCCCGGGTAAGAGACTCTCAAGAAGAATAGTCTCGAAAGCACGGTCTTTATGATCATAGGGAAATGTGCCCGGCGCCGTGATAACGTATTCCACGAGATTTTCACAGCATGGTACATCACTTGGGCCAATCAAACGGCGCGTCGATTGCAGCTGGGTCTTCGCATGGTCAGTACTCCATATGCACTTGAACATATCTGAGCCAGGGGAACGCTCCTGTTTCATAAAGACAGTTTCTATCTCATAATCGCAACTCATGATTGAGGATCACATGCCGGGAAGACGGGGCAAGAAGTGTCTGACGATAAGGACCTCACAACGAATTATAACTGATTTTCAAGTGTTGCAGTGTGATTTCACGCATCTGCATATCTAGTGCATTTCAAATAGCTGAAAATTGATAGCTCTGGATCAAGATATGATATCTGTCTTTTAGGCTGTCGATAGTTCCCTTTATCTCGTGTCAAACTCTCTTCAAGCAAGTGAATTTATTTCTTTTGGCAGGTGTTTAAATCAAAGCCTCACTCAGCTGACGACGATAGCATGCGGAGGCACGCAGCTCTAGCTGATCCAGGTATAGACTGTTCCAGACCCTGCCCGTGGCTATGCCTGGCATTGCTCCGCTTAAGCCGAGATAATGGCCTGAATCCCAAGGCACCAAGTCATCAACCTCGATTCTTTGGTATTCCCCATCCTGGGCTTCGGAATTAACAAAATCAACCAAACATCTTACAAACCAGGTGCCAGGATCTCAGGATCAACAAAATTATATCCATTTCTACCAACGAGACCCTACCCACGACGTGCCATTGTTTTGTCTCACCACCTACTTTTCTCGCTAATCGCCCCTTGTTTGCTTCTGGTTATCTTAATAAGCAGCGAGGCAAGGCTACAGTTTGAGGCCTCAATCTCTCTCATCTCACTTATCTTATCCGATGTCAACTTCACCCCCCGACAACGACAGTATCTCATCAACCAGCGTCCAAGTAGCCAAGAAAGCCTGCCACAGCTGTCGTCGTGCGAGACTTCGCTGCGATAGGTCTATCCCGCACTGCTCGAAATGCGCTTCCAGGGGGGTTGAATGCCTGGGCTATGGCCGCCTATTTCTATGGACTGGCTCAGTAGCCACGCGGGGGAAATTGGCCGGGCAGAGTTCTAGTGCCTCCGTGTGTCGATTACCCAAGCAGGGTGAATCGGACGTGACTGTTGATGTGCCATCCGATGTTCAATCTTCCGATATGCAAATGGGATCCTTCGATACTCAGGGCTTTGAGCCAGGTGCATGGGGTTTAGTGTCGCCTCAGGACAATCAACTCTTTGTTCCGAACAAAACTAAGCCATGGTCCCCTCCTTCGCCCCCTTCACCAACATCATCAAACTCTCCGTGGACATTGGTCGACCCATTATTTCAGGATATGACGCATTCCCAGAGATGGTACTTGAATTATTGTATGACTTCCTAAGACACTGGTCTTTCATTGTGCTAACCCTCAACTCAGATTCAACTCGAGTTAGCCTGGATCTCGTTGGTGATGACCAAACCAATGGTAACAGAAATCCATATCTAAACCTTTTGCAACTCACAAATGAGCATTCCTTTTTACAACAAATTATCATCGCAGTATCTGCATCTCATATGTGCAATTTATCAAGATCATGGTTAGGCCCTAACTCATATGAAAGAGAAGAGGCACCAAAGAAATTGCTTATGGATGCTCTCGTTGCGAAACAAAAAGGACTGCAGATGATGCCTGATGCCTTACGGAATATGAACAGTATTGGAGCCGATGTGATTCTTGCTACTGTTTTATTTCTTATCAACTCAGAGCTCATCGAGTCTGGTTGGCAAAGTTGGCGGCCTCATCTCGAGGGTGCGAAGAAGCTTTTGAATATGATAGAACCATATACTGGCTCTGACACCACTCTGAGAGACTATATCGTTGCGGACTGTTATGTGTAAGTGGAGATACTTTGCATTCTCTACTGACTCGATGCTAACTGACTCATGTAGTTATTGCACATTGAGCTTGTCTTTCAACCCATCACAACCAGGCACCCAGGCAGCATCATTTGCACCAGATCAAGTCAAGGCAACATTATCGCGAACCAACAACTCTTTCTTCTGTTGTCCCCCTGAAGTTCTCGACATCCTCCGTGAGACAGCACAACTTCTGCATGCCGAAACTCAAGGGAACGTCTCCAGCAATGAAGCACTTATCGAATTCACCAACCTACTAGACCGCGTACAACGTCTCGACGTCCTGAAATGGGCAAAGGACAGAATGCCAGATGCTACTAAAGCCGCTCTATGGAGTAGTGCCCGAACTGGCTCCGCGCACAGATTGGCAACATGTCTCTACATCATCCAGGCAGCTCCCGCACTACGAGCTAGGATGCCAGACCAAGTCCCCAAAACTCTCATCCAGGATCTTTACGAGACGCTCCTACCACAGCCTGATGAAGACCCAAACTTCAAAGCCACGGGCTGGCCCACCTTTATTTATGGAACGACGGCAACGACTCCGGAGAGCCGGGCGTGGGTTATGGATCGATTAAAGGCGGTAGCGCAAATCAACCCATGGGGATTCCTATACTCTGCAATTGATACGTTGCAGATTTTGTGGAAGCATGAGAATGGCGATGACGGGTGCATGAATTGGTTGCAGAAACTCAAGGATTTGAACGTGGACTTTTTGATGGTTTAAGTTGGCGCTGAGATGGGATCATGGGAAAACAGGACAGTTTTGATACCACAGCAATGATGTATAGCAACTATTTATGAGAGCGACGTAGAAATGTTTGACACGGCCTTTTCGCAACGTACTCCGTTTCATGAATGAAAATTTTGACAGAAACATTGAATCATGTTGCGGACTTGGTGAGCTGTTTAGGCTCCAGTAATCCTTGTCCTTCTAGAAGGCATGGGCCATGCGGTTTTTTCTTCATAGCCGAGAAAAGGGGAAGCATGTGGTTGTATCACGATCGCGATACTAACCGAGCTGACGACCTTGTAAGGCCGAGTCTAGGTTCAACGGAGTTGACCTAATGGTAACTCCCACTTGATTGTTACAGTTGAGGGCTGTAGTACTCAGTTTCTGAGGTTGACACGGAAGTCGGCCGGTGCCTTAGTAATCAGTCGACCGAGCCTATTTGCCAATGGCTGAAGGAGTGGACACTTTTCGCGAACAGACAGGAAAGCAACGTCAACATCGATTTGTCTGAGAGTCTTATCGCGTGCGTCGCATCCTTTCAATTTTGCTCAGACTACTATTCTTCAAACTGATAGTGATCGCCGAACCTCATCGGGGAAGACCGTTGAGAAGAAAGATGGCAACTTACCCCAGGGATCATCTGTCCAATACCAGCGCAAAACCCGCACGCGACCTTATCTCTCCATCACGGAAGTGGTGTGCCGTCTTCCACACCATGACATCAACAGCTTAAACCTTTTCAATTCTACCCAGCCAAACGTACCACAAATTGTCAGACACACTGCCCTTTGTGGAATCGCTCCGGTCTCCCCATTGCGGCCCGACATGGGAATAAACCTTCTGGTGGGGGACTGGTCCGAAAGATGGATCCTTGGGGATAATATAAAAAATTTCCTCCCCTCTACCTCTCTGTGTGATCGCTGCTCTGTTCTAACCTGCTAGGAAATCACTATCGCATACAGACAATGTCTTGCTGACTCTCGATCGATATCCTGCATACCCATACCTATCCTCCTTAACGCGTGTGAATGCGGCTCCAAGGAGCCGTTTACCCCAAGACGACTTAACAAGACCCCACTACCAAGTACCACTGCAAATCGATGCGGATGGCCGTTCCATCTGCTCGCGATCTCGATGAAGTCCTTCCGGGCACGCGACGTCTCTTCGCCGACGAGCACGCCAGCGTCGCTTCCGGTGATGCCAGTATCGAAAAGCATGGCGATGTCATCCTCGTCCCCCCTCCGACAAAGTCTCCCAACGATCCATTGAACTGGAGTCTTGCGCGCAAGACCTGGCATTCGTTTCTCGTGTGCTACATTGTCGCCTTGACCGCCGCCACCTCAAATGTCGCCGGCGCTGCGAGCACAGGTGTTAATGAACAATACGGGATTAGTTACGATGTTTTCAATACGGGCGCTGGTGTGCTCTTTGTCGCAATCGGATACTGGACGCTTCTCAGCTCGCCTGCGACGCATCTTTACGGACGACGAATTCTATACTTGGTAGGGACGGTATGGGGTCTAATTGGCAACATCTGGTTCGGCCATTTGAAGAACACCAGCGACACGATTTGGTCCCAGCTCTTTGTCGGGGCTTCCGAGTCTGTTGCCGAGGCCGTTGTTCAATTGTCGCTGCTGGATATTTGGTTCGAGCACCAGAATGGTACTTCGCTGGGTATGTATACCCTTGCCACTACGGTCGGAACCTATGTTGGTCCTTTGATCGGTGGCTATTTGGCAGATAATATCGGGTGGCGCTGGATTGGCCACATGGGCGCAATTGCCTCTGGCTTTACACTCGTCCTCTTTTACTTCGGTCTTGAGGAGACAGCCTTTGAGCGCAATCGCTACCTCAGTCTCCATCAGACTGAGGAGCGCGACGCCAGCCGTGGCAATGTTGAGGGTATTCCCTCGGCTACTGGCGACCATGTCGTCACCAAGGATGCCGAGGAGAAGAACCTTTCGCCTCCACTTGACGAAGAAGCAGCGATCTCCCAAACGGAATCTGCAGTTCGACAAGAGGAGGTCGAGCGTAACAGACTTGAAGCCTCACTCGCGCGCAAGAAGTCTTACTGGCAGCGCATTGCTCTTATCACTCCAGCATCCAACTTGCGTGGACTTGGACTGACGCAATATGTCCACCGCCTGTGGCACACGATGCGCATCTTTTCCTTTCCCGCAGTTTGGTTCGCTGGTCTTCAGTGGGGAATGCAGAACATTGCATTGTCCTTCTACCTCACCGTTGAGGAGGATTACTGGGTTAACGAGCCGTACAACTATGGCGACTCTGCTGTTGCCAACATGAACATTCCGTGTCTGATTGGAAGTGTCATTGGCTGTTTCTATGGTGGATATTGCAGCGATAAGTTCATCCTCTGGAAGGCTAAGCGTAACAACGGCATTATGGAGGCCGAGTTCCGTCTCCACCTCATGGCCCTCTGCGTGATCATCTTTCCATTGGGTATGTGGCTATTCGGTATCGGCTCAGCGCATGGTTGGGACTGGCCTGTTCCCTACGTCGCGTTGGGCTTTATCGGCTTCGGCTACGGCTGTGCTGGTGATCTGAGCATTACGTACCTAGCCGACAGCTATCCCGACATGGTTCTCGAGGGCATGGTTGGTGTCGCCGTCATCAACAACACCCTCGCTACCATATTCACATTCGTGTGCAGCTACTGGATTGACACCGGTCTGCAGAACACCTTTATCGAGCTTGGTGTTCTCAGCTTTGTCATCATCATGTCATCGCTGCCCATGGCTATTTGGGGTAAGGCGTCGCGACGCTGGACTTTGGAGCGGTATGCCAACTTCTTGCGCATTCGCGATGGTATGGATGGTTGAAAGGAGGAAAGGTATCATTTCTTTTCCTTGGGCAGACCGAGTGGTCTGAATCGACAGATCGTATTTATGGCCAGAGTCAAGGCTTGCTAATAGTTCAAGGTTGCTCCGGCTGTAGCAGATTTGAGTCTCGGATGCTTCGCTGAAGTGAAACATCATGATTTGTGTTATCCAGATATTGTTTTATATATGTTCAATAAATATGTCCCACGGCTAATGAATATTTTTGATCTATACATGGTTGTCCTGTTGCCCAACTCTGCGACGCCAGGCTACCCGTTGGTAGCTGGCCCCATACCATCAATGCTTGTGAATTCCCGTCGCAGAAGCAACATCTTGCCAAACACCTCCTGGCAGTGACTCAACTCTATTCTATCGTCCCTCTCCTCTCCGAAGCCTTACCCGTTCAGTATATAAGCTCCTCTCTCAAGACCCTTAATCCAGCTGAATTACCAATTCGGAACTCGTGGACCAAGACTTTCAATAGTCCCCCCCTATTTTCCACTCCTATTCCCGAAACTATCACGAGGTCCGACAAACACTGAGAAGGACCGTTTGACCTTTCCTTGAATGGATCTCAGCTTGTGCTTGGTGCGATCTAGATCATCTCATTAACGGCTCATGCCCCTTTGACGGTCGGGTCTGTGGCGTTTAGGATATCTGACTAGGAACTGCCAACGGTGCGCTAGTTGTAGAAAACGTAGGAAATCGATGGGTGATGGCGATAAACTCGTGGTGCTAGGCGTTACTTTTATTAAAACCCGTTGGGCCTTCTTATCAGTGTGGTGAGGGTTATCAGGGGAAGGGTTGTCCAGCGCGGAGTTGGGATACAGCTGAGGTGAAGAAGTCGTGTATCAAGACCACACAGACACCCCATATTCTCATCACTTCCAGCACAGTCTTCACTCAAGTCTACCAGAAAACATCAAATTAAGCTTCTTATCTTTCTCTTTGACAAGCAAATCCCAATATCTTTACCATGAAGTTCACCCTAATCACCGCTCTCATTGCCCCTGTTCTGGCCATCAACATCCCCAAGGAGCTTGAAGAGCGCTCCGGCTGCGGAGATAATTGCGCCCGAGCTGTTGTCCCTGGCTTCCGTGGCCCTTCTGTCGTTGCTTCTTACAAGGCTGAGTGTGAAACTTATCTCTAGGTCACTACTACTCCTGATGCAAGGTAAGCCACAAGTACATGATCCTCATTGTAGTCTTTGACTGATGATATCAAGCACTGTTTATGTTACCAAGTCTATTCCTACCTATGCTAGTGCTTGCTCTGGAGAGCCTCGTTATCTTACGGCTTGCTCTTGTGCTAGTGCCTCTGTTGTTACCGTTGCAGCGCCTCCTCCCACCGTTACCAAGGTTGTCTTTGTTTAAGTATATTCCCAGTATACCATATTTCTTGGATTCCCAATACAAAATGCAATGCAGAGATAGGGGGACATTGAGTTCGACATGATTAGTGTATGGCTTGGACACAAGGCATGAGGGAGCTCGACGATTGGTGCAATGTGAACATCAGATAGTATATCAATTTCTTGAATATAAGGTTTCGCAAATTTCTACTGTGTACCATAGCCTCAAATCCGGAAGATGCATGTTCATAGTCGTAGCTCTCACATCTGTTCAACCACTAGAGCCCAAAGTTGGGTGATCTACTACTCAGAAAATTCCACATAGTATGGCCGCTATCTAAACTGTCTGGGTACTAACTATGTGGTCCGGAAGTTGCGGGCTTAGTCATTGTAGCGGTCAACCTTATCCAATACCCTGACTAGTGAGGGGGTATAAATTTCACAATACATGAAAACGCTTCAGGGCATTTCCAGATTACAACAACTGCGAAAACAAGAAAAGGGAAAACACACAGAAACAACTTTGAAAATGTCTTCAGATCTTCAGCTCTCAAAAGAAGAGGCCGTGGCCTGGCTCGTTGAAGTAAGTCCATCTCTTGCACACTGAACTCTGTTGATCTTGACACATTCTTTTTCACAGAACAATGCCTATAGTGCCAAAATGGATGTAGACGCATGGATCGATAAGTTCTATACAGAAGATGCTACAGTACAATTCGCGAATAGCCCGGCATGCTCCATCATGGACGCTAGAGAAGTAGCCTACACAAAACAGAGCCTGTTCCCTTCCACATGCTGATGGTATATCCAGATGTTCAAAGCTATATGGGCTAAGTTCGATAGATTAGAACATGATGTTATCCATGTTGGTAAGTTATTATACATCTCAGGTTCTGCTGCAAATTTCTCACGAGCCCAGATTATGTGAGCCCCTGCATCTATCATCGTTGTGATGTTCGGTATCTTGTCAAGGGAGATGATCCTAAAACGCAAGAAATCAAAGTTCCGGCACTTGCTACGATGTTGATGAAGAGAGGGGAGGATGGAAACTTGAAGTCGTATAAGATGGAGGTCTTTATAGATCCCTCGCCTGTATTTGCACGCATTTCCGAGAAAGGTCTCTGAAGTTTGAAAGTTTTAGCATCCCTAGCAGCAAGCAACTGGTCAGCACGAATTGAAGACTATTTGTAGGAAACCCTCTTCTTTGTGACTGTTGCCCAACTTCCATCAGCACTCAGGCGCTGGTAAGCCAGTTCTCCCACAATTTTCTTGTCAAATAACAGGACAAACGAGCCTCTATGCCTGCCAGCTTTCACAGACGTTGGAACTGTATCTCCAGGTAGTGCAACAATCCTGTTCGTTCCTTCAAGAATATCAAAAGGTGCACCTGGCTTAGATTCAATAAGAATCCGGCATTCACGCCCTCTCTTCCTCGAATCAGAGCATTCAGCATCCATCTTGATGGGATACGTGTTCTTCGGCAAAGGTTGATCAAATGGCGTAAGATCCATGCTTAAAGCATCCTTGGACCCGAAGTAAACAGCAGATTCATCGAGAGTCATTCGAGTTGTGTAAATAGAACGATCACGCTCCGTACTATTACGAGCATGATGCACATAAAACAGCTCAGCACCAGGAGGTGTTCGTAGTGTAACCTCCTGAGCCCCAATTTTCTTGTTGTGCTTTGCAGGTGAAGCAACAATACTACCATGGCCAGTTGAGTAGATTGGAATCCCGGCATCAGGCTTTTGCGCAAGGATAGGGTTGTTCGAAGATTTTCGGAATGGACCAAATGGAGACTTTGAAGTCGCGAAGCCAACGCCATAGTTGGATGCTTCGTAGTTATTGGCGCTGTATGTTAGAAGATAGATAGGTTTTCCATCCTTGCCAGGTCTAGTGATTGTAGTGCTTCCTTCGGCCCAACGACGATCTTTCTTCGTGCCATTGTACTTTTTGTAGTCATCAACATGAAAGTTCTCCCAGTCTTGCGGATCAGCGCTGTAGGAAATAACAGTCTTCCAGCCGTCTTTGCGAGGTGGTGATCCAATCTCCCCAGTGCCGTTGTAGGAAGTGATGTTGGAGGGAAGTTTTGGTGCGTCCTTGGCATGGATGTTCCTTTGTGAGGCGATGATTTGTGGCATGGTTGATGCCTTTGGATCGTCCCACCAAGCTCGTTCCATCTCCACAACGATGATATTCGACTCCTCTATGTACTTGCCCAGCTTCTTATCCCAGTTCCAGTTTCGATATGCATTCCGCGAGAGATACAGATAAATGCGCTCGTCCTTGTCAAAGAAGATGTTAACATCAATGGTGGGGATATATGTTCCCTTGGGCGCCGTCTGGCCCTTTTCAAGACTATTTGGAGGCAGCATCTGCTTCTCGTCCATGATGAGGTTGACATCGTGATAGTCGGGATCGAAGGGGTAGTAGTCAATCGGCTTAGACTTAATTTCACTAAATGGTCCAGTCGGCGAACGAGAAACAGCCACGCCAATTTTAGACGGCTCTTCGAAGTCTGAGTATCGGAAGTAATCCTTGGCCAAGTCCTCCCGCAACCGGCCAGCGAAGAAGAAAAAGTACCACTCGGTTTTCTCGTTGTAGTATGTCTCAGGAGCCCAATACCAGTCACGCGCCCAACAAGCCTGACCACCTTCGATGCGGTTCATGTCATCATCGTAGCACGCTTTCAGCACACCGCCGGGGTGTTTATGCCAAGTTGACAGATCCGGGCTGCTGTAAATCGCGAAGAGGCTTCCTGGATCTGCTCCCTCTGTAGAATAGGCATAATATTGGCCTGTTTTGTAGTCGTAAATCACATGGGGATCGGCACCAGGATGATTTGCTGAATTGTGAAACTGTGGTGGCTTTGAAGCCAGTGAGGACGCGCAAAGGCACGCGATGATACTGAAAATCTTCATTTTCACAGTCGCATCATGATAAGAGGATGCAGAGAAGAAGCGGAGATTGTAATCAATGACGGTTTTAGGGACTATATTATTCTTGATGACATTGTCTTTCCCCTCTTTACTAACCGGAAACCTGTATCGGTCCGAGCAGGAGTGTCATCCTTGATGGACCTCGGTGTAATACGAGGCGAGTCTGTACAACTATCTTCTGAAGCTATCATCAGCCAGAAAACCACAGGCGTCTTGCGATTCTGAACTGTTGAAAAGTCCCATTTGAATTCAACGGCATATTAATTAAGTAGCGAGACTCCCATGCAACCCCGAAGACCAGGTTGATCGAGTGATCGATCCGCATTCCAGTGTATTAACATCATGACGTTTCATTCTCCACAGAAGCTCAAATAGCCTAAATTCTGGGGCCGTGCCTAGTCCGCGCAACCAGGTTACACTTCTCGCACGAGTCAAGGTGAATAGCATTCATCGTTAGAGACTTGCATATGTTCCGTGGTGGTCTCGCCGTTGTCCTCGTGTTTGTGGCTGTAGCCTAGTCTTTGACAAGTAAAACTCTAACAATCACATTCCGACAATCGGGTTTCTATGATGGTGAGAGTTCATGGTCCTTTTGTTGGGCTGTCCGGGGAATGATTTAAGTTCGGCTAAGACTAGGCTGCAAGATTTTGGAAAGCTAGAAGAGATTCGTGTTGATGGTTCGGGAGAATAGATATCCTGAGATCTCAGTTCCGACCTTATGGATCTACTAAGCCCGGGTAGATATCCCGTCCGCCGAGCGCATCTGAGACATCCCGTACGATCGCAGACTACCATCTGAGCATCGATATCTGTCTCAGCTGTGAAGCTCAGTCAGCCATGAAGCTGACAGCAATGATCCAGAATCTCTTAGACCTTGGCAGTGACGCAAACCCAATCCTATCCTTAGCACCGCTGCATGGCAATCCTTCATCTTCTGATAATAACTTTTCCCTCAATTTCTGGAATGGCGGTTCAAATAGTTCCAACTCCTTCTAACGTGAGCCCATGGCTGAGGAGTTTAGGCCAGGGGTATACATCATCACCTGTACAACCACTGCAGCTGCAGTTGTACGGACCGGTCCGCATTCCAGCCTTTGTGTTGTCATCACAAGAAATTGTGATCATCGTGGCTTCAAATGAAACCAAACGGCCTGCAGGCCCAAGAAACCCGGAATTTGAATGAAAACAACAAGCTATATCAGTACCTTGCATGAACGAAAACCCAAGAATTTCCAAAGTGAATTGGTGAATTGGTATGGATCTGCAATGTATCACTCGTTGTTTGTCGCGCATAGCCCGCATTTGGTATCGTGTCAGTTGACTTCCACAAACTCTACGTAGCCTCAAGACGAGGCTGAACGTTTTCGGAACTGTAGCTGACGCGGTTCAGTTTGTAATTGGTGATTAGGATATAAACTTTGCCAACCTCGGATTTGTATCAGCCCCGAAGCCAACAGTTCTTTGATGCTCAATTACGCGTTGTGAGTGGATGATTGTACAAGCTGGAGTGTAGAGAAATCGCTCATGTCATGGTCAGATGGGTGCCGTGGAGAATTATAAATTCAGGGGCCATATCATTTCTAAGTCAAGTGTTGCAAAGTAACTCAAGTGAAGATTTCAGTACCTTGAGATAGCGGCAACATGTCTTCCTTTCAGATTTTGTCTCTTATCAGAGCAGCTACTTCTGTTGTGGCACTTGCTGGGACACCAAATGTCTACGCTGGCAGTCGCAGAGGCTCATGCTATGATGCTACTGCAGCTGACGACACCTGCTGCTATTCATCACCTACGAGGGTAATTCAGACTCAAGCCTGGGATACACGGCCCGCCACTGGACCTTTAGGTGAGTCTCTATCCCCCAAATAACAAGTCGGCTGTTTCTAACCTCTTCATCAGATTCATGGACTGTTGGTGGACTACGGCTAATCCACAACGACGGCTCCCTCCCCACCCACTGCGACACCAACCGCACATACACCAACATCACACAGATCCTCTACCATGCCGGCGCTGAAGATACCATTGATGATATGAATAAACTCTGGGATTCTCCCGATGGAGACAACGATGAGCTCTGGCAAGATCAATGGGCTAAGCATGGCACATGCTTCAGTGCCTTGAGCCCGGGGTGCTTCAGTCACTATGAAGTTTCTGAAGAAGCAGCCCCATACTTTCAAATAGCCGTGGCTCTCCACAAGAGGTTGCTGACGTATGAGTGGCTTCGTGGCGATGGCATTATCCCTTCATATTCCCTGCTTTATCGGCTCTCGGACATCCAAGACACTCTAGAGGATCATCATGGCTCCCGCGTGTCACTTCGCTGTGTCGGGCAAAGGATACGGGAGATTGGGTATCACTTCAATGTCACAGGCACGCTGCAAGATGGTGTCTTCACTGACTCTGGTGCATTTGGTGACTTGGGCGATTGTCCAGAGCTGGTCTTGTATGAACCAAAAGGTGAGACCAAAAAGGCGACATTTAACTTTGAGACGTTTCATACGCATACCGCTACGGATGTGGAGGACCTTTAGTCAAGTCCAGCATACTTCACCTTAGCTTAGATAATCTTTCAATAAATTCCGTATGTAATCACATACTTTACCTAAAAACTAGCAGCCAGTCAAGTGCCATTTCCCAGTTCTCGATCGTTCTTTTCAACGTTTTTGCCCAAGGAATAGTCCAGGATTACAGACAACTTGCTTTCGTCGAGACTTATTCCAGTCAAAACTCAGGCTCCGAATTTGATCCAGTGTGCAGATATAAGTCAAACATGGGACAAATTAATATCAGAATTACGGAATGTGGGCAATGATAAATACGATAGAGGCCAACTCAGCTACTCAATCCAGAGGAAACATACCCCAGTTTACAATATGTCCGAAACCTCACTATCGGGTTATCGGCTTGCTCAGCCAAATATCTCCACCAGTTGCAACCCTCAAAACCTGCTGTTTCACCCAAACAACGCTCACAGATCCAGATAATATCCATGCATGTTTTAAGCCGCGTGTAAATACGACAGCTGCCGTTGAGCTTGAGCCACTTTATCCTTGCTGGAATTGGCCAGGGGGCGAGCGCTCCACCAAGAGAATCATAGAATCTCCACTATGGCATGTTTCGAAAACAAGGCTTCAATTTCTTTGAAACAAGGGAGAGAAGTTGTCGTATATAAGGTCTCTGGATATCTTGGAGCCACAATCTTATGTTGACACTGCCAGACTATCAATTTCTTGTCGCCAAGACCTATAATATTCACTCATTCATCATGTATCCTCTCACTACACTGGCTTCAGTTCTTGCCATTGCAGGCGCCGTTACTGCTACTCTTGAGCCTGCTCAGAGCAACACCAAGGGCAAATACCCCAAGATCCCATCATGCTCTCGTGCGTCAACCCATTGCCCAACGATATCCCATACTGACACTTCAACCAGCATCCAAGACCTCCAACGCCATCCAGGCTGCTGAGTGCGCCTACAACACCCGTGTCTCTGGCCAGCAGACTTTTGCTATCTTCAAGGTCGATCATCAATATGACGCCAACAATGGTGCCCCTTACGGTACTTGTGAAGCTTACGAGTGTGATGCCCCTACTTCCAACGAGCTAACTGCAGATGCGGATTACTGGACCTTCTTCTGGAAGTAAGTATTTCCAACGATATTTATGATACAGATCTGACAATTAGTAGCGACAATGGAGAGTCTTCCGGTGTTGGGACAACCTGTATCAAGGATCCTAATGATGGAACATGTGGCTGTGAGAACTCTGACGGTACTTTTGTTCATGGCGGAACCAACTGCAAATAGACTGGCAATCCCGAAGCAAGATTCACATCGCTAGGTTGGTTGAAAGATGTACTTGTACTAGTGAATATCAGGGGCTTCTT
This sequence comes from Fusarium gaditjirri, assembly GCA_013266175.1. Lineage (NCBI taxonomy): Eukaryota > Fungi > Ascomycota > Sordariomycetes > Hypocreales > Nectriaceae > Fusarium > Fusarium gaditjirri. Next base: position 201,856 of record JABFAI010000001.1, on the reverse strand, counting down.
AGTACATACGATTTCCAATTAATGCGCGATATATAAGCCTTTTTCATTTTCAGGAATATTCGTGAGCGCGAGGTCCAAGGGCACGATGCCGTAGCGGATGGCCAATGAACAAGCACGTAGAATGAATGGTTCAATTGAATTGAGGACATAATCCCTAATGCAAATTGTGTTGTCAAAGGAAAAGAGCTGACAAACTTTCTGATGTAATTTTAAATATGAGAAGCTCGAGTCACTGCATTAGGCCTTTTGACGGGCAGTCTCAACATTTACAGTAGCTTTAGGGTAGTTGAGTCAGACTCGACACCATCGGTGAACAGCTACCTCAACATGGTATTCTTCTCGTCGAAATCAGCCTTATTGAAGCCTGATCGTCGCACTTAGCAGTTCTAAAACTGGTATCGCAATGATCGATCTTTGCACAGACCCTTTCTTACGCTTCCTGCACTAGCTAGTGTCCTGAGTGCCGTTTCATCTGCACCGGCAGACCGGCTTCAATTAGAGGCTGATCAACCAGTCGGAATTTGCGTGGAAGTATGGTGAACGTCTAAACGATGGGACTAATTAGCTCCAGGGTCGCCCATGTTGGATTGGGGTTTATGCTACGGCTTGTTGCAATTTTCACGGCTTTATAAATGTTATAGTCCTAAGTAAGAACTCATTTTATCTCCCTGAGAGTATAGCCAATGTGCCACGCCGGAAACACTCTTCGCCAAACCCAAGCCGGATTCAGCGGTGTCAAGTGATGAGGGGCACTTCGGCACTCTACCTTGGCTCAGCCATCAGCCGCCGAAGGCTGGATGTACAGTCCAGCTGACATTTCATCCTTGGGCATTCAACAGGGGACTCAGCTGGTCCCGTTAGTGTCGATTCCAGCACTGGCATAAGCGATACTTTGGAGGATCGCCCCAGGGGATGATAAAGTCGACTCATCAGTTTGGAGTTATGGGTCTCGGCACGAGCCGTACCCGATTCGTCTCTATCCTGACTCAGCTACTGTGCAGCGCGGCAAAGCTGAAAGCAGTATCCTCGTCGCAATGGCAGACCCCAATCTTTTGGTTGTGCTAATGGTTGCCGTGGCTTGATGATCCGGTTGCTAGTGGGGACGGATTATCCTTAGGAAACCGGATGATGAACCAATACGTTGGGAGGACAGATGACCTGCGCCATAGCCTACTTCCGTTTCTTTTCTTTTTTTCCATGTGAATTTTGTTATTGTGCTGAAGGCGGTGAGAAGAATGGCTTCGTAGGCGAAATGAAGATGCCATGATACGAGAGGACTCCTTGAAGACGACGGATAAAGTTTGAGTGATGTCTACCGCTCGAATATGAGGGATCAAAGAGGCGGGATTGCCACGAAATGAATCAATTCACAGGAATGCAATTGGCTGTACTCTACAGAGTAGACACTGCTCCCTCGGACTCTCCCTGCTTGACTCATTCAAAAGTCTCAGCCTCACCACATCACCGCCGATCTCTAGCCATTCACGACCACCAATTGGTTGATGCGCAACCCTTCAATCGATAGGTCACTTGTCAGCCAACGCAGAACGTCACTAGGTACGCAGATCTTGTTACCCAATATTCCAAGAAAAGCAGCACATAGAAAAGCAAAGCCACGAGCACGACTCGGAAACAAAGTACGGCACATAACAGCACGGTTCTCAGCGGCTGACGGCAGTGAAGGCGCCTCTTTCGGTCTGGAATCTGCCGACGTGGGGAAAGGCTAGAACTGCTCTGGAGATTAGGTGCAAAAGAGGCACTCTTAAAGTTCTCCCCACCCTTAAGGCTCTCCCATTGGTTGATGCTACAGTAGACGGTACTTGTTCACACCTAGACATTACTGATCGAGTTACGTCAATGATACATTGCCATCCGACGTGCATGAAGAGGCTTCAGTTAGCATCTCAACAACTCCCAATCATTAGCCCGCCGCTACATATCGCCCTGCATGTGCCCTCGGCCAAATCTTTGCTTTTCTCACCTCTAGTCTATGATGATGACCTTCCTTAACTTCCTTTCCCTCTTATTCATCTCCAATTGCTCAACCATGGAAAACATCACCCGAGATATCACGCCCAAATGATTTCCCATCTGACATGCCATGTTAACCCTCCTCTCTCCCCACTACAAAGCCCAGGAGGTTACAAGAGGTGACCTTGTCATCGCCTCGACGGCGTTCGGCTTCACACTTGGTTTTGGATGGTTGACTGTCTTCAAGGCCATTAGGCAGACCTGGCAGGTGTATCAGCGCCATGGCCGACGGGTGTTTCGAAATGCGTATATTATAATGGTCTGGGGGGAGTTGACGGTCTGTACGATTTTTATGGTTATTTGTATCTTGCATTTACTGGACGTTATATCCCCAAGGTTAGCTGTCTCATTTTAGACGATGAGAATGTTCACTGACAGCAACTACAGCTTTGCATTTTATTTTACAATTCGTAAGTTTTCAGTCTCTTTAATGTGAGTTTTACTGAACGCTTCTCAGTTACGACATGGGCTCTTCAGGTACCAATTTTTAAGTCATCCGCGCAGACCGCCAAAATTAACATCCCCCCGATAGGTCCAATTCCTTCTCCAAATCATTGTCAACCGCTGCGGTATCCTCCTCACCGACAAAAAGAAAGCCTACCGTCTTAAAGTCATAATCGGCACACTCATAACGGCCGTCAATATTTCTGTCTATTGTATCTGGATTCCGGCGCGGTTGCAAATATCCGAACGATATATCCACATCAACGAGTGGTGGGATCGATGCGAAAAAGTCATCTATCTTATTGTCGATGGCTGCCTGAATTTCTACTTTATCCATATCGTTCGCAAAAATCTTATTACTCACGGCCTTACCAAGTATAAGAGGTTGACACATTTTAATATGTTTATAATTGGGTTTTCCTTGAGCATGGATGTCCTTATCATTACCATGATGAGTTTACGAAATACCTTTGTGTATGTATGCCCCTGTCCCTAAGTCCCCGACTTCCTTGGAACATGCTAACTGTTCACAGATACATGCAGTTTCATCCACTAGCATACACTGTAAAATTACACATCGAGATGTCAATGGCGGATCTCATCGGCAAGATCGCTCGCGACAAACATTGCGGCATCATAGCTGAAGGCACATTTTCGAGTACAGTTAGCAACGGGACTTATCATCTGGAAGATGTTCAGGGAGTAGATAGCCAAACGGTGCTAGCAGAACAAGGGCACCGAGGGAGTGTTTCGAAACCCAGACGGATGTTTCGCTCTTATTCACGGCGGACTGGAGAGTATGACAGAGATGACTACCCAGAACCATGTTAGTAGCGATATAGAATCGGCCAAAATTCAACAATGCGTTGAAGTGAAACGGTACAAAAGATATTCCTGCAAAGCGCATTCCACGAGGATAAAGTCAATTTGTTGCTCTTGTCTTCATCCGATTACCCTAACGAGTAGCCAGCTTTGAGTTCGCAACCCTATATCTACTAAGTCTGATAGAGTCAATATCCAACTCCTCAGTCCGCCGTCTGATAAGGAGCTTAGACCAGGCAAATAAGCCATCCCGAAACACGCCGGCTTAGGAACCATGCGATCTGCAAACTTCAAATCATATTTCAACAGTATATGACACAATGCGATCTTGATCTCATTCGCCGCAAAAAATCGCCCAGGGCACGTATGATTGCCATGGCCAAAGCCCAAGTGATCAAAGCTAGTGCTGACTTACCTTGTGTGCTTTCGGTGTGCGTTGAGCTCGATCATCCTGACGGAAGAACTGCAGGCAGCTCTGCTTTATACACCCTTAGAGATTATCTAGCTTTTCAGCTAAAAGCTATATCTTTAGGCACCAGTAAGGGTGATAGGTATATTACCTATGTATGTTAATATGTATCCTTTACTTTTGTATTGGTGCTGAAGCCTCTTTTAAACTCTCAACCTACTCACAGCTATGGATGCTTATTCGACGTTGAGATAGAAGGAGCCCAAAGTGTTGGAGGCCAGTCTCTTGACTCCTTAGGTGGTCAAGATCTATCTGGTGATGTGAAACTTTTGATATAGATTAGCGAGATATATCGAGATATATCAAGATATATCAAGATAATGGGGCAGAAAGCCAAGTGGCGCCAAGACCGGTAGTCAAGCAAACAATACCACGGGGATCACAGTGCCAGCAAAATGATTTCAGCCAGTTGAATTCAAAGACAAGCTAATCTACCCTCTCGTATTATTTGTGATAGGTGACTTCGTACGAGACGAGGAGAATCGACACCGGCTTCTCTAACTTTACAGGGAAAAGGAAAACGAGCTCTCAGATACCCCGGTCTGTAGTCTTGTGAGCCTTAGCCAGTTGGTACCTCATCATGCCATCCATTTTATTGGCCTACAAGTTCCTCACTTAACCTGAACCGTCTCTACCCTGATTTATGGTTTTTTGGACAATCCAGCACCAAAAGGTTTGACCTGTGATTGGAAAGGTTTGTTGATCAATATCTTTCTCACGATGAGCCTGAAGACGTTATTTACATGGAATTGTTGAATCGGAGAACGCCTATTGGCATAGCTCTCATAGGGTTCATCCTACATACCACAGCTCATGACTCGGGGGTTTGTCTTGTCGGTCTTAGAGACCACACAATTACAGCAGTGACTGCGTAGAGAGACTGTAGTAGGAATAAGCATGTAGGCTCCATAGAATTGGGTTGCATATACTCACTCCGCATATGTAGTAGGGAGTGCCTCCTGCGAGGAACGGGATGTCTTGTTGGTACTCCATTGGTAGATTGGGTATAGAACACCAATCCCGAGCAACGTTCCGGCGCTCTCGATCGATACCAAGGTCATCATTACGGGTCCTGCATCGGAGCTGCTGAAGCTACATGATGCAAAGGCAAGCAGGCTAAGATCAGTTGCTACACCGAGTGTATTTATCACAAGGGCTTGGAACCGGTCTCAGAAGGATATCTTCAGCTATTGGGAAAGACATACCTGCTGTGATGGAAAACAGAGAGCCGGATATAACTATCATGAAGGCACCAGTGGAAATCAAAAGAACGCTAAGTTTTGCGGCATGAAGGTTGATGCTGTTCGGATATGGCACCTTTGGTACAGTGCTCAGAACAATGACTGGTAGGATGATGCCGAAAATCGCAAAGCTCATGACACTACGGAGAAACCACAAGGCTTCAGCCTAAATAAAGAATCGAGGTAAGTAATTAGAGGGTTGAAATCGACATAGAACTTCGTCTACATACCTCTGTAGGACTAACATCATCCCTATGCTGAATGTGGGTTTTGAAAAGTGGCCGAGTTGATTTGCATACAGCCATGAGGAAAATCACTTGCGGCAAGAATAATAAACTCAGGTTTCTGATCATAGACTTCTTGCCAAAGCATCTAGACAAATAATCTGTAACCGACATGCCGAAGCTCTTAAGCTCAGCGTCATTTTGGTGGTTAGGCAACAAGGAAGTGGACTCATCATAACTAGAACTATTGCTCTCGCAAGGCGAAGGCTTTAGCGAATCAACAATCCCAAAGTCGATAAGTCAACAGGTTCCGGACAGTATTCCGGGTAAAACGTGACTGTGATCAGCGAGGATGGAGGCAAGGAATGGACCGAAAGACTGAGCCACGACCGAAATAGCTCCTGTCCAGTAGTAACTTCTGAACCTAAGACCTTATTGGAATAAAGGCACAGCTACTAGGGTGCGAAGTATCAGGGACCAGACCGATACTGAGGAGGATCCTGATCATATAGTATGACGAGCAAGAGAAATGCTGAGGCATGGGAACCTCCTCCCATACATCTTACTAGAGGGCTGACTATGGCAACTAAGACAGGCCATTGCTGTTCGTGAAATACTACTCGTATCAGTTTTGAGTTAATAGGAATTTTATGCTCGGTAATTGTACACAGCTTAATAATGTGACGATGCTAGCGAGAAGAATACTCGTGGCGTGAATGTTCATCGCATGATGCTTAGACTTGGTATTGAGAAAATAGCTAATCACAAATTGGCCTATATCATCTATACTTGATGGTAAGTGTGAATGAGGAGATTGTGTGACGGTTAGACAAAGGCTATGAAGCATGCGTGTAAATGTTTTACACATGTTACCGTTGGTAGCACTCATTCCGCTCGCAAACTCCCCTTTTCTCTTTCTCAACATTAGTTTTTCCCATGTGGTGCTTCTTAATCCATTGCTTTCCAAGAGAGAATGGAGGGCGTGCCGATAGCAGGTCGGACAACTTCTGGAGGCTGCTCATTAGCAGGACATGATCGAAAGGGAGCACATCCTCCGTCTGGTTGAGAGATTAACGGTAGGTATGTCTCAAGCCGGCTCATTGCATGTGGTATAGCTTTTGCACATTGCAAAGAATGCAGTGAGTAGCTGCAAGGAGCCAAAATAAGCAATATGTTCTCTTGGTGTGTTACACAAACCAGAGTGTCAGCCAGTTTCAAGGGCCAGAGAAGACCTAGAAAGTGTATGACTTTTGTCCTGTATCTGATTTATTTAAGGTTCGAGCTCCATGCTAAACACATGCTCGCAAAGCGATAGGCGATTAAACCCATGCAGAAACGACAAACATATAACCCGCAAACTATTGATGAATGGTGGGGTTATCAATCATATCGGATGACAAAAGTGCTGGCGTACTGGAAGACTGTACATAGCTTACAATGAAGGGATACAACGAAAGTTCAGGCTGAGAGCCTCGTAGACTGAGGCCATAAAATATGATGTATCGAGGCCCTTGTTCTAACGCCATCGGAAAGTCTCGACATTAGCTTAGTCAATTCAATTGCTAATTTCAGGGTTCCCAATAGTATCCACGTTTTCTATTTGAACAATAGCTTATCAATATGTGGCACATTCGCCGTTTTCAACAGCTTGACCACACTGGGCGAGTCCAACAAACTTCTGGGTGAGCGTTTGGCTAAGCTTGGAGACAGAGCTGACCTGGCAGAACTCAGGTGAGGCCTTCCGGTTTCCGATTGCTAGGTCTTCCTTTTGATGATCAATAGAGATATCTTCTAAAACTTTGAGGTCACTGACACGGTTGGCCTCGCACTTCTCCACAAACACTTCTCCATCGAAGAAGGTGAGCGGGTTGTGAAATTCGGCCACGTTTCAACCCCATGGCCTGTTCCTCCAGATTGCAGAATGGCTGGAGGCTAGCCACCTAGTTCCACGGTCCTGGCAGTTTTGGGATGATATGCTGGAGCCATATGAGTTTGGCTTCAATCATCTTGGCCAAGAAGAGTACAAGGAGTCCCCTTACCTGCTGGATTCATGGAGCGGTTGCGTGCCTTTTTGGCTGAGACAGATCTATTGGATGTCCTAGGCATCTGTGTCATTGGCGAAGATGAAATCGTCGGCCGCATCGAGAAGAATCGAGGCCGTGTCAACTTCACCGTACCTGCTTCTAAGCCTGAGGACCTTAGCGTTGACCTCACTCCGACCCATAGCCCGTCTGTCTGGTCTTTCGATTGTAAGAGTGGTCTAAATGATGCTACAATCAAACTTGCGCGGGCTTGTTGGGTCTGTCCAAAGCATTATTAAGCTCTGTCCCCTGCCGCCAATGCCAGGGACAGGTATTATGAGAAGCATCTGCTAGTTCAGGTAGTAAGAAGATATCAATGAGGCCCCGACGTTATCTTTAATTTAGTGCATGGGTTCTTGATATTCACATAGAATTATCTTGAGGTTTGCAACCCTTTCATGTGATGCGTCAGTTGTCCCCTCATCGTGTCAGACTTTCGATGCAAGTCATACAAGGAGCCCAACGACGAGAAAATACGATATCTAAGGAAATGTTAGTTTGCCACGACGTAATTGCCTATTGACTCAGTGTGACTTACGGCTGAAACCAAGAAAGGAAGCCCGATATTGTAGTTGATGCCCAAAGAATAGGGTTCCCTGCTTATAAGGCGTGGCTTAAGGAGATTTGATCACGGAAGACCAAGAATGTGTCATGACGCTGTTGTATTGATGTTGATAAAGATGTTTTACATCTTCATCGCTTGGATATATATGTATCCGGCGCCCAACAGCACTGCCCCAATGACTGCCACCGCCCCAACCCAGCCCGTGTGTAATGCCGTCTCCACCTCCATCGTCTCGCGACTCCCGCTGCCAGGGGGGATCAAGGCCGGTAGTTGCCAGCCGACGGCGGGCCCCTGAGATGCTCCCGCTGGGCTACTAGATCGGACAGGACAGTTAGCATCTCATCAAACGGTAAACAGGTGTGGACTTACGGAGGGGCGTGCATCTCCAGGCGGCTCGCCGTGGCATTGGCGGCCTGACCCTGGCCGGCGGGAGGAGACGTTTCATGGAGGGGAGATCTTGACGGTGGGTTGGGGGGGGCTTGGGGACTTGGCTGTGGGCGCCGGTCTCGCAGAGCGAATGTGATTTTGTAGATGAGACTATACAAGTTAGTACTTAGTACTGTGAATCAGAGTGGTGATCTATAAATCAGGGCAGCGCTGGAAATTCAAGGTAGACTTACAATTCTGGCATGATGATGTTTCTTAAAGGGAAAAGGAAAAAGAAGAGAGAAAACGGCGAGCCAGAAGTTAAGTATATTCAAGTCAATCAAAAAAGCAAGTGCGTCCATTCCAGTTCAAGGAACTCGACACTTCATCTAGAGCAGGTCCATCATGTTGCCTTCCTCAATTCTCTCCTCTGTCCTTTCCTGCTCCTTTCCTTCAGTGATATGTCCGTTCCGAGGCCATGGCCATAAGCCTTTTAAAGGAGTGTCATCCAAAACGTAGTTTGCGCTGTTATCGGGCTCATTTATCCACCAACAGTATGCCCAGCATTGTATCCTAGAAACATCCGATGCATAGCAGCGAAACACTTTGTCCGCTGAAAGATTCTCGACGCGGAAGTTGGTTGCAATAGGGCAACTAAGTGTCGAGACCACCATTCTTCCTTTCCAACTAGGGCCAGAAAGAACAAAATGACGGTCATAGTAGAACGTCTTATGCTCCTGCTGGTAGGGACGCAAGGTCAAGCAACTCTCCTGCACAATAACGTTCTCCTGGGACACGTACAGTCCTTCCCTCATCAAGCCGACGAGATCTGTCGTGGAAAGCTCGAGGTGGGCTTGCCAGCCGGTGAACAGTTTTGCATGGGGGATTGCCTCCCTCAACAGGTCGGGGTTAGATCCAAACCAGAAATCTACCTTCCATACCTTGGTTGCTGTGACTTCTTGGTAGGTAGGAGGAGAAGGATATTGAGGATGGCAGGCCATGACGATATCCCCAGAGGCAGCTACGCTGGTATGGGGTAAAGGAAATTTCGGGGCTGAAGACACCTCGACTTGTCGAGGGCGTGGGGGAGGAAAAGCTCGGTTTATGAAGTCGAAAAGGCCCATGCCGTCTGCTTTTGGCTCAAGTTTTGATGAAATCGGTGGTCACACTTGAGTGAAGAGGAGTCTCTGGTGATAGAACGGGGAGAAATTTATCTATTAGAAAGAAGACTACTCCGTGCTCTTATATACCCGGGATAGTCAACCTAAAATTTGTTGAATGTTTTTTACTGCTATTGGCAGTTCAGAGTAAGAGCCTATTTTGGCATACAGAACTTAGCATACCGTAGAAACTCATGAGATTCGTAACGCCCCGTGGACCCAAAGCCGCTATCCTTATTTGACCAGAGGCGCAAATCGGCTTGATGTCAGATCTTATTTTCTATCGTACCAATTAGAGAATTAGAGATGTAGAATTGATTGCTGCTAAAAGTTTATGACATCTCCGCGAGATATATTAAGCTAATATTCTGAAAATACCTAATTAACTTCAGGGTTTAAAAGGTAATATATATATAGCCTTAATAAAGATAGGTCTCTTAATCTAAATATAATAATAAGCTTTGATAATGACTCAATTAGTAAACTTATTTGTAGCTACCTGGGGATTAAGAAGTCATCCTGATCCTTCATTGCTAGAACTAGAAGACCAAAAACCTCTTCTTAAGAGCTGTAGAATAAGGAGAAGAGTATCCACAGGGCGTTTCGAATCTCATGAGTTTCTAAAGTAGTACTGGCTAATATTATAAATATTTTCAAAGTTACAGTGTATAGCTCTGTATTAAAACCATTTCTTAAGAGTCAGAAGCTAACTACAAAGCCCTAGAGCTTACATTTAGATGCATTTATTGGTCATCATGGAAGCTTTTTGGGGAGAAGCTTAAATTATATAAAAGATATTGTGTCCTTATTACTGTATTAGCAGCCTAAAGTTTAACCTTCAAGATAGCAATTAAATCCATATTTTAAAGCCACAAGTATGAAAAAGGTTACTTTTCTATTATATTTCTGAATATATGCCTGTTGAAGAGACCAAACGATGGGCCTTGCCTATCATTGTCTAGACATCTTGAATTAGAAAGTTCAACAAGTTTACCAATAAAACCATTACTGAGCTTTTGAACTCAATGAATTCATGTTATGCGCATTCAGGGTATATGATTTCAATTCGTGAGTCAACTCTACTAGCCATTCATCATATCGTCTTGTGCTTTTAATGAGACTCGAGAGCCTCTACCGATCAACTTCACAGTATTTATCTTACTAGCTACTCCATATCGGAGTTCTTGTTTGCTTTGTAACATGTTGGTTGTCGAACAAAGATCAGTGTATCAAAAAGGGCCGCCGATTTTAATGAGTTGATAGGGTAAATTTAACTTTTAAGTTCTGTCGGCTGTTTTAAGCTCTCAGCCACAAGTCTCTGCTGCAAATAACACCTCTAGCTAAATTTAACTCATTAAAATATCTAGATCCAAATCAAACTAGCGTTCTCTCTTCCATACTTTCTTCGGTCACGATAGTCAGCCTCCGTGCATGCTCGCTGCAAGGTTTGTTTGTTCGTTGAGTCATAAAGTGAATTCTGTGTATAAAGTTTATCAACTAGGCTCATGGCTGAGACTCATTCTCAAAAGCTTATTCCAGTATCCAATCATTCATTGGGAAGCTCAAAACATGAGGTAAACTTGCTCCACCAAATATGTATAAACCCCGATATGATCAAGCTCCTATAGATTTGCCATATTCACCTTTCAGAACCCTCTTCTCTCCCGAAACCTCACTACCTTACCAATGCAGGTTTTGGAAATGTGCTATCTCATCAAGACAAGAGTTCTTATCCTGTCGGATACTCATGGGTTGCGCTTCGAGGAAGATAAGAAACCATTCGCACCAGTCGACCTTGTCATTCATTGTGGTGATCTGACGGAAGATTCTAAGCTTGAAGGCTTTCGAGAAACGATTCAGCTACTCAAAGAATTCGATGCCCCCACCAAGATTGTTATTGCAGGAAATCATGACTTCTCCCTTGACGATGGGGTCTTCAAAAATAAGATTGCAGAAGCAAGCAGAGTAGCACAAGAGGACCTTGAGAAAAGCATCAAGGATGAGTATGGAGACTACGGCGAGGCTAAGAGACTGCTCGTTGAAGGAGACCATGGTATCATATTCCTCAACGAGGGAATGCATGAGATTCGCCTTCAAAATGGCGCCTTGATGAAAGTTTATGCCAGTCCATATACTCCTGCCACAGCCGGCAGCATGGATTGGGGATTTCAGTACCATGGGGCCCATGAATTCGCTATTCCAAAAGGGATCGACATTGTGGTCACACATGGCCCGCCGCACGGCATAATGGACGTGACGCCAGAAAGGCAACGGATAGGTTGCCCTCAACTATTCTTTGCTATTGCAAAAGCACAACCAAGAATTCACTGTTTCGGACATGTCCACAGCAGTTGGGGCGCAAAGATCGTTACTTGGCGACCACAGATCTCAGAACGTCCATCCCATTTCAGCGACATCGACAATGCGAAGTCGCGAGTTATCGAGAATCTTTCACGCTTGCAAAGGACCAAGTGGGAGTCTCCAGAAGATATTAAGGCTCGGCAAGACAGATTAGAGCGATATAGGTCTCAAAGATGTTGTATCACCAGTTATTGCCAAGGCGATGAAGAGCAACTAACTTCCGGGGAGACCTTATTCGTCAATGCAGCACTTATGGGAAACAAAGGGCTCACGCAGTATCCGTGGCTTGTCGATATTGAGCTTGAGGGTTATCAACGCGATGGAAATTCTTCAGATGGCAGCTCAACACAAGATCCTGTAACAATGCCGGAGAGCGGCCATAAAACCCAGAAGCGAAAAGCCGGTGTTTCTCTCAACATAGGCGAGATGAGTAAGAAAGCACGTCTTGATCTGAACGATGGTTCCAAGAACTTTCTCTCGTAGAAGAACCTCAAAATTTAAACACATTCTAATTCATAGACTTTTTTAATCTTCGGTTTTGCTGCATCCGAATAGAGATATAACCAAGAGTATCTTTAGTCTAGTCGTATTTTCCTTTTAGTAACCTTTAGTATATAACTTATGTCTGCTGTGCTTTAGGAAAAGCACTAAAATCTATGAACCAAAGTGTGAGGAATGAACTAATAGCAAAATTGTTAAGCTCATAATCCCCTTGTAAGGCACACTGGGGTTTGAGATTCCTAGAATCATGGTAGATGCTGATGAAGGCAAGAACTACACCTGTGAAAGAATATAAATATAACCGAAGCTACAAGTTGTGGTCTTGCTTTACTTAAGATATAATGAATAATTTTCTTACATTGGCAGGAACTTCTGAAACCAAGCTGTCAACCTTTGTGAGGATGTTGATGGGACTCTTCTTTTTCTTCCCAGAACATCATAAAGTTTACTTTTGTATGTATTAGAGAATCCCTCTGCACACTAATGAAAGTTATCGTAACTGTCTTGCTAACTAAAGCTCAGATGAATACTTACATGAACCCGTGTCCCAAGCGATCCAAGCTCCCCCCTGGTACCCAGCATTCATCAACAAACTCCAGTAAGTCGAATTTCCTTTCCTTAAGACTATCAAATACTGAAAAATCATTAGAGGCCCTGAACCTCTCTCGCCACCTCCAAAATGCCGAAGTCCAACCAAACCATCCCTGCACCACTGCGCGAGGCACTCTTCGAGTGCTTCGACGCCGCCACCCGCCTAGTCCGGAAGAGCTTGCGCCGTCAGCTAGTTTTAGTAGGCGGCGCAGCCAGCATTGCCCACTCCTCGGTGTAGCGAACCGAAGACGTGGATGTTGCGGCCCCTCCCGCAGCGCTAATCGACATCTGGGAGGGTGTCTCTTCTGGCGCCCAAAGCTTCAGTCTCGAGTCCGACGGCAAGATCGCGTTCGATGCTCCTCAAGGCTTCCGTGTCCGACTCGACCTCATCGAAATCGGTAACGGATGCATCGAACGGATCCACGTGGCAGAGCCCTTCCGAGGTGCTTCTGTCGCGTCCATGTCGGATCTCCTGAGGCTACGGGCCGTGACGGTGGTTGAACGTGGGAGTGATGGTGAGGTTGACGACTTTCGATGGCTATTGGAGTGTGTAGCGAGAGGGGGTCAAGTTCTCCCAGGGCTCGACAATCAAGAGCTGGAGTATGTGATGGGTGCAGGGGCTTGCTTGGGGGTACTGGATCGCTTGGTGTTGACAGCCGTCTTGGGAGCCAACAATGGCGCGGCCGCTTGCAGCCTTCTTTAATTTTTTTGAATTAAAAACATCGATACAACAGTTATGGACACGACATCAAATTTCTGCTATGAAAAGAACAACAAAGTAGAGGTTTCCGTGTTTGATAGTATTACTAAAGAAAGGGACTCCCATTGCCAAGCCAACTCAATGACTTGTGAGTATGCTCAGGCTCAGCAACGTCCGTTGTCTCCCATGAATCTGCCGGTGTCTGAAGCTCCACAGAAGTCGAGGCCAGGAGCATAGTTCATGTAGCCACAACCAATCGTATATAAACCGAGGGAAGCCGGTACCAATGTTCCTGGCACATACCAACCACATCTATCAGTGATACGTTCAAGGAGACCGGTGTAAGTGGTGGTAGTCATCGGATATTGGCCATCAGTACAGCAGAACGCGACCTATTCCAATGTAAATAGCTGGGAAAAGACATACACCCGCCTACTTAAGAACAAATGTACCCAGGGACGAGCATCGAAAATAGCTTACCACATCACCCCAAATGGAATACCAAGCTTGAGTGACCTCACCCACGCCTTCATAGGAGTTTCGGAATTGTGCTTTAAGCATGTCGACTGCTGTATCGCAATTTCCATGGTTCATAGAAAGACTAGAATGTTCAACCAATACATTAGCCATGCACTCGACTATGAACAAGAGGTCAATCTTTGTACATACCCGCATCCACAGAACAACTCTGGTTGACTTCGGTCCCATCCACCTTCATCTTTCCACTGGCGAGCCTTCATCTGAGGTGAAGGTGTTTTCGGAGTCACAGTGGTAGTGTGGTCAAGTGTGAGTCCATTATAGACTTCAAGGCCTTGATCGTTAACATGTACACTGTATACACCATTGGGCAGTTTCTCGGGCATCGTGAATCCCGCGCAAGCAGCAACTGACTGCAGAATGAGAATGGGGGTTGTTGACTTCATCATGAACAGATATGTTGAGGAGGAGGAGGTCATGGCAAAAGAAGAGTCTGAGACTGGAAGTTATGAGTGACAAGAGTTCAATGTCCATGAGACAAACTGAACCCTTTTATATTTCTTTTGAAGTCCTCGAAAATTGATTGAAGAGGCACAGTGATAGGGCTACCGAACTGAGATAAGACCTGTACAAATGTGCCTCATGACTCCCATTTCGTCTGAGGTCGAACGACAAAGGATCTCGGCAGCCTCCACCTTGTCATTTCAATGCGTAGAGTATCATGCCGTCTTATACGCTTCGCATCAAGGGCCAATGATAGAAAATATTCATGTGATGGGATTGGCGGAAGCAAACCCACAATAGCCGCTAGCCAGCTCAAGGGTCAAAAAGTCCTTCAGCATTGGGCTGAATGCTCTTCATACAATCAATATCTATCTAGCCTCAACGCCTATGCAGCGGCCGCCGGTCGATGATTCAACATGTATCCATGTCATTACATCTTAATAGTTGGTCGGTCTCAGTCGGTGTAATACTAGCTTGCGGCATAGTATTCCTTCGCGTCAGAAAAATGGCTCGATAAACCAGGGAATCTTCAAAGTCTATGAGGCTTTACAGTCAAATCTTCATACTAATTGTTCATTCAGAATCCAAGCTGGGCTCAATGTCACCTAGGTGCAAGCCAGGGGTGTGCATATGGTAAGTGATATTTCTGACAATCCTCTCGACAAGATTATAAATTTTCATACTATAATTTAATCAAGCTATTCCATCCGTAATATCGATTTTCCATGCTATACCGGGATTGGATGTCGGTACCTGACTCTTGACATCCGATTCTTATACTAATGAACCAGCTCCCATTCCGCTTCGGCCCAAGGCCTTCCACGTGTATCCTTGGCCAATTGTGACACAGACATCCAAGTCGATAGGCCCCCAGTTACCTGGAATATATCATTCTGATTGCCTATCCCATCAATAGAATGCCAAATTTTGCCCTCACCCATCAAGAAACGTAGGTACCGCTCTGGCGTAGGCGATGGCTTCGCTAGGACACTAGTCTTATAGCTTTCAAACGGTACACTCGTCACTTGTATACGATCAGCCCCGTTCGCTTCCATTATCTCTGCTATCTCATTCATAGACTTGCTATCACCGCTAAGGTGCACCTCAAGTGGTATGGTGCCGGCTGGCTGGCTTGCGAGTATGGCGAGTGCCTTGCCAACGTCGTACATGCTGGTATACGAAGTCTTCTGCGCAGGGTCCCCTACAGCCTCGTATCTGCCTCTTTTGGTATCGAAGCCAAACCACGGACCGATGGAGTCCTCGAGGAATAGTCCTGCATAGACGCGACATATGCTTATGTCGGGGATGAGCTCTGATGCTAGCTGGAAGTGCGCCTTCTTAGCGTCCCACTCTTCATGTGAAAAGTCGTGCACATAATGGTCGACTCCAAACTCGGAAGGGAAATAGAGCTTCGCTCCAGACCCAGGAATGCTGCGAAGAAGGGCCTCTTTAAAGTGATGACCACTGGGGCCTACGCTGCATTTAAGAACGATGTCAGGTCTTGTCACAGTCAAACTGGAGTAGACGTACGTGTTGATCAGGACATCAACTCCAGCTAGTGCCTTTTGCCAGTTCTCTTTGGCATACAGACGCAATGATGCGCCGTGTTTCACGAGATTCTCGGCCTTGGGTGAGCGGGAGCGTGCTAGGACTATGATGTCATGGAACCTATCGCGAAATGGCTGTTGGAGAAAGCCCTCAGTAACCTTGGCACCGAGATTACCAGTCGCACCGGCGATTGCGACAGTTGGAAGAACAGACATTTGTAAACATGCACGAGCTTTGTATATTATGAAGGTCGATAAGTGAGATGCGAGTAAGTGCTTTGTTGGGGAACGAAATATAACCTAAAGGTAATATTTATGTTCTACGTTCGGATATTATGTAAGCTTACTTCATGCTTAAATAAACTCTTAAAACAGGGAGCAATATATTATCACCACTCGTCACATTATCTCCTATCTTCCTTAAATATTAATCTCCTAAATACTCTCTATCTAGATAATAAAACTAACATCATACTAGTAGTAACTATTGGTACCTAGGTTAGGTATGCGTGGATGAATAACTGTTCAGCTAATCTGTAGGCAAACTACCTATATGCTTTCTATTACATCCCCTAGCAAGCCGACTTCAAGAAAGGAAATGTTACAAGTCGACATTCATATTTTGTACCACCTTAGATTGTAAGTCGATTAATGATTAAATAAGCAGGCAATGAAAGTGATAAACATCCAAAATGGCCTCCAAACTACAAGCCATATTCTTTTCAGTATCAATAACGCATCCTTTGAGCTTCAATGGTTCTTTATAAGTTACGTTTTCTTAATTTTTTGTGCTTCGTTTTGAGAAGATAATGCGGCTAGCTGCACGTTCTCCTGACTTTCCCATGTCTACAACCTTCGAAGTGAATATGAAAGGCTCCTTGCTATCTAGATTAAGTAGCTGTTCAAGTAGCCTGATGGGAGAGTGGAAGCTACAGGAAATAGACTATTCACTAATTTTAATGAGTTATCCTTCTGCTACTTTCTACGCTGCAAGTAAATATGATTGTAACAGGAAGTTCTTGACTACTGATTTATGCTAGACGACATGAAGACACCAGTGTCAAATGATAAGTACTTTCATGTCGATAGACAGTATCTGATATCATCACTTCGAAATTCTCCTCAGCGTGTATTCTTGGCCCATTCTGTGTTGCATTAAACACAGATCACTTTGTGCATCAGGGGTACCAGACATCGCTGCAAAGAGAAGCTAGCTCAACATTGGCTATCATTGTATGTTGTTGCCGCAGCGTCAAGTCCAGCAGTCTCACAAATCGTATCCGCGTGTATGGAGCTGCCGAAGCAGCTCTTCCCCACCCTCACGATCGCGCCCGGTCCAAGGGGGCAATGAAGTGACCCTGATGAAGCAGACAGTGTTGACGGTGGGAAGTCTTATGAGAGACGAGAATGGAAATTAAACATCGCCTTCTAATGACAAGTCGGATGCATCGGCAGATGACTGATTCGAGTATGTTCCAGCTATCATGCAGTCTTGATAGAGAGCGCGGCTCGCGGCTGATGCTCCTATACTGCTACTTGGAGCTATGACCAGCAGTCCAACACTACAACTACAATAACACAGTGTGTTTTACAATACCCAATCAACAGATGTAGCGTCTAATTAGTTTGTAACGATGGTGTTACCCCTCAAAGGCTGAACCACTAAACCGCCAAGCCATCCACGAGGCGTGACACGCGATAGTTCACGAGTCAGACAGGGATAGCTCCGCAAGAGGCCAAACGTGGTAACTACCGACGAAACGCAGAATGCGGAGAAGATTAACGGAGGATCTTGGTGACAAGTTCTGCCCAGTAAAGTCAGTTGACGCGCTGTGTCAGCTCGGTGCGCGGTTATCTCCTGGTGGGGTCGCTATCAAACGATTCCTTGTTCGGGCTTGTCTTTACGTAGGAGATTCTAGGATCCGTATCAGCACAATCTGGGGAAATGGGAAATGAGTCGATGCTTATCATGTGGAGATGCTGCCTTGTTATCAGATATAAGTGAGAATTCGTCGGTTTGTTATCGCTGAAGTTGCTGTCTTTCGAAGCTCGTAGTTGGACTTTGGAGAAGGTAAATAGCCGCGATCGCGCTCTCTCACATGCACAGACGACGGAATGTAGCCGCGTTGAAACGTGCGATCAGCGGTATTATGACCGAAAGGTCAACCCACTAATGCTCGTGTACCCCGGGTGGACTAACCAGTTCAGGACAAAGATAAGTAGGACCTAGATCGTGGAGGACGCCGAGTCTAGGCCCCTCACGGCCCGTTTCCTTGATTCTCATTTCTCGTCTGCTTTTTTAAAAAGATAATAATGTCCACTTTCCCCTGATCATAATTGACGCGACAACACAGCATAGGTACACATAGTACCGCGCCATAATTTCAGCTCTCTACTTGTTACTCTATCTTGATTGCTTCTTCACCTACGGATATAATTGTTGTCCGTCATGGAGTCTGCCACCAAAAGCGGCGACGCCGATCAGGCCCTCGCCCGTCTGGGCTACAAGGCTGAACTCCCTCGAAACCTCAGCATGCTGAGCGTCCTTGGCCTGTCCTTCGCCATCATGGCCGTCCCCTTCGGTCTCTCGACGACAATGTACATCACTTTGACCAACGGCCAAGCTGTCACCGTTCTCTGGGGCTGGGTCCTCGTATCGCTCATCTCCATGTGCATCGCCGCCTCTCTCGCCGAGATCTGCGCCGTGTTCCCAACGGCCGGCGGCGTGTATTACTGGAGCGCCATGCTCAGCACGCCTCGCTACGCTCCCATCGTCAGCTTCGTCGATGGCTGGCTCACCCTCGTGGGAAACTGGACCGTTACACTTTCGATCAATTTTTCCGGTGCGCAGCTTATTCTTAGCGCCATTACCATCTTCAATGAGGATTTCGTCGCGAATACATGGCAGACGGTCTTGTGCTTCTGGGCTGTGATGCTTGTCTGTGCTTTAGTCAACGCTTTTGGTTCGCGGTACTTGGACCTTATCAACAAGGTCTGCATTTATTGGACTGGCGCGAGTGTCATCATCATTATCGTTACATTGCTTGTTATGGCGCCTTCGCGTCGCTCTGCTGAGTTCGTCTTTACTCACTATGATGCTTCGGCAAGTGGCTGGCCTACAGGCTGGTCGTTCTTCGTGGGACTGCTGCAAGGTACGTATGCCAAGCCTTTCAATTAAACGGTCGCTAACTAGCATCCTAACCAATAGGTGCTTATGTCCTGACTGGCTACGGCATGGTCGCTGCCATGTGCGAGGAGGTCCAGAACCCCGAACGTGAGGTCCCCAAGGCTATCGTCCTCTCCGTTGCTGCCGCCGGTGTCACCGGAATTATTTACCTCATCCCCATTCTCTTCGTCCTTCCCGATGTCAAAATGCTCCTCTCCGTCGCCAACTCCCAGCCTATCGGTACCCTGTTCAAGGTTGTTACCGGTTCCGCGGCTGGTGGCTTCGGTCTTCTCTTCCTTATTCTTGGCATTCTCATGTTCGCAGGGATTGGTGCCCTCACCGCTGCGTCTCGCTGCACCTACGCTTTCGCCAGAGATGGCGCCATTCCCGGATACAAACTCTGGAGCAAGGTCAACCATCGTCTTGACATGCCTGTTAATGCCCTCATCCTCTCTACTGTCGTTGACTGCATCCTCGGATGCATCTACTTTGGCTCTTCTGCTGCCTTCAACTCCTTCACTGGTGTCGCTACTATCTGCCTCTCTTCCTCCTATGGTGTCCCCGTCGCTGTCAACATGGTGCGAGGCCGCAAGATCGTCAAGCACTCTCCTTACCCTCTCGGCAAATTTGGCCCCCTCATCAATGGCATTTGCGTCGTCTGGATCGTCTTCTCCATCGTCATCTTCTGCATGCCGGTTTCTCTCCCTGTTGAACCTGGTACCATGAATTACGCTTCTGCCGTTTTTGCTGGCTTTGCCGCTATTGCCATCGTTTGGTATGCTGCTTATGCTCGGAAGAACTTTACTGGACCGCCAGTCCACGATGGCGATTCCTTTGAGCCTGGCGTGCAGGTCCTCAAGGGCCAGGAAGGTAGTGCGCCCGTACATGAGGGGGCGAGTGATGTTCCAGAAAAGGATTCTAATTAAGTTCTGCAGATACCACCAAGACCCCTGTATCATAGTTGTTAGCATATGTAGCAATGCATTCTTGGCTTTTTACTACTCCGGCTGCCGCGGCTCATCTCTGTGTTGACTATCAATTGACGAGCATGTTCCAGTATGCGCCATGACAGGCTGATAGCCATCCATCTTTGCTTGCGGCGAGACGTATCGAAGACGAACAAGCCTTAAAGTCAATCATCCCCGCATGGATGAATCAACAGCAGGTCATGACGTACTCATCACAGCCCCGATGCCGCCATGGAAGTTATAGCGATTAGAGGTGCTGACTTAACTAACTAGCCCGTGGAAGTGCCTAGTAGAAGATGTTGGTAGTTCTTTTAGGTAGAGATTTAACCGAATGACGAGGTGCGAGTCTAGGAGATTTAATATACGTTTGTAATATTAAAATAAAGTTTGAATGGCTTTCATACTTTTTTTTTAATAATCTTTTCCGGGCAATCTAAATCCCAAGCCCAGTTATTACTTCTGCCACCGAAAGCCGGCGTGAATCATCGCCTCAAAAACCTTCCGATGATCACCGACAATGGAGTTGTATTTAAACCCAAGCCAAACTAGACGTGAACACAACCCATCTTCCCCATCCATAATTATATTGCAGAATATGCCTCAAAAGCAATCTTTTCTCCAGGCTCTCGCAGCCGATGAACACAACCAAACCAGCTTTCTTCGAAAGTTTGTGCAAGCCGCATCGCCAAATCCCCCTGGGGACACAAGCAAAGCAACGGCAGTCATTGGAGACTATTTGTCCGCTAAGGGAATTCCTCACGAACTCTTGGACGTCAACGGGGACGGCAAAGTTAATGTGATTAGCGACTTTCAAGGCGGAAAAGGCCCTGGCCCGCATGTCGTGCTGAACGGCCATGTCGATGTTTTCCCCGTTGGTGATGGTAGTGGGTGGTCTCGAGATCCTTGGTCGGGCGATATAGTCGATGGAAGACTCCATGGGCGCGGAGTCGTAGACATGAAGTCTGGGACTGCTTCACTCATCATTGCGTATGCTTTTTTGTACGAGCGTCGCCATCTCCTCTCAGGTAGTGTTGCTCTTTGTGCTGTCACTGACGAAGAGACGGGTGGGAAATGGGGTACCAAATATCTCATTGAACAAGACAAGCACAGATGGGGTGGTGATCTAATGCTATGTGCTGAGCCAGGTGGCCTCGAAACTATTAGGTTCGCGGAAAAGGGAACGCTGCGATTGACATGTACTGTCAAGACCAAAGGCGCGCTGGGACCATATCTTCATCTCAGCAAGGGCGCCATCCGAACAGCCAGCGCTTTCATCAATGAGATCATCAAGTCAGTGGAGTCATTACCTGTCGATCTACCAGATAAAATGGAGAGGCATCTAGAAAAGCCAGACGTCAAGCAAGCTATCGACCAAGCAATGGGCCCTGGAACTACTACAATTATTGCTCGACCGACCGTTAACGTTGGCACAATTACAGGCGGCCTCAAAGTCAACATGATCCCAGAAACATGCATCTTCGAGCTGGATATTCGTATGCCAGTGGGGATGCGAGAAGACACGGTCCTGGAGCTGATTGACACTATCATCCCGCAGTACGAGCCCGCGAGTATTACGACCAAGAAGCAAGCTGCTGCGAGTAATCCCTTCAATTACTCGGTAATTGATCATCCCATCGTTGGTCATCTCAAGGACAACGCCAAGAGTCTGCGACCAGGTGCAGATGCTCCTGTTCCCATACCCTCGATGGGCGGATCAGATTGTAAGCATTATCGGTATGCTGACATCCCGGCTTACATCTTTGGCTGTAGCCCAGCAACAAGTGAGTCTTCCTACTAAATAAGCCCGAGTACTTTATTGATGGTTCCCCAGTGGCTTCTGTGAATGAATCAGCCTCAATTTCAGAGTTTCATCACGTTACAAAGGTACATGCGTTGGCTGTCTGGGATTATTTACATCATGTATAAATTCTCAAAAATGAACTCTATGTGTTATCTTCAGCCAAGGCTCAGGGCAGAAGTTTTATATTCACCTGGCACATCTTAGATCAGGAAGTATCCGGGAGATACTATTGACGGTTTTAGAATCAATGTAGAACTCGAGAGCATATTAACACGAGAATTTGAACATAAGTGAGTCAATCAATAGCATGGAATGACTTGCCAAAAATATCGATCTTCTGGCTTCGATAGGTGGCCTCAAAGTTCAAAGCTTGTAGTCAGTCCCTTGGCGTATAGACACTCTATCCTTGGAGTTTGTTGTAATGGCTTGTATGATGTCTAAAACAACTGAAGGGTCGTGGCTTTTCTTTTCTTGTGTTAGCTTGACACATCCTCCCGTTGCTCTCCAAAGACCACCACATCTATCCCACTGCGTCAACTTTGTCGTGACCGTCACCCAACATCACGCTGACTATCCATCATCATGCCTGTAAAGAAGATTCTTATCCTTGGAAGTGGCATGATTGCAAAGCCGTGCGCTGATTACCTCCGGAACGAGAATAACGTTCTCACAATTGGTCAGTGTCTCTTCCCTTGCCCGTGCATGCCCGGAACCTTTAACGAGCTGCGTTCCTTGGCGCTACCTAGCCTGCCGTGCTCTTTCCTCTGCCCAAAGGGTTGCCGCTGGAAGGCCTTCTGCGAACGCAATCGCCCTTGACGTCGGTTCGCCGGAGCTTGACCAATGCATCGCAGAACACGACCTCGTCATTTCTCTCGTACCGTTGGTCCACCATGCGACCATCATCCGATCGGCTATCAAGGGTAAGATAAATGTTGTTACTGCAAGCTACGTGTCTCCTGTCATTCATGAACTCGGGGACTAAACCAAGGCGACTGGTATCAGTGTGTTGAACGAAGTTGGTGTCGATCCTGGTGTAGACCGCCTCTACTCTATCAAAACTATCGGCTAGGTCCACGAAAAGGGTAGGAAGTTATGATGCAACCTCTTTTGTTCCTTTAGATTCTCATCGGCCTAGACTTTTGAGTTCTACTCGTATTGTGGCGGCCTTCCAGCCCCTGAAGCATCTGACAATCCTTTGCGTTTCAAGGTACGTCAACATACTGTGACCGGCCTCGTTTGCAAGCCTCTGACTTCACAGTTCTCTTGGTCTCACCGTGGCGCCTTGATTTCGTAGCAAATCTCTGCCACTTTCCTTCGAAATGGAAACATCTTGGAAATTTCCAACAAGGATCTCATGAGCAAGGCAGTTCCATACCACGTTCTTGATGGATACTCGTTCCTCGCATATCCCAATCGAGATTCTGTACCATTTTGTCAAGTTGATGGAATCCCTGAAGCCCACACCGTCATCAGGGGTTCACTCAGATACGATAGCAATCCTACTCTGGTGAAAGCTCGGGTCGACCTTGGCTAGCTTGACACAGGCTCCAAAACCTGGTTGAAGGAGGGTATGAAGTGGTCGCACATTCAGCAGCAGCTTACAGGCGCAGCTCCTTTCACTAAGGTTGATCTTCTGGCTCAGGTAGATGAGGTTTGTATTTTCCACTCCCCCGAAGAACGTGGTAAGATATTAGCCGGCCTCAAGTGGATGGAGCTGTTCTCGGATGAAGTCGGTGCCGTCCGCGATTCTCGCCTCAACACTCTCTGATCAACTGGTCAAGCCATGTAGCTTCCAGATCGGTGAGCGAGATCTGGTAATGCTTCAACACAAGTTCGTTGTCGAGTGGAAGGACGGAACTCAAGTGAGTATTGATCGGCCGTTCTTGTCGACAAGAAAAGTAGCTAATGTTACCTATGATAGAACACAATCACATCTACCCTCGAACTCTTCGGGGAGCCTGGCGGCTACTCGGCCATGGCCAAGCCTGTAGGATTGACCTGCGGCATTGCCATCCCGCTGCTTCTTGATGGCGAGTCGGCCTTTGACAAAGCCTAGCGTGATTGCTCCCTACTCCCAGGACATCTACGACCCTATCCGAGTCACGGCCGAAGCCGAGGGGATCAAGCTTGTGAAGCATACTTTCTAGACATGGCAGTACAGATATAAATGTGCAGGCGATTCCGATGACACGCATGACTAGGCCAACGGTTGTTAGGGCGTTGGCAACATGGCTTGCCGATGTTCGTGATTGGTTGGGGTTATTACAGGCTATCATTGCCAACAAAATAAAGGCCAAATATGTCAAATTACCGCGATACGGTCATAAAGAATGTTCAATCAAGATGATATTTTATAAGACTTTGTCCACGTCAGCGAACTGGAAAAGATGAAAAGAGATAAGGCCAAAAAGAACGTGGTTCCGCCCGGGATCGAACCGGGGACCTTCTCGGTGTTAACGAGATGCCATAACCAACTAGACCACGGAACCTAGCTAATTTGATGAAACAATTGAAAGAGTAGTATCTCATATTCCAAGGCTGAGTAAATGCGAATTGAATTGGTCACTGAGCTTTAGCGTTACCCTGAACTCAATCGAAATATTGGCCAAATAGACATCAGATGTGATAGATGCAATGTCAATTGCCACTAACGTCAAATTAATTTTAGAGAATGCGGAAATCTATTCTCGCCATATAAGGAATACTCAAATCGCTATACTAACGTTAGTCTCGTGCCCAATCCCTACAATCCATTAGCCTCGTCTCCATCCACCGCATTATGCACATGATGATTGTTGTTATGATTCTGCTGCGAAGGGCTATTCTTCGACGCGAGCAGCGACTCAAGTAGAGAGCCAATCTCTGGGTATATCTGTTCAATGTTCGCCAATCCCTCCGGTCCCAGCTGCACCATCACGCTGAACATGTTGGCGAGCCGGGCTGCTTCTGTTCCACGCGTCACCGCCGCTTGCAGATCTCTTATGTCGGCTTCTATGCCGCCCGAGTTGCTCTCCGCTATGTCGAGTTCCTCGGTCGCTCGTTTTAGCTCATCACGTTTGGCATTGATGGCTGATTCTTGGGTTTTTATCTCTTCGCTCTTGGCTGCTCGGCGACTCTCATAGCTTCGTATCGCTTGTGCGATTTCCGGCGGTAAAGACATGTTGTTTTCTTGGAGTGCATGGAGCTGTGGCGCAAGAGCGTCCTCGGCGACAGATTCTTCGACAAGTCGTCGCAGCCTGTCTTGCGACTCAGCTATGTCATCTTGGATCGCTTGTACGCCCAGTTGGGCGGCGCGAAGTTTGCTCATAGCTTCTTGGGACCTGGACCTGTGAGGGAATATTTCCTGTTGGGCAATCGCAAGTGAGGAACGTATCGTCCGGACGTGTGCGTCAATTGCTGCGACAAAGACATTGGTTGCGGGTTTTAACGCTTCCTGAAGATTGCTCGGTTCGAGAGAACGAGTAGCATTGGCCTGTCAATGTATCAGCGTAAGGGTTCATCACATATTGGCCAAACAGACAGTTGCATTTGGGCCGAAAGATGTGGCCATTTGGAACGTAGCCATCGGAGAGCTAAACATCATAAGGCTCTGCGCAGCTGACAGGCGCGAACCTTCTGGCGAACTATGACGGACACGTTTCTCAATTGGTGTGGGCATCGTTGTGGCCGATCGTTTTAAATGCTTGATGTTGCGAGGTACAGGGGGAGATGGAGGAAACTCTGAGGCGACGGTAATAGACGAGGCCATGTGCTCCTCGCTCTCCTCTGAAGAAGTGTCTCGACGCGATCGCGATGGGTCAATTGGTGAGTCTGGAGCGCTATAGTTTGCGGTTCTTCGCCGTCGTCCGGACCGTCGCTCGGCAGTGCCAACATCATCACCGGTGTCGTCTTGAGCATCAGGCGATTGAGGCATTGTTCGAACGAATCGCTTCTTTGCAGCGTGGACATCTTGCGCCATCAATTTTCCAGCGTAAGAAGGTTTGCGATCGCGCGCAAGAGACTTCCGAAGCTCTGACTGAAGGTCTTGCAGGGTATCGCCTGGATTTCTGGCTACATGGTCTGCGACAAGGGCGAGATCCTCTAGCAGATTGATGGCCCACATCTTGGGAGGTGCTTCGGGAACAATGTCCCATGGCCAGACACCCATAGCTTTATATATTCGACGAGCTGCGCGAGCTCCGCGTGTTTGCAAATATGTACCGTGGGGTTCGGGGATGCGAATGGTGTCGATGTTATCGAGGGCGCTGTCGACATCGACGACGGGCGACTGCGCGTTTGGCGGCCGTGTCGAAGGCATCGCGCCTGAGGCGAGGCGAGGGAGAGGAAGCGGGCGCGACTACAGCATACAATTCAATAGAACAAAACTGATATCATACACTGTGATGATGCGATAAGATAGTGATGCTCCCAACCGCGGGCAAAAAGCCGGGTCTGGCGCCGTGATTGAACTGGTGATGATCCCCAGCCACATCATGGAGCGTCGGGTCCAAGTCTAGTGAGTCGACCCGATCTCATGTAAAATCACGTGACATGACAGCTCTCTTTCCGATCCCCGCAGTCATGAACTCATGATGCCATATTATGGTCAATGCCGAGGCTGAAATGATTTGATTTTATGTGAGAATCTCCAAGATACCACTAAGAAGCGTTTGGATCATTCTACACAGCATATTTGTCTTGTTTTGGTGGCTCCCAATTGCTCATCTAGTTTGGACTGGCTGCGTTCTTAGCGAGGACTAGCACTGTGTCACAAAAGCAAACATCGTCCGATTCTTTGTCGAGACTTGGAACAACCATGAAATCCCAGCATGCAATGATCAAGCATCTATTTTATGGTACTTTTATCACGAAGTTTCATTTTGTGTAGATAAACTTATGCTCCCTTGATAAATCGCCAAATTAGAGCTTCATATAGTAAGCATGATTGTTTTGCAATTTGACCGATCCATCATTTCAAGGGCATAGGCGGCGCACTTGATAGCCTAAAACTATGTTTCGGAAGTAAAATAAGATTAGTTTCAGTCTTTCATCGGCATACGGGCCAATCTCATAAGAGGATAGCTGTAAATTCGAATAATGCCCAAGGATAAATCAGCCCATGATCGATTTCATAGGCATATATCGACCTGATAAGTCTCAAAATAGTATGCTTTAGCTTGCTAAAGGACCTGGAACTATCTTTATGGTTATACTTCAGGATATATAGGGGACTCAGTTATATAGTCATGCACCGAATGTATCTTTCGTATCATATCTACTTCGGAGCTAAGTATTCAGAGGCCAGCCTCAACTCGGCGCATAATCTAGAGTAAACCTTGCGTGATCCTTATTTCACCCTGTTGTAGTAAGCACCAAGAGCCTTTTCAATCACAGCCTTGACCTTGGACGCATCCAACTTCTCCTCTCGGTTGAAAGTGTACAGTCCGTTGACCTCCTGCTCGATATCCGCCCTACAAATCATTAGTGTCATATCATCACAATACCCAAATTACACTTACAGCTGAGTGTAGACGAAAGCACAGCAGTGCCCCCCCAAGACAACACCATTGACGAGGCGCTCAATTCTCTTTACCAGATCATCAGCGTTTGTGGCAGTGGTGTAACCCCAATCGAGGCTATCGCCATCTTCCTTCTTGGTTGGTGCAATGTTGACACCTCCGAATTCGGTGTTCATGACTGGAGCGCCAGTCTTATGCTTCGAGCCCTCGTCAACACCAGGAATAGGTGGTAGGAAGACGCCTCGACCAGCTTTTGGGCCAATGATGCCCTCAAGAGTGGAGCAGGTCTTTTCGATCTCAGGGCCATCGCTATAGTCATGAAATGTGGTCAGGTCAGTAAGGACATGCTGCCATCCACAGTTATCGTTGATACTTCTTGTATCATCAAGACCCCTAGAGCTGTTAACACTAGTCTGAAATTGAAGCCGATATGCTTACTTGGTGAGATAATAAAGCTGACGAATGTGGTTACGCTGATCAGCGTTATCCTCAAGGTTAGGATAAGCCCAGCTTTCATTCACAGGAGTCCATGTCACGACTGATGGACGGTTGATAACCAGCTTGACAGCTTCAGTCCATTCGGCGTTGAATCGATCAACATACTCAGCACTGAACGCATAAGCATTCGCAATCTCACCCCAGACAAGGAAACCAAGCTTGTCAGCCCAGTAGTAGAAGAGGGGATCCTCAACCTTCTGATGCTTCCTGCAACCATTGAGACCCATCTTCTTGGCGAGCTCAATATCCAGCTTGAGGCTCTCGGAGCTGGGAGGGGTCATGAAGGTCTCAGGCCAGTAGCCCTGGTCTAAGCAGAGGGCCTGGAAGTAGGGCTTGTCGTTCAGTCGCCAGGTACCGTCTCCTGTTGTCCAGTTGATGTTTCTCATGCCGGTGGTTGTCTTGACCTCGTCTATGACATTGTCGGCGTCATCATACAGGCGAATAACGAGGTCATAGAGTTGGGGATACTCAGGAGACCAGAGTGCAACACCATCGCGCCAAGCAAAGTCGTTGTCCAGAAGGGCACTTTCGGTGACAGACTTGGGTAGCTTGGATCTCTGCTCTTCGGACAGACGCATGTTTAGCTCAACGCCCACGGAGCTCGTTTCTCGGGGAAGAGCCTTCTTGTCCGATTTAGCAATAGGAATACCGGCAAAGCTGGACTCAAGCTCGACAGAATAGCCTTTTCCAATTCTTCGTCCCTTAACAGCGATGGTGCTTCGAAGCTGGCCAGAGTGGATATCATTAGACTTGATAACAGTGCCATAAGAGCTATCAGCAATGCGAGCGCTGGGAACAACTTCTAGCCAGACAGACTGCCAGATACCACCAGAGGGAGTGTAGAATATAGTCTCTGGCTTGGCGGCCCAGTATTGTTTGCCTCGAAGTTGTGTAAGATCATAAGCAGAATCATAGACGCGCAAAGTGACTCGGTGAGTTGTAGCATCCTTAGCAGCATCCACGGCATCAGTGATGTCAATTTCGAAAGGAACGTGTCCACCCCGATGACCACCGACATATTCTCCATTGACCCAAACAGTAGCCTCATAATCAACAGCACCAAATCTCAAGACCAGCTTGTGTCCCTTCTCCTTCTCCTGTGCTGATCGCAAGTCTGAGATGGCACGCTCATACCACATAACCTCATGAACTCCACGGTCATTGATACCAGAAGCAGGAGATTGGAAGACGTAAGGAACATTGATTTTGGTTTTTGAGTTGGTGGCCTGCGTCGATGAAACAAAGACGTTGTTCTGGATGAGTGAATGGGCGTCACCCATGATCTTTTGTACCACGGTGTCGCTATGACCTGTTTCTTTGCGATTGGAAGAGGTGTCGACATTGACCTTCTCTGGAAGGCCTTCATGCTGCCAATTCTCGTTGAGGCCGCAATCGCCATCATCGAAGAGGAAATCCCATTGTCCGTTGAGGGACTCCCAACGAAGTGGGTTACGCTCGAAATCGGGACGGGGGTACGTCATTTTTAGCTGCGATAAGGTCAAGACGCGCTTTTGCAGTATAATATTCTCAACAAAGTGTTCAATTGCAAAAGAGAAGTCAGTTGAAAAAGGTTGACCGCGAGGATGAATGAAAATGACAACTCTGGTGTTTCACCGCACGACGATCACTTGTTAAGGGATTCTGCTGATGAGGGGCTCTTGTCTCTCGTAATCAGCAGTGGGTCTCTGTTCACCAAGTCAGAAGCCTCAGATGCGCATGTGAAGCTTTGTGATTGAGTGAGAAAAGTTGGAGATCATCTCCACATCAAATGTCTTGCGTGGATTCTTTTAAAGTGGTTCAGCTCTTCTTTGCCATTCGTTTTCTTGGAAATTTAAGGGTCTAGCGGTCTAATTGGACTCCTAGCCGACGTTCCCTTATCTCTGATGTGCGGTAGACAGTAGACTGATGAGTAAGGTGAGTGACTGAATTCTGATAGACTGTTTACCCTAATAGTATTAAAATTACCCTATGAAAAGATATGCAGGCCGTTTCCTGCTGATGTCTATTAAAGGACTGTGGTATCACTACACGCTGAATTGCATTTTAAACACTCGCCATCTTATCGTTCTGTTCTCTTCTTCAACCCTTGAGAATGCTAGTTCCCTCCTTGACAGTGGAAGAACCACCCGAAGAAACACTAACTCTTCGGATAGTCTTCCAGGCATTGAGGCTCTTCTCGGTAAATCCACCAGTCGACTCAATGAGGGAGGTACGGCCGAAATTCAAAGTGCCGATGCTGGGAGATGGGCTGGGGTTGGTGGCTTCGATCTTTGTCTGGACACCCATTTGCTGCCCATCAAAGATGCCCTTCTTGGTTGAGCCGCTGCCACTGCTGCCAAGACGCTTTTCGCCGGGTGCTGCGGTTTGACGGCGGCGCCAGAGCCAGAACATTACGGCGCCGACGATAAGAAGGACAACGATGATGGCAACGCCGATTCCAATGCCGGCCTTTGCACCTGTTGAAAGCCCTCCCTTTGAGCCTTCTTTGTCACCGTCAGAACTTCCACTTTCACTGCCCGAGCCACTACCACTTCCACTGCTGCTACTGCCGCTACCACCATTACCTCCATCGTCATCCGGGGATGTCATATAATCCTTAGGGTTACCCTCAGTGTCCTCAATGCCTCCAGTACTCGGCTTCCTCTCCTTCTTGTCGTGATCTCCGACACAAGTGTACTTTCCTTCAACAATACTCTTGATATTAGCATCAAACCAACTGCAGTCCATAGACTCATCACCGGAGACCTTGAAATCTCCCGTAACCTTCTTCAAGTTGAAGAACTCCACATTTGTAAACGATCCCTTGATCGCAATTGTGCCAGCGGACTTGAGAGCGTTGGCTGTAATATTGGCGAGCTTGTCGTTGCTGCTGATGTCTAGTTCATCCACGTATGTAACTCGCGGCAAAGCAAAGGTCGTCAGAGAAGGGTTGTCCTCCACAGTAATAGCTCCGTTCATCTCCTTCAACAAAGGAATGGTGAGATCCTCAAATGAATTAGACTCAAAGGTCAGTGAACCATTGACCGTACGTAGGGACGAAAACTCAATCTTGTCAAGTCCGCTGAAGTTTGAGGTCGCAGTAGTAGTGCTGTTTCCAATGGACGACAGCCAAGGGAGCAGCACAGTAGCATCATTTGCGTTAGCAGTGATAGACATAGTCGCAGCTGACTCGAGGGCAGCGAAATAAATAGTCTGCAGTGCACCGTTCTGATTGAACTGCATATTTCCTTTGACACCCTTCAGCTTCGCAAATGAGACCTTCTCAAGAGCATTGTTGCCCTTGACGATGAGGCCCTTGTTGGCGTAGGTAAGAGCTGGGACATCTAGCTCCTTCATATCGCTGTTGGAGTCGATTGAGAAGTCTCCATTGACGGTATACACTCCGTTTAACTGCAATTCCTCCACGTCGGTATCGTAGACTCTCGCCATACCTCCCACCGTGATATCAGTCTTGTGCTCAAGTGAGAGCTTGGCAAAAGCTTCCGTGATAACATAATCCTTGCCAACTTCCTCCAACGCGTCGAATACCAAGTCGAACTCCTCAATCGTGTGGTCCTTCCCGGTTCCTGTGTTCCATATCGTAAGAGCTCCTTCAATTGTCTTCAAACTCGATGCCGTGACGACCGTCTTCTTCGAATCGTGGTGGGGATAAATGACAAGGTCACCGGTAAGTGAACTAATGTCGCCGAGATCTACCGTAGCTTTGTCGGTTGGCCAGGCAGAGGGATCCTTGTCGAAGAGGAGCGACAAAGAGCCATCGACATCTTTGCAGGATTGAACTCCATCTTGGTCGTCGGGTGCAGCGATAATCGTGTAATTGCCAGAAATGTCGCATTCTAGCGCGTTCAATCGCATGTTAATTAATGGCTGTTTATCTCAGGGGCTGTCCATCTGCTTACCAGCTGCTGCGAAATGGCCTGAAAGGAGGAATGACAGCGCCAAAAAGGCGATGCGACTTGTCGGAGCCATCTTGGACTCTTTGCCCTCCATCTACGACTTCATTCAGAAACGAGACCAAGGCCAGCAAAAGAACAGCTGAAATCCAGCTGAAGAAGCTAGGGGGTGGCCCTTCATTTTATTCATCTCGCCTAGGGGACCTGTTCGCTTCGCTTCGCTACCCCTGGTCGTTTAAATTACCACCGGCGTCCGCCAAGAGAAATTGGTTTTTGGGCTAGCTCACGCTACGAGGAAGCTAAAAGGGGCACATCTCCGGTGGAAGCATCACCGGACTCTTTCCGCGAGCGTTTGTTTGGGTATGATCCCGTTGTTCGAGCCCTTTAGTTCTTGGGGCTATTTCACGGGTGGCTTTGGACGATGCGCGGGAACTGTAATCTTGGCAGGTGATGAGAGAAGTTTCATGATACAATACGAACGAACTCCTTGCTCGTTCTGACGAGTGGAGAGCTATGTTAAGCATAGCATGAGGTTATATCGGTCAGCCCGTATTTATGCAAATCGTGGATCCTGGTCGATAATCATGAAGATGATCAATGCATCCACGCTCAAGCAAAAAACAATCCACACTTTGACGATTAGCTTTTAACTGTGCCAACGATCAGAAGTGTTTGACACCTGATTCAGGGTCCAATTGCACTGCTTGCGTTGCATCAATGATGGATCATGAGAAATCGCGGGATTTGCCGTGTTTGTGCTTCAGGATAAATCTCTCAGCCGAGTCTCAGTGGCGGTTAACCGAGATCAATTCTCGCTAGATTGAGAGACGTACTGAACTCAAAATGACCTTGGCAGCCTCGTCAATTTGCACGATAACCCAATGGCGCTGAAAGAATTGTTGGGCGCGAAGCTGTTTAATTGTGATAAGACAATCAATTTTATATATCAAGCCGAGCCGTGTGACGAGGCAAAAGCACACCGCGAATAAAAAGCGCTCGGACAAAATCACAGGCAAGAGGATGCTCAATGTCTTCATCAAAGGGTTTCGTATTTTTGTAATCTCGCTGTCACATTATCACACTTGGATGAAGACATCTTGGATAGATTAGAAGCCTCCTAATGAAGCACCACCGATTCCGGTCCCGCCATATACACCTGCTGCTTTATTTGGCATGGTCGATGCAATCCGTTTGACTAGAATCATTGGTCAGTAAAGATCCTCGAAATGGATGGCAATATTGCGGCTCACATTTATCCCAACTCATTGGTTCTTTCAAATCCTTCTGGGCATCCTTCCAGACATGTGCACACCAAGAAGTGACCAGCAGATCATACAGCTTCTCTTCAGTCCTAGCCTTGATGGCAAGCCTTGGAAGCTCTTTTATGCTACCATTCTCACCGCGCTGGAGTTTAGTCTCAATGGCAACAACCTCTCCCTTCTCGTCTTTCCATATGGTGGTGTTATTCCTCCCTTGATTCAGCCGATCTTTCAGAGGGGACTCTGCTTTGAGTACATAATTTGGTGTGAGCTTCACCTGGCTACCTTCGCAAATCGCGTGGCAGCCATTGAGACAGCGGTGCATGATCATGTTGGGATAAGTACGCTTCCGACTCGTCTGTCCCAGGATGGTGATTTGTTTGTATGATTCTATCGAGATGCCGTGCCTGAAGTCGTAGATATGGTCGAGAGTGTGCTTTAACCTTTGTTCAGAATCGTCATTCGTCATGCGGTATCGTAGTTTCTCGATGGCATAGATTTTCCGAGTGGCGTCGTATGGTGCATTGCTGAGTTGATAGAGTATGCGATTAGGTGCGTATAGGGAGTAGATCTTTGTGCCATCAAGAACCAGAGTAGGAAAGTCCTCCGTGGCTTGTAATTGATCTTGTTGTTGAGACTCTGATTGAGATAGAGTGATATCATATGAGGGAGGAAGTGCTGTTGGAGTTGAAGAAGACTTCATTTCTTTTTCAGCTTTGCCAAGGTCTTTCTTGTCTGTCATCTTATATATCGTTGATTGTAGATGAATACTAAGAATTGAGATACTATAATGATTCTGGAAGAACTATTTGAGTTCCAAGTGGATATTTCGTTCTTTTAAATGTTGATTGATGGTAGATGAATTGTGAGGCTGAATTGATCCCAAAGAGGGGACTACGGTGAATCGCCAATTATTAGCAAGGCGCAGTATTCACATGACATTGCCAGAACGGGTTCCTTGTGGCGCTGTGTTGCATGATTGGGAGTTGATAGCTTGGCGAATCCTTCGATCGTCATCTGGCTTCCAAAAAAAAAGAATGTGGCTCTAGGGTACATGATATATGGATTCATAATGGCTGTGAAGATTCCTTGGTAATGATTGACGTTAACTAACCATGATAAAGGGAATTGCAAAGTCTTTCTTATTTATCTTTTGATGCGATTGCTATTATGAAGTCCAGATGTAGAGACGTATAAGATTAAAATTGGATCGACAACCAAAACCGAAAAGCCGATCAACACGGCAGAAAGATACAAGAAATCGGAATGTCGCAAACTATCACTAAAGCATACGACTACACTCTTGACACCATAATATGACTGAGCAGTTGTAGGCTTCAAAATAAACAAGACTTATTTACTGAGTGCAGTGCTTCACATACCAGTTTAGGAAGTGTTGTAGCATATGTTGAGCGCTTTTGTTGATCATCATGATTGATGGAAAATAAAGTGTTCCTTGACGCTTGGACAGATCGAAAATAATATAAGTAATAGATTTTCGGTATCCTAACTATAGGATGACAAAAACAGTATATACCTTAACTCTGAGGCTCCTTGAAACCTATTCCATCATCTATGATGGCAACGTGACTACGCCACCAGATCACCGATATTTCCTTGTCATGCACGACGTTTGGTCGAAACATTTGATAGACTCCTGTGTCTCAATCGAGCTTCTAGTATTGGTAAGTTCCTATGTATGACGGATTAACCATAATCAGTTATTAGAAATTGCGTGACTCACAATCTATATGCAGCTCAACCAGAGGGCGTGGTTGTAGGCTGACTCACATTCGGAGTTAAGCCCCGAACTCTTTTCTTTCGGATCCGAGCCCCGAGTTTCTACTATTAAGCTCAAGACTTCCAAACTCTCGAAAACGAAACCAAGTCTTATATTCAACGTTTACAGCCATGAGTGAACAACCGGTTGGCCCAATTACCCCCTCAGGCACCGCGTCCGCACCCTCTCGTGGGCCCCTTGATGGACGCTACACTTCTCTTATCTCATTGGAACCCTCTCACGCTGATCCAAGCTGGAAGCACCTTGGCGGCGAGGGAAACGGTCATCTTTGGACATATATGTTTGGAGGACCATACCTTGATCAGCAACAATGGAGAGAGGCTGTTGAAGGATTTAGCAAGTCTGAGGATCCATTGTTCTATGCTGTTCTCTCTGGGCCACGCGATGACCCCAAGTCTGAACCTGTTGGGCAAATGTCTTATCTCAACATCGTTCCAAGCCATAGAAGGATTGAAATTGGCAGTGTCATCCTTGGGTCTCAGTTGAAACAGACACGTGCTGCCACTGAAGCCTTTTATCTGATTATCAAGCACGCCTTTGAGGATCTGGGTTATCTAAGAGTCGAGTGGAAAGCCAATCATCTCAACAAACCTAGTCTCGCAGCTGCTGAGCGATTAGGTTTTGTTTTTGAGGGTATCTTTAGGTATTTATCATAGATTCTATTTCTTGAGCGCCCCTGCTAACATGTTGGCGTAGAAAGCATATGATTCTCAAAGGAAGGCGTCGAGACACAGCTTGGCTCAGCATCACTGACGAAGAGTGGCCTCTTGTTAAGGAGGCGTTTGAGGCTTGGCTCAGCGAAAACAACTTTGATACAAACGGAAAGCAGATAAAGTCTTTGAAGGATATAAGACAAGGCTTGACAAAGGACTGAAGTAAGTCTGCACTTGCTTGACCAATGAAGCGGGTGCTGAAATCACCCAAGAGGGAGGATGCGGAATGCAATAACGACCGCACTATAAATCTGATCTAGATACTGCCTTTTGCCGGACTCAAGATTCTGTATTCCTAAGACTGATTTAAAATCATAGAATGTTGGCATGTAGATTCTATGGCCGAGGCTTGATCCAAGACCACTAAAGATGTGCTCTTACCCGTCTCTAAATTCTCATACATTGCACTCATCATTTGTCTTTGAAGCCGATTGGACTTAGCCTCGTTTTTATTGAACTCACAACTCTGCCTATAGTTCTCGACACATCAGTTTGAAGATCAACTTGGAGGTTGGTAATTCAATGCCATGGAAGAGTGGTGGAAGCATCTAATCCAGTGGCTGGACCTAGTCGACCTTGCTGGTCGCTGTATTTTGCGTCGCTCGTGAATTGCCGTGCCGCAAACCTTAAAAATGCAATAATTCCAAATACCAGTATCCTCGTGATTACTATTCACTAGCTCCACCTCGATTGCTACGCATGTCTGAGCTTTGACGCTGTTGATAACGGCGCATACATGGTACGTTCTCGGACATAGCGCCATCAGCCGCTCATACGATTAAGACTTTTTTGTGCAGCACATTGTTAAGTCCTACCAAGGGAATCTTTACCCGTAATTGAGAGTCTGGAACCTTTGTGCGACGTTGGGCGAATAAAATGCTGGACTATTTCATCCTTGTCGGGAAGGCGTTTTATGTTACAGCCTATCATCATACCACAACCCCGCAAAATGAGAAAGCCATTCAATTTACTCCGTAGTCTGAATGCATTATTGACTCAAGTGGCTTTGTGACTTGGTATAGCCCGAGGATGGCTGTATCTCAGGTGCCACAACAGATTTGGGTCTCAGATGTTGGGGATGATGGCGTTTTCGGTGATAAAAACTCGGACCGATATTCATTTTTCAGGGGTAGATTTACTTGGATGGCCAGTAACCCTTGAAATACTGTTTCAAGAGATAACTTATCTGAAATATCAGCGTAAATCAATTGCCGAGGCGCTGGACAAAAACAAAGGAGCACCAGGTGATCTAAGACGAATAGGCGGCATTATCCGCTTAGACTAGACCACAAACAGCCAAGAGCCATTCTGTGTTCAATTACAACAATTCCGGAATCGCGACAAAGTTTTTCCTCTGTCCATCTTTGGATTCTTCGCGTCGCTCCCTGTCGATCTCCACACATCAACTCCACACTAACATGGAGGATAACAGCTCGCATACAGTTCAATATCGCTCGGCCTGCGCTGAGTGT
The DNA here is from genome assembly GCA_013266175.1 of Fusarium gaditjirri. NCBI lineage: Eukaryota > Fungi > Ascomycota > Sordariomycetes > Hypocreales > Nectriaceae > Fusarium > Fusarium gaditjirri. The sequence continues at coordinate 164,703 of JABFAI010000001.1, read as the reverse complement.
CATCGCAGGAAGCAAAAGGTACGTTATAGCACTTCAGAGATGACCTGCAGAACCTCTGGGGCACCTCTCGAGCACTCCGCGCGGCCCATGAAGTCCCAGTACTCACTGCCGGCAGTGCAATCGAGAATGGCCTTGCAACCATTGCCAGAAGCGCAAGGTCGCAGATAAATGCCGCTTCGTTCAAGCGACTACCGCGAGCTCGCCGTCTGACGGCCTCACGCCAAATAGCGATAAGAAGCGCTCGCGTAGTCGTGAGGATGACGTCGAACCCGACGACTCCGAGCCTGATGATGATGATGACGACGTAGGGCTGGGAGCGATGGGTTATGCTGCTGGTCCTCTCTTTGAGTCACTGACTATCGATGCAAAGGTAAGGAATTCTCTTCGCGCTGACAAAAATGTCGCCTCAGTTGAATTGCATACTAAAATTCATCTAAGAAGGATAAGAAGCCTCTGGGCGAACTGACTTGGCTCCATCCCAGTACCTGTCCCCAGCTCAAGCATGCCATCGATGTCTTGCCTGGTCGTCCTCAGATGGGTAAGCACTGACTCAAATTAACCAGATTCTCAAGAAATTGTCATCTGACGATCCCCTAGATGCTCTTGTTCAGAGCTTTTTCAACAATATGAACTATCACTACTACATCATTTATCCGCCAACTTTCCTTCAGGAATATCAACAATGGTGGGAGCGAAGAAATCGTAATCAGTCGCTCTCACTTCAATGGACTATCCTCCTCGTCATGGTCTGTGCGTGTGCTACGCAGCATCTAGATGTCGACATAAAGCCCATTGTCGAGGTCGAGCTCTCCGAGCCTGCAGAGAAGCTAACAGTAGAATATCACAAGGCTGCTACGGAACTCGGAAGAGTAATCCCGGTGGGCCAATGTCATCTGCTGAATATTCAGTGGATGCTTCACTCAATCTACTGGTACAAGTCGGAAGCAAAGTTCGTTGAGGCATGGCATGTTATTGGTGCTGCTGTTCGAGAGGCACACGAATTAGGTGAGTGCGTTCGATCTCCTGCGACGTCAGTGATCTAACTCTTGCACCAGGTCTTCATCGAACTGCTATTGCCGAAGGGCTGTCAGAATTCGAACGCGAGATGCGTCGGAGAGTATGGTGTATTTTGGATTGCTGGGATTGGTGAGTGAAACCATCAAAGCCTAGTTGCATGATATGCTGACTCTTCAGGCAATTTGCTTCTGGTTTGGGTCGTCCGACGATCATTGACCACAGTGATATCAACGTGGAGCCACCGAGTCTTACACTCGAAGACTTTTCTCCTTCACCACTTCTGCATATGAAACTTCAGTCAGAGCTGGTCACGCAACTCGCGCAGCGATGGGGTGCCCCCAAGAACATCACTTCAGCAAGCGATATTCAAGAGTATAAGTCCATGCTTGAGGACTGGATCCGTCGTTTCCCTGCAGTTTATGGTGTCGACACCCCTGACACGTCAAAGGATTATAAGTTCCCATGGATTGTTTACCACCGGTTCTATATCCATACTATGGCATATCTCATGATTCTCAACCCTATGCGAGCGTTCATGGCGCAAATTTACACGAAAAACTCACCTGCGGATCTACTAGCAGTCCGGGAAGATGCAGTCTTATATTCCCTCAAGAATTTGGACACAACTACTCGGTGGGCTGATCATGCTTCTCACCGAGACGCAAGATTCCACTTTATCATCTTCTCCCTCTTCGATACAGCCGCAGTTCTCTCCACTGCTGTTATCAAAGATCAGGACGACACAATCCCTAGAAAGGATGAGATCGTCGATTCAGTGGATAATGCGATCAGATTGTTGAAACGTCTCAAGGCTCTATCGAAGACAGCAAAGACATCTCATGACATTCTTGTTAAGATGGTTCAGAAGATGCCCAGACGATTGGCACCGCCACGTGAGACTGTGAATCGTAAGAAACAACGAGTTGCTCCAGTTTCTCCAGCAGCACCAGCCACAAATACCAGTCATGATGTTGTTATCAAGCCTGAGGATGGATATCATCCGGAGCATGGATCACTGGAAAGCTCACCCAGTCATTCCGCTAGTTCTGAAGGCGCACCTTCAGGATCGACGCCGCAGAGCACTCACTCTTCTTATGACAACCATGAGAACACTGGTTATGTCATGAACAACCAAGTCCCCGCCGAAGGATATGTGAAACCTCAGGTTGCTTACAATATGGGTGTCGCACCGGGCCACATACCACCTCATCAAGTCCCATCACCAAGCGCTGGTATCGATGGCATTGTCCAGGGGGGCCTTTATGGCATGCCACATGCTGATCATACTGGGGGTGGCATGGTTCCTCCAACATACGTTGATTATCGTCCCCAGGATCTCAATATCGATTACGGTTTAGGCAACATCACCGACGTGGACCTCGGGGACTTCTCGCAGCTCTGGGATTGGAGGAGCCTTAATCTGGATTTTATCCAGAGCTCAACATAGCGCCTTTTCTTCCTTTCACTTAATATAGTTGGTGTACATAGAGATGACTTTACGTTCATTGATGAGGTAATTTGACCAAATCTTGAATTTCCCCGCCTTTGTTGCAAATTGTTGGAATCGGTCTTTAATGGGTTGGTAAAAATGCTTTGCTTATATTCGTTGGGTGGTTCAGCTTTATATGCCTGGTCTTTTACTCAACACGGGATCCTGTATGCTCGGCGCGATTCTTTGAGGGATTGGGTCGAAGGACAACCAAGACTGAGATGATATTGTGATGAGAGTTATGGTTGAGAGCTTAAAGCAGCTGACAGAACTTAGTAGCTAATACAGTCAGGGTTTGAAGGCAAGCAAACGAAACACTGTTGCCCTACGCTCTGATATTCTCATCCGCCAACATCTTTCTGACCAAAAAGGAATCCACGTAATCAATCTATTAAACCAAGCTTCGTGTAGCCCTGAAAGCATAACTAATCCAGAGATAGAAGGGCAAACAGACACAAGAACAAAGAAATGATCAAGTGACTATTAAGAATTGGGCGAACGTGCTGACTTTCATGAATGTTTTTTCTGAGATAGGGCCGTAATACTGCAAAATCTGATCTGAACCACGATTCTGGGCACCGATAGTAGCAACGCCTCCCCCGGGCTGGATAGTATAGTACAAGAAGGTGAATGGGACCCGCTGACCCTGAGACTACTTGTTGAAAGTGGATTGGCTCAGTCCCATCGGATGTAGAGAAAACACACCAATCTATGGTCAACACCCCTGGCTGGTTGGGACGATCCTCAACCTGGTATGTAGCCTCAGCCCCTGAACCTTCGGGAACTTTCATGACAACCCAGTAAAGAAAATAGCTAGTGGCTCAACATGGGTGTGTTGAGAATGTAATAGACGAAGAGCTGTTAGAAAAGTGGATAGAGCTCATATACACAGGTTTGACCTAAGAAGTATCTCGGGGAGGAGTGAAAGTTGGGACATCTATAGCGGAAGAACCCTTCTGGATATCCATTGTGGTCATAGAAGCTACTGCGCTGAAGGGAGATGTTGCTCCGAGCAATGCTGATGTAGGTTCTGCTAGCAGAGGTAAGCTTGCAGGTCGAGAAGAAGGGTTTGATGATATATTGCCGTCCTGGCATTGGTCAACTAGAAGAAAACGAGTCAGCCTAAAATCAAAGGCTCGAAAAGATGCCCGTAACTCCAGTAATAGAAAGTCTTGTGGATAGGCAACTTGAGGGAGATGCTACGAAAGTGATGTATAGACTTGGCCGCTCTCAGCTTCTTGACAGAATCCTGCCTCACCAGTTGGCAGGACTGAGCTAAGAAATAGGAGGAATATGTCCTCATCAACAAAAGTTCCAGTAACAGCATCTCGAAGGGAAAGCTCCTGGGTGGCCACGTAACTACTTGAAACGCTCGCCGTTGTAGTATATGGGCGAGTTACCATCCAGAAAACGACCTCGCACAAGGATGAAGATAGCGGCAGCAGCACAGATCTCCCACTGACTACCAACGAAAACGCCAACTGCACTGACCTATAGATCTCGTTTAGTGTCCTACGATTCCGGAACGACCCGGAATATCACTGATCAACCATTCGTATCGGGGACTGAAATTCCAGTAGTTGCACTGGGAGTCGAAGTGGTAATAACTAGATCATGAACGGGGAAAGTTGGGGAGATAGCTTGATCTGTAGAAAATGCCAAAGCTGCTTCAGATGTTTCTGGGAAAACCGCTTCGCCAGCAGAAGACGTCGCTGGACGAGTGTGAGCGTCTGATACTGAGACCAGACAAGTTGAGAGATAGGTTATGCACCAAGATTCAGGTTGTCTTTGGTCATGTTGAAGAGCAATGGAAGCGCCAAAAAGACATACGAGTAAAAGTGAACAAGCGAACAGGAGACGCCATAAGGAATCAATGAAAGCTTTGGGAGGACGGAAACCAGGGGCTTGTCCAATACTATGAATTTTTTGCAACTATTAACTGCTCTACACTTAAATGTTTAGCCCAGCCTTGAACACTCAGCCCATGAAGCAAGGCAGCTGTTGGTTGTTGCTAATATCTCAAGATATTAAAATTGGATGGCGAGCAACAACTGGACAATGTCTCAATCTAGCTAGTGAGACGTTGGTCTAGAATATGAGTTTTGATATGAGATGTCATCGCGCCCAGGCCCCATGGTGAGACATCAACCATCCTACTAAACTAGCTAGCCACCAAGACTCCCTTGAGTTGCTCCCTTGCATACCAGAACCACTGGATTCCACTAAACAAAGAACCGTAAGGAATTTTGACCTTTTCAGTCAGCCACTCTCAAGTTATCCATGGAAAACGAAATTTAAAACCAGGACGTGCACCACAAAGGCCGCTAAAGAGTAAGCAGAACATGGCGACATGCGCTACATGGGTCTCCCGTGGCATATTCTGGCATGACACTATTCATGTCGCCTGTAAGCCACAGTCTTTGGGTAATTAGATGGACGTTGAGGTATGGAAGTCACATTTCAGCATGACTAGCATGAGGCTTTAATAAGCGCCGAGTCCCCTTTGTGATATCCTAAACAATCTTTCTCTGCTTCTTCTCTCAGTTGCATGATATCCAGCTGCAGTCATTCGTTTTTCGCACTTTTGAACCTCACTCTCGTTAATCATGTATTCCAAGTCGCTCGTTATTCCAGCGCTCTTCGCTGCTTCCGGAGTCGCTCAAGAAGATGTCCAGTACGAAACCCGCACAGCAACCATAACACAATGCTTCACCCGTGATGGCCTGCGTCCTCCAGCTACCGTCACCGTCCCTGGGCCGACATGCGTGGTTCACAAACCAGCTGTCACAGGAGCAGCCATCATCGTTGAAGTTCAAGCTCCCGACTGCCACTGCGGCTGCCCAACTTGTGTTCATACTCTTGAGTACACTACCAAGTACCCTGCTTTCTGCTCTACTGGTATTTTTGAGCAGGAGTATGTTATCACGGAGACTTACAGTGGCATGGAGGCAAAGCCTACTAAGCATGAGCACGATCTTCCGTATGGGTTCACGTGTGATGTTCAGACGTGTACTACTTGTGGCCCTGAGCCTGTTACCGCGACCATCACGTACCCTGTTTCTGACCGTCCTTACATGAATGAAGTTGCACCAACTGAAATGCCCATGGCAAAGCCTGGCAAGGAGCAGCCCGAGGAGCAGCACGAGGAGCAAGGAAACGCTGCACCCAAGGTCACCGGGGACGGCAATGGATTCCAGTCAAGCGTCAAGCCCAGCGTAGTCCCTGATTCCCCGGAGAGTGCTCCTCCTGGTAAGCTCACCATTGATTCCGTGATAGATGCGAAAACTAACGTCCGAACAGGAGAGTCCACAGATCGCCCTGTTATCGTATCTGGTGCTATGGGTCAGCATTTGGGACTGGCTGGTGCTGGTATTGCGTTCTTTGCTCTTATCCAATTCTTGTTCCTCTGATCTTTCTCTTGAAAGTTCATTGATGACATATACTCTTCTTCCACTTTCGGGTCATGAGCCAAGATATCTTTGGTCGGTAGAATAATTTGAAGACTTTGGGTCTATAAACTCAATTACATTTTTCATCGATATCGGACTCATGAATGACGCAAAGTGTGCCTTGGCCTGCTAAACAGAGTAAAGATTATCAAGGCCCAGATTATAGGCATCGACGTGATGTTAATGCCACGGGCGGTAACGGCGGCTATAGGCAAGGTCGCGGGCAAGATGCTCCATTTGAAGGTGGGACATCTCCATAATAAAAAGTGTCTATCGCAAAAAAAAGTTACTCATGTGCGATCAAGATGGCCAAGGAGACATGCAAGTGCTGGGGCATACAATGGTATTGTTTGGTGAGATTAATCCTTGCAATACAGAACCGTTATGTAGTATTGCCTTGAACTGTCACAGACTCAAACAGACCAATGAGATGGACTTTTGTCGGGGAGTTGAGCCTCAGCTCCCACCAATCCCTGTCCGCGGCCCTGGATCGAGGTCAAGGAGCAAAAGTTCCGGAGAGTTGTATCTCGATAGAGAATGAATCAAGACCATAAAACCGATGTGATACCATTACTCAACCATCGATTCTGCACGGCACCTTAAATTAAACGCTGTTCCAAACAATTGTTGATCTCTATTCCCCTTTTTCAATGGTCGCACGTGATAACGCATAGTGAAATTCCCGGTGGCCCAGGTGACCTCTCATCCCCACCCAAAAACTCACCGCCCGGCCGAGTCCCGACTGGGCGAGCTAGCACTAAGGTTTGGTTTAGAATTGGTTCCCATCGTTTTTGATCCAGGTCAGGTCTTGTCAAGACTGAACCAACACACGACCTTGTTGTTGGAGCATTTGCTTCGGCTTCAGCCTCAGCCTCCTACAGAAAAGTCACGAGGGGGCTTTTTCATTTTTTTATTATTTTTTAATTCCTCCTTCTTCTCTTTGCCCCTTGCTAGAACAATGTCCGACGAAGATGCCGATGCCCTCGGCCCAGACGGCCAGCAGCCAGCTCGAGTCGACCGCGATCGAAGAGCTCCGCGCTTCAGCTGGACTCCCGCATACGAAGCGACCTTCTTCCGAAGTCTTTGCGAGAGCGTCCAGCTTGGTCTCCGTGAAAATTCCTCCTTTAAAGCAGAGGCCTGGGAGCGCGCCGCTCTGGCTCTGCAGGAGAGCCATGGCGCCTACCCAGCGAAAAGCCACCTGATCAACAAGAGTGACAACGCGAGAAAACGATTCCGGTTATGGAGAGGACTTCGCGAGGACCCCGAGTTTGTTTACAATCCGGTTGCGAGAACGGTTACTGCTACGGAGGAGGCGTGGACTGCCCATATTGAGGTAAACATTCCTTGTACCATGCATGACGATGCGAATGATTGGGGATTGCCATCACGCGAACGACGAGGCCCGGCTGCCATAGCCTCGCGCATACGAAACGGCTGTGTCAAGCACATACTGACTCTCAAATAGAGGGAACCGCTTTCTAGGGCGTTGCGCGGCCGACCCTTTGATCATGAAGATTTTATGGAAGTCCTTTATCCAGATGTCATCGGCTCGGGTGGCGCTCCCAAACGTATAATGAAACCACGGAGACGAACAGATGGCCCCATGGCCGATGACCCCGATATGCCTGGCACCGGTATACTCAATCTGACAAGCGATCCTCCACCTCGACCTCCTGGCCTCGAGAGCCCGAACTCACGACCCATGTTGACTCAAACTCACACTACATCCTCCATTGGGTCGGCAGCCCAGCCACGACCGACGTCTACTTCAATTCCCCCACGCGGGCCACCGACTGTAGCAAATGCTAATGCTCTTACCCCGCCCGACGAGACTATTACACAGAGTCGCAAGCGACAGCTGCCCACTTCAAGTACTCCAAACATGTTTGAATCCACGCCACCTGCTACTACTACTATTCCTATGGGTCAGTCGGCTCCCGAATCTCCTGGCAAGCGTCGCCGTACTTCATCCAACGATGGTTCCCGTGCTCTTTCAACGTCCGTTCTCAACTCCTCCATGCTGCCATTGGCTGTGCGTGATGGTCCCAGTGCTGGGTCTCCCTCCCAGGCGGACAGCCAGAATACCAACGGGATCAACGGGCCTGTTATGGAGGAGATTGTCGAAGCTGTAAGATCTAGAAACACTCTGCGCTGGCAGGAGGAAGCACTGGACATATTTTTCCGTGATTTTGCAGATGAGGATCTTGATCTGCAGGTCAAGATATCTGAGGGCGTACTCATCAATGAGTGTAAGGCTATGGTGTTTTGTAAGATGCCTAGCCGCGTGCGACAGCACTGGGTGAAGCGGTTTAAGGAAACGCCTCTCCGGCAGTAGTATGCCGAGCTTTACAACTTGTTCCCAGGCTTCTATAGACCGATACCTGTGACAAAGTCAAAGACAGGAGTGATGGGTCTAAGGCCCTTGAAGCATCAACACCAAACACAAGAATCTTAGGCAACAAAGACACACGTACAGAGCAATCAGGGCAGGAGAGAACGAAAAGAAATCCAAGAGAGAATGGTCTGGCGCTTATTGGGTCGAGTTGAAGATACCAAGGGTTATGGATATGAAAGCGACATGGCGTTCTATTTGGGCAAAAACATCTATCTGTTTTCTTGCTTTTTGTTTCTGCATTTTCCATGTTTGAGTTGCATTTAGCGGGACATTTAGGAATGGGTGATAGTTATGTGAAAGGATGGGATTCTTAGGGGTTATGGAGCTGATGGTGGGTTGATGAAGCGTGCTTTGTCATGTCTTTTTTTGTTGATACCTAATATACATAATTCTCACCTCTTGCTATTCTATATCCATGATAGAAGACGAGTCTAGACTTTTGGAGGCTTCATAACATTGGGGCGTGACCTTCTAGGAAGGATGAACGGTGGATGGATCTATTGACTGCTCCTCCACCACTAACTATATGAATATAGGACACGTTGGTTGAGGAAGTATTCTGAAGTACTGCTCTATCGTTGGTTCATTTAAAGATTGTACCTCCTACCTGTCTACCCTGGGATTATTACTCGCTTGAATCAAAGCCATAAGCTTTTTGATCTCATACACCTTATTTTCTTCCTAGAGATCATTTTCCTATAGATCATGATACTCAGCCCAGGCTCGACTCCTCCTCCAAGACCCCCTTGGCTCTTAAAATGGGTCCCAACTCCTTCAACCTCACAGGCTTCGTCAAGAACAAATCCAATCCGCTGACGGTAGCCTCCCTCTGAGCTTCCTCAGAAGCCAACCCTGTTAAAGCAAGTATCAAAGCAGGCCTCAACCCCCGTTGTGACTCAAAAGCACGAATCCTCCTCGTTGCTTCAAACCCGTCCATGACCGGCATCGAAATATCCATCAAGATGCAGCTATATCGACCAGGGTCTGCTTCGTATGCTGTAACGGCTTCTAAACCATCTGAAGCTGTTTGATATGGTTGTTTGAGCTTCTTCATGTATGAGGAGAGGATCTTGAGGTTGATAAAGTTGTCGTCAACCAAAAGGAACTCGGGTGTTTTGAAATAGTCTTTTGGTTGTGTTGGGGTTTCGTCTTCGCTCGCGGGGAAGGGCGAGCTTGGGTTTGTTAGCGAAGGGGTAGTGTTGGTGACAATGCTCAAAGATTCGGGCTCTGCTGATGCTGTGGTTGGAGATTGGGTAGATGTTTGCAAGACTGTCCAGCGATACAAGGCCAGTGAACACGCTTTGGCAAGCTTTCGAGGACCGAGTCTTGAATTTTAGTTAGCCTGGAGCACGGCATATGGTGTATCATAGAATGTTACTTACGGTTGTGAAATGAACTCGAAGACTCCGGGACGTGGCATCGTCTTTGTGCCAGTCGCATACTGATGTGCAGTAACAGCATTGGCACAGAGAACAATATTTGGAATATCCGGGACTAAGTCCTGCGAAACATTGGGTCTTTCAAACCCCTCCTCAGACCAAATTGCAAGATCTGGCATGAAGGAAGGTATCTCTGAGGTGGTGTTGACCTGCATGTTTAACCATTCCTTGCACATATCCTGCACAAGTTGGTTAGGAGATTCTATCGTTCTTTGTACTGTACCACCTCCCGTAACGGAGTCTCTGCTGAAATGAACCAATTTGACACGGAGACCTCGAAGCTTTTCTGTCTGCGCGTCGAAATCTTCTTCTCGTTGTCTAATTTCACAGACGTTGTGATGGCAGTCGTCACCAAGCTTCATTGGTAGTCTCACCGTAACTGTAGTGCCGACGCCAACTCTGCTGTCGACAGAGATGTGACCTCCAAACTGTGCAGTTATCTGCTTTACGAAGCTAAGTCCGAGACCAGTGCCAGGAGACAAGTGGTTTTCTTGCGAGAATGGTTTGAACAAGCCGTTTTGCAGAAAGTCTTCGCTAATGCCCACGCCAGTATCGGAGACCTTGATGGTTACCCAGCAGTCGTTATCATCAGCACCAAAAGCGCTGGTCTGTTCTAAAGAGACCCTGATAATTCCACATTGCGTGTACTTGAGCGAGTTGCCGAACAGATTCATGATAATTCGACGCACAGGACCAGGCTGGGTGTAGAAACCCCACGATGGTCGTGGGTCGATGACCAGGAAAACGTCGACGTCTCCGATCTTCGTTGAAAGCCTTCCCTTCTTTTTCAATGGAGCTTGAAGCTCCTCCATAGCTTGCATGGTATCCATTCGGCGGATAGATGTGTGACCAGGTCGTCGAGGTGTTTGGCTGGATGATTGGGCAAGAGTGGCCTGTTGAAAGTTGAATCCAGCATAGACACTCTCGAGAACCTCTTCAGCCAGAACATCAAGCTGTACGACTTTTCTTGCTGGCTTCGAAGCTATGCTAACATACGAGGACCTGTTGATACCACCTTTATCTGTTTGGGTCTCTCGAGTCGCTTCTTGAGGCGAAGCCTTGTTAACCTTGGAATATTCGAGCAAATGGTCAATCGTATCTGAGAGTGTTCGGCAGCATGTTTCAATGGTGCGAACAATATTTTGCTGTGGGATAGTAAGGTCTGTATCGTTGAGCAGCTCAACGCTCAGAACAGCACCATGAAGCGGGGATCTCAACTCATGAGACAGTGAGCCAAGTGCATCAGTCTTGGCTTGATCCGCAGCTAGGGTCTCCAACTTGAAGGCCTCGGCCGCTGCAAGCATACCGAGAGCTCTGAGATAACTCAAGTCGAGGTCGATCGTGAATGTACGCTTGATATTGTAAGTGTGAATAAAGCCACCAGCAGACCATCGTTTCTTCCTGAGGTCCCAGACAGGAACGAATGCAATGCTTCGAGCACCGGGGAACGTCTCGAGGAGGATGCTTGCTTCTCTCTGCTGAAGCCGGAACCTATGGTCTTGTCTGTTATGTAGGTTTTCCCAGTCATTGTTGTTTGGTGGATGACGAGTTGATTCATCAGACAGTTCTTCTTGGAGTAGATTTCCTTCGGTGTCGTAGTTGAACACATGGCCCCTAGGGTATCGTCGAATCATCCTGGCGAGAAGGGCTTGCGGGAGAGCAATATGAGCTGCCTCATGTTCGGAAGAGCCGAGTGCTTGGCAAGATGGTCGTAGACGGTCATCAGAAGAGCCAGTTGTGTAAGCATCATCACTCTCATTGTAGCTGAACGTTGAAGGTCGTCGAGTCGCGAGGTCTTCATCTATCCACTCAGTGGAGGAGCCTGCACTTGAAAACTCGAGCATGTCTGCGTTGAGGAACAAACAGCCATCAGTCTCAATAGAATCCTTAACAATTGACGCCGCTTTTGAGAAGATTTGCCGTGGGGTTTCGAGGAGCTGACTTGGATCATGGGCAAACTTTGATCTGGCCTGAGGATCGCACATGATGACCTCTTCGGTGTGAAGAGCGTTCGAGGTGCGAGAGTCGGCTGTGACAGTTGAGTTTCTGACACTCATTCCTCCCAACGCTTGCTGCAAGTCGTCGATTCTTGGCCCTCGCGACCTGTCCCTATCATCACTTCTCGTCTCATGTACTGCATACTTTCGTCCGGTAGATGAGACTTGGCTCAAAGGTGTTGTGTTCCCTTCGACAAAACTGGTCAAACCCCAGCTCTTCCTTTCGCTCCTTCGTTGGTGGCTTTTCAGGCTGATGGTCTCAAGATGCTCAGTCACGGCTCTTGAAAGCTCTCTCATAAGTCTTGAATGACTATCCTCCCATGGCAATGAAGGTTCGGTATGGATTACGCAGATAACTCCGATGTTGACACCTCGATCTGTGCGAATTGGCACTGCGGCGTAAAATCTTGCGGCACCTCCGGGTCGGCAGTACGGTTTAGTTGAGTACTCGGGATCGAGGGTAACATCATCAACTACAATGACGGGTAAGTCGTGGTTGGCATCTGATTGAATTTCATCGGAACACAATGTGCTTTCACAAGCACTATGCGATCGCGGGATTGCAGTTCCACAATGCCATAGAGTTTCCGGGTGACCATCCTGTCCCAAACTTGGAATCAATGGGGTTGTCGATGAGGCTTCCGCGATGATATACTGATGAGTCTGATCAAACAATGAGATCATTGAGCGCGCTGCGCCAGTTTGAGAAGCGGCTAGTCGAGCCAGAGAAGTCAATATGACATCGGGACAAGTTGAGAGCTCATTACTCGGAACAGGCAATCCAGTATCGTTGAAGCGAACATTGTTGAAAAGTGAGTCGTCATATCTAATCGGATCTCAGTAACATAACTCAACATTTTTACAGTGAAAATTGCCTCGTTACCTGAACGTCTCGCGCTCTCGAGTAGCTTCGGAAACAATGCTCTTCTTCGGCACCCTTACACAAGCTGGGCTGGCCATTCTCAGTAGCGCACATGCGAAGGAATCTTCAAAGTTTCCCTCCAACGGTCATATTCACCATTAGCAAAAGACAGAAGAGCGTTGAAAGGTTTGGTTTCCAGGGCTTGCCACAAGGAGCGAACGCCGAAGACCGGGACGCTAGGAAGCAGAGTTCAGTTAGAGTAAGTCTAGACTCGGCGATTATGCTAGAATCGCCACAGAGCGGGCGATCGACAAATCTGCGATTGACCTTGGGACGCGAGTCTCAGTCTAAGTGGAGAATTATGTCACAATTGGCGTTAGAGGCAGTCCGTTCCTCTCTTTAGTTCATGTGTTCAGCTCTGGATTGGTGGCTGCTCCTCCGTTAGAAAGCCACGATATGGGCTCTTAGCCTCTCAGTGCTGGATCCGGGGGGCGTTGATCAAAACAGGTTTACCCGTCTGTGCTGTTATTTCTGCCGATCAGACAGATGACTACTGTTTCTAGAATCTTTCCGTAAAACAACAAATGCTGTTATGTATCAAGTGTCAAGAAATGCTCATCGCAGATGGTTTTTACGATTAGCTAAGGGCTTCGATTTTGACAGACACCGCCTGAAAAAGAAACTCAGATCAGACCCTTGTCTAGAGGGCTGTGGCTTACTTACATTCGAATTGCAACGCTACTTGGCTTTATATGTACGATACGAAACTATGTTTATAGGACTGCGTAAACAGGGCATAAACAACTTACCAACATGTAGTCGACACTCTCAAAAGCTTCTGTCAACGGCATCGGGTTTGCTAACCAGTTTGACAAAACCATTGATCGTGTGTCACGTGAAACTGCTAGCTTGCACCCTTCCCGATATTTTAGACTGAACCTCGGTTTAGCTTCTGTGTCATCGAACTGCATCTCTCCGATGGCTGAAGGAAGCCTATTCTATCCTCATACGTCGCAAAGTTGCAAGCTTAGCTTTCTCGTTTGAACCTGACTCCAACTGAGACAACAATGGCTCTTCAATTCTCCTTGTCTCAGGCTTCTCTGGCAGCTGTCATACTAGGTTCAACTTACGGAACCTACCTGGCTCTATCTCCTCCCAATCCCAGCGAACATGCAGCACCATCGACAGGCGACTCAGTTCGATGGCTATTCTTGACGAGCAAACACACCACAAAGGTCGTCCTAGCCCCTCTTGGGCTGCTGTCGTTGCACACTGCTAGCCTAGCTTGGCGCTACCCCAACATCCCTCCGTCTCTTGTTCATCATGGAATTGAAAATGGGCTCAATCCAGACCTGATTACATGGTCTACTGCGACTACAGTTCCTTTAGCTCTGATTTTCTGTGTCGGTGTTCCTCTGCGTTTGGTACCGTACGCATCACTAGGCAAAAACTTCACATTTGCTCTGAAAGAGCCAGATCGTTTGAAGACTACCGATATTTATCAATATCTTCAACACCCAAGCTATACTGGACTTGTTATTCTCATGATATTCAACGTAGCGCTGCTTGGTAGACTGGATGGTGTTCTGAGTTGTTGGATTCCTCCGAATGTCTATGAGACCTTCTGTTCCTGGGCTATAAGATTGCTTCCTTTCACTATATCAGGTATTATGTTTGGGATCTGGACCAGAGTTTCCGAAGAGGAGAAGATGCTCAAGAGGGTTTTTGGGAAGGAATGGGAGAGTTGGCACGCAAGAACAGCTCGCTTTATTCCTTTTGTTTTTTAGTTGATTCATGTCTTTCACAAATCAAAGTACCAATGAAAGTGACTTTGGCTTCATACTACACTTGGCCGCAAAATAAGCAAGCCTTCATTCGCGCGATCATAAGAAAATCAAGAAGATCACTTTGAAAGCACTGTAACGATACTCAAGATAAAAGTGCTGTTTTATAAACATAGCAATGCAGCATATTCCTAAAAACTGTAAGACATTTAATGCAAACCCAGAAACTTAACGATCGAATAAACCGCAATACCCAACTTTTTCCAATCCAACATTTGCTTCAAATAGCGGGACCTATGCTCTATGACTCTTCTTCCCATAATGCCTCATCCTGTTCCTCCATGCTATATTCCAGAAGACTCAGTAGTCCGTTTACACTTTCTGCACTCCACTCGTCCCGAGTTGGATATTAGAGAGTCCCAGCTAGGCTCTCCCTCTTGGACCGCTTCGCAGAAAGCTCTGTGTAACTGTTCAGACTCCTCAGCATGGTTCTCTACTATTTCCGGGTTTCCCATCCCGGCGGTAGCTACCTACCGGTTGCCGAAAATAGAACATTCCTGTTGCCTCTCTTCGTTCATGTGATGGTCATCTCCGATGACCTCACGCCCTGGAACTTCGGTAGGTGTTGGCAGCGTGGGACACTGAATGATAGTCCTGTAGTTAGGGGAAGCGTGAGTTGATCGTATGAGCTGAATTTCTTGACTTTGTCCATTTTCTTAAGCGTTGAGACTTTATTCGTTCTTTAAGAATCTTGCTATCCCATATGTCATCTGGAAATGACAGTGGTTCTTGGCAACCATGTGATGTTGGATCCCTTCCAACATGCGCCGTTGCTTGCCGCAAGACATACACTCGTAGCAGCCGTATATAATGCGATGGAGGCATCGTACAACAGTTATAGGCTGAACACCATGGCTTTTCAGGGTTCGGATGGTGAAGCTGTGGCATATTTTCATGTGAGCCATGTTCTCGTGGAAGATCGAGCTCGTGTGGCGGCAGAAGAGACAGAGTTCTTCATGGAATTCTGGAGCCTCTACCAGATAGAACTCTAGCCCATCCCCTGTCCTTTCTTCTGGAGGTTCATTCCATAATTCCTTGACTCGATCCCAGTTTTCCATGGCTTTCTCCATGACATAACGAGGAATAGATGGGCCACTATATCGAACCTGGATCTTGAAAACACTAAAGGTATGTTGGCGTATGTAATAAAGCGCGAAATAGATAGGGGGCTTACTGTTGTTCTGACTTTGAGTGCTCTCGGTGCTCCTCAAAAGTATTGAAGTGGACGCAGTAGTCGCTACACCAAGGCTTGCTAAGTTGCATGTTGATTGACGGGGAAACATTGAAGGCTTGGGGACAAAAGTTCAAGTTTTTTTTTGTATATGTCTCGTTAGATTAGAAATGAAAGGATACAGAGAATAAAAAGAAAAGAATATGTAAGGCAGTTGTATAAGTTGTCTATAGTACACCTGAACTTTGGTTCGGAATTTCTGGAGTGGTTGAGAATAAAGGAGGAATTCTCTGCTCAGATGTTCACGGATAGCCTCTCATAGTCACTCCTGAACCTTTTATTAAGGCGTGAACCTCTAAACTTTTCAGAAACTCGATTAGAATCAGCTCGTGGTTTCGCAAGGACAACAGGTCATAAAGCAGGTTGATGCCTCCGAGCAGGATAAGTATCAGCAGCCAAAGAGAAGCGTAGAACGGGGAAGTTAACCGTTACTAAAAGGCGTCACAAATCTCAACCCTAAGTTGAAAATATCTTATTCATAACATTATACTAAGTTTCTTAGCTCTGATGAGCTACTGTTGTGAAACGTAAACCTTGTAATGTCTGACAGGTGACTTACTAAAGGTAGAGTGTAAAAGGGCTCAATGGAATAAACTTTAACTGTGTCTAACTCTTATAAATACAATATTCCGATTCTGACAGGTTTTCGTCCTAGCCGAGGAAAATGCCTCCGCCTAGATTGACCTTATGGTTTGTCTTCTTGAAGCTATCTTTGGTGCCAAAAGAGGGATTTTCCTTTTTATTAAATAGGAGGTTTTCTTCGACCTTTACACAGCGAATTTTATAACTACCTATCCTCCGGGGAGGCTTACAGCCAGTCGCTTGCCTCTGGCAGCCCTTTGGGGACCTTGCCAGGGGCCGCCTCAAGCAGAGGGCAACCTAATTAGTCGCCTATGACTCTGGAAGGATTTTTAATTAGCTGACCTTGCCGAAGACCGAGTCAGCTAGTTAATTACCATCGTAGTCAGCCAGTTAGCTATAAGTAGCTTTGTTTTGAAGAGGAAAAGAAACAACCCTATAAGTCTGAAACTGGCTAATGGCCGAAGAGATTTTTCACTAGCATAAGTACTTTGAACTGCCTTATTTTAAATATGCAAAGTCAGAAGGTCCTCTTATTGGTTCCCTCTCAATTGTCCTTCAGACCTGACTTCGCCTACCTAATTACTGGCCTCTCATTGTCTTGAGTATGGCAGTTGCCAACTCTGCGTTTTTCGAGAATAAGTCTAGCTCATGCTCCGGGTACCCAGATTGAATAGCGATCACGGCGTCCAGCTTTGGAACTATGTAGATGGACTGGCCATACATACCCATCGCCGTAAACGCACCATCGTCTCCCATTCTATACTCCTTGTCCCCCCGGTCTGTTGTCCACCAGCCACTTTCGTAGCCAAAGTTGGAGACGAAGTTATCCGGTTGTAGAGCCCTGGCTCCGACACTGTTCTTGGCATCAGAAATGTCTTGGAACCAACCAGGTGGCACATTGGGACCTTTTTCTCCGTCTCTGAAACTTTCGAGAATAAAACACCCGAAGCGTGCCATATCTGTCAAAGTTATAGAGAGACCTCCGTGACCGTCCACGTGTCCTGCGCCTGTTGTTCGTATGTACCCATCGTATTGCATTCCAGCAGGATCCCATATCGTGCGCGAGATGTATTCATTCAGGGGCTCTCCCGTTGCACGTGATATCGCCGTCGACAACACGTAATAGTTTGGGTTGTAGTAGTGAAACTCGTTCCAAGGTTCAGCCACCTTCCTTGACGTCTTGAGCCAGTTGATAACAGCTTCAGGATCCGTTTGGGGATAAAGCTCAGTGGCATACATGGGATTGGGCACATTTGCGGGTCGCTCTTCTTCTGATTGTTCAACTACCCCTGAAGACATGCTGGATAGAGCAAGAAGTGGCACATCTGCCCAAGCAGTTCCTTTCAGCTCTTCGACATGGCGAGATACTGGGTCGTTGACGGACAGTTTTCCTTCTTGCTGCGCAATGGCGAGAGCTGTTGCAACAAAAGACTTTGTGACTGATTGAACGTCGTTACGAGATGCTTGAGAGTTTCCGTGCCTGTATTCTTCGAGCTTTATGGTTCCATTCTGAACAACAACGCAGCCAGTCAATCCATAGCGGCGCATGAAATTGTTGAGATCAATCCCAGAGTTTTCCTTGATAGCTTCAGCTATATTGAAAGACGTATCTCGAGTAAAGCGTCTGAGATATGAGCCATGTCTGACTTGTGTTGTTCGGTTCTGGAAGGTTTCTTCGCGGAGCCGGTAGAGAAGCGGAGTGTAAGCTGGATCAGCCGGAGGAATAGATGATAAGCTGAAGCTTCCAATGTGATCACTCAGATGTGGCAAGTCTCCCATCTTTGTTATGTATCTTCGAATTTCGGGGGTTTCAATGGAGGAAGCTCAGTTGATACTGAGATTTCAGGTTTGCTATTTTTGAAGTCGGATCCCATCCGAAGCTACCCAATGGAGATGGATACCGGGAATTAATCAGAGGTTCATCAGACCTCCAATCATGACCGATTGTTACCTTTTGTGGTGTCCACCTAAAGTGCCTACCATCGGCAGACTCGGCCGAGCCAAACCGGCTGTAACCCTCCGAACTCTGAAGCAGGCATGAAATGTCAGACCCATGCTATGATACCGGTAGTACGAAGACTTTGGAATTACTTTACTAGCAGGCTTCTGGTATGCCATCACTGGAATCGACTACGTTGCGGTGCATCCAGGGGAGTACACTTAGAAGGATGTCAAAAGACCAGCCTTACAAAATCATGATGATCACGTCAACTGCACGCGCAATGTTGTGATAGAATGAATGACTGTATACGTCAAAGGATCTCCATGATATCTGTAGTATTGCCTGAGCTAACCCCCACTCTTGATTGGAAGCGCGGCATTGATGGGTATATAATCCTCACGTTGGGGTAAGGGAGCGGGCTCACTTCTGACTCCGACACTATCAATCCATCCTCTGTAAACAACTCATCATGCTCGAAGTCCACTGCTCTGGAACGCCATATGAGGTAAAGAAAGTTCATTCTAGAAACGCCGTAATCCAAGCTGAAGGACTGACTTATTGTTCAAATACAGACCGGCCATCAACATGGCACAGCTGCAAAAGACAGAGTTGTAGGGTCTATCGCCTTTTACAAGAATCTGTTCCAAGAATCATGCTCCATGAACTGGGAAGCAGTACGTCAAGAGGCTCAACAATACATCCAACCTCTGCAGAAGCTATCTCCACGCTATGTCGAGGAGCTACATGGCTTAGCAGACGGCGCTGGCTTCGAGCTAGTTGATATAGTCGCTCTCAACGTTCGAACAGAGATCACATTCGGCTTATATACTCGAGTCCCGAGTACACCTATCCAGACCGATGGCTGCACGAGTGCTGCGTATCGTCAGCCTAAAGGGGAGGTTCTCCTTGCGCAGAACTGGGATTGGCAGCCTGAACAGGCACCTAATCTTTTCATCTGTCATATCTCCCAGCTTGGAACAGATTTACCCGATATCTCCATGATAACTGAAGGGGGTGTAATTGGCAAGATTGGAATTAATTCCTCTGGAGTAGGAACCTGTCTAAACGCTATCCGAGCTCGGGGTGTTGATAATACCAAAATTCCCATCCATCTCGCCCTGCGAACAGCTTTGGAATCGCATTCGGCGCGCGAAGCGGCCGACAAGCTGTATCAAATGGGCACGGCTGGGAGTGGCCATATTCTTGTGTCAGATCCATCTGAAGCTATAGGCTTGGAATGCACCAGCATAGGGATTAAAGAGATCAACTTCGATGGCAACGGAACACTTATTCACACGAACCATCTACTGCTTGACCATCCCGGAGTAGATGAGCCCGGCTGGATACCAGATTCCACAGACCGTATCAAGCGCATCGCCCAGCTTCTTGATGAAAGATTGGCGACTTCAACCATCGACCATCCTTCATTCTTCGACTTCTTCAAAGATGAGCAAGGGTATCCAACAGCAATCAACCGCGATCAGTTCTCACCCGGGAACGGCAAAGCAACACTCTTCACCATTAATATGGACTTGGCCAAGAGAAAAGCGATTGTCACCATGGGGAGGCCAACAAATTGGACTGAGAGAATTGAACTATCACCAGGCTTAGCTTAGGCAGGAGAATACATACATAACCCTCACAATCGAGACAAGAAAAGCCAGTATTGTCTACATATTGTTACATGTGCGAAGTACTCCAACGGTATATCATGATCATAGATTCACTCTTTGACTTTCCAAGACGAAGCATAACATCCTGAGATGAAAAGTTGTGGCTACCTCTCAATGAGGCGTTGACACATTCCTGCCATAGCGAGAGCTTATGGGCACAGACTTTATTAGATGGAGTTCGTATTATAACTAACAACGTTGCAAAGATGAAAACTAGATAATATTGGCATTAGAAAACTTCCTCGTCAAAATCTTGCCCCCTACTCCAAGTGGACATCCAGAAGATGCAGGGTAACCTGCTTTGGATTATCTTAAACGGTGTGTCATTAATCCGTTCCGCGAGATCTGGCCTTATCATGTATCTGAACACCTAGAAATCATGAGGCAAGTTGTCGTTGCATTGCTCGACACCTCAAGCTTCTTTCCTCAAGCCCGTCGTCATGGTAAGCTAGATCGAACAGACACTCAAGCATGCATCCTCTGACTTCTAAACCTAGAACATAGCATACAACTCCGCCTTGCGGCAAAGCAAGTCTCTCCGCGCAGAGCTCTCCAACCTTAACATCAAACCTCAAGCATCTCCCTCCGAAATTGGCAACGTGTCCGCCTCAATCGCTTCCTTCACCAAGACTCTCGATGAATACCAATCCCTCGCCCGTCAGGAGATCGTTCCCAAGAAACAAGAAGAGGGCTTTGAACGAGTAAAGAGGTTCCGCGAAGATCTTTCCGACTTTCGAACACAGGTCGATTCGCTGAAGAAAGTTCGTGATGATGCTCAACACCAGGCAAATCGCACAGAACTTCTTGGTCGAAGACCGTATAATGCCACACCCGAGAATCCCTATGCGAACGCTACAACAACCAACACGCACTCTGCGTTCCAGCCTCGACACCCGCCTCAAGCCAGTGCCTTAACAACAGGTTCACCCGACGAGATGCGCGAGGCACATGCATTCAGGGAGCAGAACTTTTTCGCAAATACAAACCAAGCGCTAGATGACTATATTGCGCGCGGACAGGCTGTGCTAGGCGATCTAGGTCAACAACGGGAGATGCTCAAGAGCACCCAGAAGCGACTCTACAATGTTGCCAACACCCTTGGCGTAAGCGGTGATACGATCCGTATGGTAGAACGACGGGCAAAGGAGGACAAATGGATCTTCTTTGCGGGCGTGGTGATATTCTTCCTGTTTTGTTGGCTGGTGCTCCATTTCTTGCGGTAGAAAAGAAACCGAACTGGGTTAAAGTATTTGGAAGAGAAATATCACAGAACTGTACGCTTAGGGGCATCAGCGCGGCGCATGGAGTTTTTGAGTGTCTTGTGTGGTTTTCTTTGCTTGTATCATACCATGCCAAGTCAACATGTTTATGCTATTCGTCGTCGCCGTCGCCTTCTTTGAGTGCTACTGTGAACAGCACATCCTTGTCCGTTGTCACTGACACGACCTGGGACTCGGGCAGGATATGATTGCTAGTACTCAACTTGCCACCGATCTCAGTATGCCAGTTCTCGACGTCCCACTCGAAGCCCTTTATCGTGATGTTGGCAGCCTCTTTAAGAGGAATGATACCAACATGTTTGCCGAAGACATCTTCCTCACCCTCCTCTCGAACCTGAATCTGATGACTACCAGCCTTGAGCAGGAATGTCAAACTTGAGCCGGAAAGAAGGAACAGTCGACCGGTCGCATAATCGGGGTCATTCTGGAAGAGGTACAGGTGGTGAAGTTGAGAAAGACCCTGGTCAACACGGCCCCCGATACCTCCAAGTGCGACGATGTCGATGCCTTCGGGGTATTCTTTGCGAATCCAGTTAATAGCCTTTGCAAAGTCGGTCGAGTCTTGGTCAGCGTCGTGGATGACTGTCGCAGGGGAGGGTTGCGACGAGTAGAAATCGCGGACTTGAGGGGTGAGAGAATCGAGGTCGCCAATGATGAGTTGGAGGTTAGACTATAGGATTAGCAACCATTTGATATCATCGTCCACGAGCAGTATCGCAACATACGTATTTTCCGTGGAAAGACGACAGCTTGTGTAGACGATTCGCTCCACCATCTGCGGCTACTCTCACAGAAGCTGTGAAGTGGACGTTAGGCACTGAGACCACAAGAGCAGCATGTCAAGCTACGTACAGTTCTTCCAGAGCTTGCGCAAATTGACGCCGTTCTTCAACGGCTGGTTTAGAATGAGTAGCGCAAAGTCATGGCCTATGTTATAGTCCTGAAGCAGCTTTGCCGGTCGCCATTCGAAAGATTTGGACGC
The DNA here is from genome assembly GCA_013266175.1 of Fusarium gaditjirri. Lineage (NCBI taxonomy): Eukaryota > Fungi > Ascomycota > Sordariomycetes > Hypocreales > Nectriaceae > Fusarium > Fusarium gaditjirri. Next base: position 142,521 of record JABFAI010000001.1, on the reverse strand, counting down.
CATGATTGAGGATATCTTGAGTTAGTAGGCGCTTGCAATAAGTAGTAAAAGATGAAGTTGATGCGGTCTAAATCGTCGTGTCCCTTGCGTAATATTGGCAAGTTGTTAGGTCACGAATGATTTTGCTTTTTCCTCTCCCTGAGAAATGGCGAGACAATGTCTAGCTTGACAAACTTCCCCTCGATTCCTGTGCGACAGCTTTCTGCCTTTCGCTCCTTTGTCTTCTGCTGATCACTTGAGCCAACGTGTTTGACAAAACAAATTTTGGTCTACTGTAACAGCCACAGTCTAGGTCGAAAGTCAAAAAGAGATCTAGACGCAGTCTGCACGTCAAGCCCTATGAGGGTATAGAAGCAGCTCATATGATCAGGAATGAATGCGCGCTGCCTTGATCCAATAGGTAGGTAGAAGCCAATGGTGGGGGATGTGATAAGGCTGTTATCAGATAAAGAGCATGGACGGTTAAATTACGGTTACACTTTTTTCACGCAACCCGCCGGCATCTCGGAGACCAGGGCCAAGTATTTCCAAGCATCATACTCCAAGATTTCAATGCTCCACCATTGCTGACCATTCTTCTTGTATTCTTGATTTTCTGCATTGACCTTCGTTTCTTTGTTGACTTCTCTAATTAAAAAAATGTATCGTACCACTATGCGATCGGCCTCGAGGCCTATAATTGCTAGCCTGCGCTCGAACACGATCCGCGCAGCCCCCCGACGATTTAACTCAACAGCTACTCCCGCCGACAAGTCCCGATCATGGAAGAGCTCGGTGGCACGATTGGGTCTGGCATTCGGTGCTGTCTATTACTATAACACAAGTCCCATCTTCGCTGATGAGGCTATCTGTGCGTTGCAATTGATGCTCAGAATTCAATATTTTCCTACTAATATAGAACAGCGAAAACGGTTCCCGCTCCCGCTGCCTTCTCCGATGATGACCTTCCAACGGTTGACTCAGTCCTTGAGGAGAAGCGCAAACAGATCAGGGCCGAGAGCGAGAAACCCGCCGATTCATCAAAACCCTCCGTGCTTCAACAGTCCAATACTCAAGCCGCTGCCGCCGATGGATCGCCTGCTGCCTTAGAAGAGGAGGCCGACCAGCAAGGCGCTTTCAACCCCGAGACTGGAGAGATCAACTGGGACTGCCCTTGCTTGGGTGGTATGGCCCACGGCCCCTGCGGCGAGGAGTTCAAGACTGCGTTCAGCTGCTTTGTGTACTCGACCGAGGAGCCCAAGGGTATGGACTGTATCGAGAAGTTCCAGTACGTCATATTGAACGATGGTCTTGGCTCATAGCTTGCTAATTCAGGAACAGGGGTATGCAAGAGTGCTTTAAGAAATATCCAGAAATCTACGGCGCTGAGCTCGCCGATGACGAGGAGGGTACTCCCACTCCCGATTTTGGCGATGAGCAACCCGCCCCCAAGGCTCCTAAGGCTCCTACTACTGACAAGGCCCCCGCTACCGACTTCAAGTCCCTCCCCGAAGATTCGTCTCCCGCAGCTGAGCCCGATCAACAAGCCACTCCCCGAGCGACCTCCAATGAAGCCGAGAAGGAAACCCTTGTTAACGGATCCCGAAAGGTTCAGGATGTCGCTACCCCCATAGAGAAGCCACACAACCCAGACTTGTGGCAGGATATGCACAAGACCGAGGTTCCCGTAAAGGAGGTTTTCGTTGAGCCTTCACAAGCGCATGATGCTACTGCTGCTAATGCCGAGATCAAGATTATTGAGCAGGAGAGGGAGGCTAAGAAGAAGGCCGAGAAGAAGCAGTAGGTGCAAAATATTGGCGCTGTTAAGGTGAAGAACTACATTTTGTAAAATATTTAGGATCTTGATATGGACGAGGTTGTCCATCTGTACCAATGCTGTATGATGAGAAGGGACAGAAGCCACGAAATTAATAGACACGATCACATCTCAATATTTTGGTATTTCATAACTACGAACAACTTTTGCCAAGTCTGATCTGAGAATAGGATTGTTGAATATAGGTATCAATTCTTATGCCTCCAAACGTAAGAGATGAGTAGTAACCTGGTATCAGCCAGAGTAGAGAATTATGAAACAAAGTGAAAATGCAGTAAAACAAAAAACTATATCATAGCACCCATGAAGAAAGTTCGTTCCTTTCAGCTTTCAACAATTACAAGGCAATGATTTGCTTGTTCAGATGCTTAAGGCCTTAAGAGGACGTATTCGGAGAGCGTGAGGTACGTCGACATTTGGCGCCGTTGTAGGGTATCATCAACGCTCGACTCCTAGGAGCCGCCTTTCTTGCCCTTGTACAGATATCGTCCGACAGCACCCTCGGCAGCTGTCACGCCAGCAAGGATACTAGCACCAAGAGTGACGGCCTTCCAGTCAAGCTTGCCCTTCTCGTAGAGACCCCAGCCCTTATAGCCAAGATATGCGCCAAGACCGACAACAGTAGCAAAGTTGGCAATGACAAGACCAGTAGCGCTTCCATCTGACAGGCGAGAGAATTGTTGGATGAGCCAGTTATCGGCGCGCTTGGCCTTGGCGGCAGCCTCGTCACGCTTTCGCTTCTCCTCGCGGGCCTCCTCTTCTAGCTCTATGCGAGCAGCCTGGGTCTCTGTCTTAATCTCCTGCTCAAGGAAGTCGTTGGGGACAGTGTGCACGCTAGGCATATCAACATCGACCAAAGAGGCGGTGGAGGCGGACTCGTCAGTGATGACCTGGGGAGGTTGAGGGGCAGCAGCCTGGAGGGGTTAGCAAGAGTGATCGCAGAGTCATGATGCATGTAAAGCTGCTCACCTCCTCAGGGCTCTGCTTGGGGCCACTGGCAGCAACGTCGGCGTAAGACACTGTGATAGAGTCAGTGATCTGAAGTTGGGCACAAATATGCTACAGTGACGTGTATACTTACTGATGTTAAGGCGGGGTAGAGAGGGGAATAAGAGAGTAGAGTCGAGTTGCTGGGAATGTGTTATCCTGTTGTATTCGTTGCAAGGAGCAAATTTGATTGAGAGAAACCAAGAGTATCGTGACCGAGGAAAAGATGGAGGAGGGAAGATGGCTCTTCATGTGACGCAGATCATGAAGTCCGCACCTTTTGAACCTGAGCTTCCGCAATTCGCCGATGACGTATGCGGCTCGAGGCCCACTTAGACACTCTCCTTCAACAAGGAAGCAGGATTTCTCTTGACTCGGGAGAAATTGGAGTCAGGAACAGGACCTGGGGGAACGAATCAAAAGAGCCAATTGTTTGTTGATGCTGATCAAGTTTCAGTGCCAGTCGATTAATTGATGACTTGCTTAGTCCCTACCACCCCTTCCAAGGAATCCATGTATCCCTCACAATGCCTTGTTCATCAACGATATAGTATACGTAAAACGCAGCAGCAGCTATACAAGCGTGATTGCACCACAGCTGAACTTTTTGCCCGACCTTAAAGTCCTCATCGACCTTTCGTCCCTCGCTCGTCCCCAGGATCCCATGCTCCTGCGACAATCGGACCACACCCCACGCCGGACTGCCCACCACTCGGCCGAATCCGCCAAAAGCGCTGGCCTCACGCGACAGCGCGATTACGCCTGCGTTGACGAGCGCTTCGTTCCTCTCCGGGTAGACACTGCATACTTCAGCGGCTACGGACACGGATTGTTGTGCCTCTGTCACAAGACCAGTTGACACTTGCTGGAGATCGTTGCAAGGGAAGTTGCCAGCGTGGAGCTCGAGCTTGATGTTCTCTGGCATTGATGCCTTGAGGCTTTCGACGACATGCGCTGTTGGTGTACTGCCGACGGAGATGACAAGCTGGCAATCGGAGGGTAGAAGCTTAGCTGCGGCTAAGGCGCTCGCCACCTCTAGGTTGAGCGTCTTCTCGGCCTCGTCTCGCGATCGACCTCCATACGAATGACCCGCGTGACAGTAGAAGCCGTAGATACTAATGGCAGACGACTTCTGCGCGCGCTCTACCAAGCGGTTCAGTGCAGCACTGTTGGCTTCAACGCCTGCTCGGCGCGATCCAACATCGAGCTTGATAAAGACATCCCAGGGCTGCTTGCTTGAAGCCGACTCTTCGAGAAACTCGACCTGTTGCTCATTGTCGACCATGAGCATGATACGTAGCGTTTTTCGCAACTCAATCAACCTAGGCAGGATACCAGGATAGACAGGTAGACCGTACAGACACTGCGGGATATTCAGCACTTCTCATCTTCATAAATTTTCAGTGGAACTCACCTCTTCCAAGATGCCCTCCTTCACCAGGGGTAAAGCACCTTGGATCTCAGGGATGGTGGAGGCAATGATGCCTCTGTACATCCCATCCGCCATCATCAAGCGTGTCACCTCAAGAGACTGTAGAACATCGGGTTAGTCCAAAATATCGCAAATTGTATAGGCGCAACATACCTTCAATGTCTTGACATGAGGTCTGAAGCCAATGCCGAGCTTCTCAACATCACGATGTAACATCTCGACATTCGTCTTGAGAACAGGCAGATTGACAATTAGCGATGGTGTAGGGAGCTCTGAGGCGTGCTTTCCGATGTAAGCTTCATGATTCTCAAGTGAATAGTCCATCTTAAAGAGTGACTGGGTTGCTTTGGCTGTAAGGTCAAACTGTTCAACGCGGGGCAAATCGAATAATGCGGGGAGCAATGTTGAGCGCAATGAGAAGCTTCTGCTCGACTTTATACTTAATCTGCTTCCGCTTAACCACGGACCTGAGGTATTATTTCACTGGTGAGCGGTATTTACAGTGATGGCGACCTTACAATTTGAGTATAGATAGAAAGTCGAGATCGTTTCCGCGGCGGGCTCAAGCTCTAACGCCGATAGTTTCCCGCGGGCAATGACTAACAATAATTGATGGTATGCCACAGCATTGTCATGAAGCTTCACCTACGAACCTGAAGGCCTCTAAATTCCACTACCAATGGCCGAATACCTTTCCCCTGTATCGATTGATATCACAAATCCGCCAGGGATTTGTAAATCATGTCGTATCGGATTCAGCATATTATGTCACAACACCATCCTGCTTATCAAAGTGGAGCCCTGTGATCATCAAGACTGAGGCACCAGGGAGCATGAAAACTTCTAACAGTAAATCAAGATGTCAAAGTCGACACTATAGTCCAAAGATCCTCTAAGTCTTTCCCAAATTTTACTAAATTTCACTACACTTACCTACGTCTTGTGCTGTTCGGATAGTAGTAAGAAGTTTCGCCTCCCCTGGATAGGTTCAGACCACCAATATCTCGGCTTTCATGGATTGTGGAAGTTCAAAGAATCTTGCGCCTTCGAAGGGCTATGAAGGAGTAGGTAAATACTCGTGGTTCTTTTTGAAATACGGAAAGCCTCCAGATTCTTGCAGTGGTGGCGCTCAGAACTTAGACCTAGGTGAGGTATGGTATGCCTCACCCGTGCCTAAATCCAATGCAGCCAGGTCACGTTGGTTGAAAGATCATCAAGATGCATAGAAACCATTATCGTGCTGAATCATTAGCCTGATAGAACGGTAAAATAGTGATTCGATCAACTTGTTACACCGCCTGCGTCGACCCAGCACGGTGAAGACCATGCATTTACCCAACAGTCTAGGATTTCTAGCATTAGCACCCTGTGTTTATACTATTTTCTTAGCAGTTCAAACTTCTGAAAGAACTTCTGCTCCGATACTTGTCCAGCAAGTTGAGTCATCCAGTAGTCGGAGAAGAGTGCCGTCTTACAACCAGCTGCCAACTGACACAGCTTATACCGGAAATAATATCGTCAATTTCCATTAGCAAGTCTCCAGATCGATTTCTTCGACCAATCGTAGGCAGCTTGTACTACAAAGTGGTGGTTGATTTGCTGCAGAGCACACCCTCGACGACTGGTGCCGAGTCGGCACCGAAAGATGTGGATTCCAGCACTTGCGATCCAAACAGAATCGAATTCTAGCATTTTACCCTGCTTCTCGGATCTTTATTTATTTCATCTTGATCTCATTGATTCTTCGTTCTTTCGATGATCAAAATGACAATGTTTTGTCTCTTCAGCAAAGCTTCAAGGGTTATTGGAAGATGAGTGCACCTACGCAAGACGACGACCATGTTGGCGATAGCGAGAGTACTCACACTCGCATATCAAACCAAGATCCCGAAAAACAATCTGATACGGAAATTGGAACCCCAGATGCTCCTTACTCAAGCTTCTCACTATGGCAGAAGCGTCTCATTGTTCTAGCTGCTGCTTCAACAGCCCTCTTTTCACCAATGACAGCCCAGATATACTTCCCTGCCCTACCAGCTATAGCCAAAGACTTGGGCGTGACCACATCCCAGATCAACCTTACTGTCACGACTTACATGATCTTCCAGGGTATAACACCCATGTTTATTGGCTCACTAGCTGACAGTGGTGGAAGAAGACCTGCGTACCTGGTATGCTTTACCATTTACATAGCAGCCAACATCGGTCTCGCCCTGGCTCCTAGCTACGGTGCTCTGCTGGGTCTTCGATGTCTTCAATCCGCTGGCTCTGCTAGCACTGTTGCGCTGTGCTTCGCTGTTGTGGCTGATGTTGTCACCTCAGCAGAAAGAGGTCAGTACATCGGTTTGACAGCTGTTCCATCTGTGCTGGGACCATCGCTAGGTCCAATTATAGGTGGCGTGCTGGCCGAATTTCTAGGCTGGAGGTCTATTTTCTGGTTTCTTGCCATATTCGCCGGTGTGGCCATCGTTCTTCTCGCTTTGTTCTACCCAGAAACATGCCGTGAAATCGTCGGAGATGGCTCTATCAAAGCACCGTTGATGTACCGCTCAGTATGGCAGATTCTTGTATCCCGACGGAAGCGGTCTGAGTCGGAGAAGAACGGTTTGAGTCGGCAAGCCTCACGAGCCTCGACCGTCAAGAAGTTCAAGTTCAAATTTCCCAACGTCCTCGAATCGATTTTGATGCTGTTCGAGAAGGAAACCGGTTGCCTTCTCGGCTTCAGCAGCATCTGCTTTGCAGGCTTCTACTGCATAGCCACAGCCATGCCCACCCTATTCAAGGAAATATATGGCTACAACGAACTTGAGATCGGACTGGCATTCCTCCCTATGGCAGCTGGGTCAGTCATTGCAGCGTTCATCGTGGGTACTTTTACAAATCGCAACTTCAAGCGACATTGCGAGAAGCAGGGCATACCATACGAGCGAAGTAAGCAACTAGATCTATCTGGCTTTCCTATTGAGCGTGCTCGTCTGGAAATCGGCTTTCCTCTCCTGATGCTCGCAGCTGCTACGCTCGTCTGTTGGGGATGGGCCGTTCACGCCCGGGCTCATATTGCTGTCCCGTGTGTGCTGAGTGGAATCTTGGGCGTAGGAGTCGTTGGTTTTAACAATACAGTCAATTCGCTGCTGATTGATATCCACCCCAGGAAGGCTGGCACGGCAAGCGCTGCCAATAACTTGACGAGATGTTTGGTTGGCGCGGGAGCCAGTGCAGCAATTGTACCCATGATTGATGCTATGGGTACTGGCTGGGCTTTCACCCTCGTTGGAGGACTCTATGTCCTTGGGTGTCCTATTTTGATTACTGTCATAGTTCGTGGAGTGAAATGGCGGGAGGAGTTGAAAGTGAAAGAAGAGAAGAAGCAAAAGGCCAAGGAAGCCCAAGAGTGAGGTCGAATAGAGTTTACTAATAGGTAACAAGCACCCAGTGCAGGGATCTGATACAATATAAGGTAGAGTCTCGATTAGATTGGTTAGCAATACGAGACATATTTTAATAGAATGATTGATTTTAATATTCCGCGTCAAATGGTTTGTTGGTTATGAGAATGTCAAGGCCATTCCTGCTGAGAATGTGGGGGTCACCTCTTCAAGCGTTTGTCTTTTTTACACTGGAAAATTTGACCTTTCAACTGAATGGTGTCACACCAAATCTTGCCAGTTTCGCCAGTTGTGATGATTCGGCCCTGACATGATGTCTTTCTCTTACTTTTCCACTGGGATCCAATCGCTGGGCAGTTTGTTAGCCCAGGTTCTCTTGCGAATATTTTTGTCGTTGTTCATCTTGGCGATCATTATCGCCATCTACAGGGTATCCTTCCACCCTCTGGCCCGTATTCCTGGACCAAGACTGGCGGCGATTTCAAACATCTGGCATGCATATAATGCTCGAATGGGGCGTATGGCATATCTTGGGAGGACACTACATAGGAAATACGGACCTGTTGTGCGTGTTGGTCCTAATGAAGTATGGTTTAATAGCAAAGAGGCTTTTCATGCCATTTACAGTTCGTGTCTCAAGAACACCTCATACACAAGTGTCAACTAACATTTCACCAGGTAGTGGAAGTGGTTATGAAAAGTCTGACTTTTACTGTACGACCAAATTGTTCACAAAAAAATAGCAAAGCGGGAGCTGACATTTACAGTGGCCACTGCCTTGAGCAAACCTCACATTGATTGGCATCTCAACCCCGAATTCCAAGATACTCTCGATCTTCTATCAGAGCGAGATGTGAGACGCTACCGTATTCAGCGCCGACTCATTGGGCCTGTGTACCAAACTTCCAATCTCATTCAGTATGAAGCCGCAATTGATGAGGTTCTTGCACGTTCTATCGCCAAGCTCAAGACATTGAACGGTACTCAGGTTGAACTCAACGAGTGGATGCACATCATCGCCGTCGAATGCCTTGGTGCGGTCGTGCTATCCTGGTCGCCAGGAATGCTAAAGAATGGCACTGACAATGGTTCCAGTGCTCACGCATACCATGGTTGGAGACGAAAGAGTGTCTTCGGTTTGTTCCCGATGGCCGCTAAGTTGGAGTTCTTGCACAAGTCAATCGGGCGACTCTTCAGTACGATTTGGGGCATAAACTTCCAACCGCCAAAGGACTTCCGGCCATTCTTTCCGGTGAGATAACCTCGCCGATATCGTAAAATGCTGCGATGCTGATTAGCGTAGGATGTCGGCAAAAGAGTCTCTAGACGTGTTAACGCAGCCACGAAATCCAAGCTCAATAAAGATGATCGCAAAGATCTCCTAGCGGATCTGATCCAGCTCCATAGAACCAAGCCTAACTTTACAGAGCTTTACCTTCGCAAGATGGCTGTGACCAACTTCGGTGCTGGGCATGAGACCATGGCATCAACACTTACCTCGATCTTTGCGCTACTAGGCTCAAACGATGATGCTCAAGCACAAGTATCTCATGAGATCCTTGGGACAAGTAATTCCGCCAAATACTCCACTGCAACACGCCTGCTAGGGACGCAATTACTCATCAAGGAAGCCAAGCGGCTGTATCCCGTCATCAGCATGTCGTTGTCGAGGAAGGTTCCTTCAGAAGGCCTTCATCTTCATGGCTACTATTTCCCACCAAAAACAACTGTGGGCTGTAACCCGGTAGCTTTACATAGGAATCCAGATATCTTTGGTTCGGATTCGGACATATTCAACCCAGCCCGTTGGTTGACTGGAGATCCCGACGCAGCACGGGCAATGGAACGTGTCAACCTCAGCTGGGGCGGCGGCTCCAGATCTTGTCCGGGACGACATTTAGCAGAGCTGGTAGTCTTCAAAGTTGTTCCCGCTTTGGTGAAGGAGTTTAAAATCGACGTTGACTTGCCTCCCGAAGACAAGAATCGCTCGTATTTCCTGTCAATGTTGATAGGAGCCAAAGCACGCTTCATTGAACGAGACATAGGACTATCGTCGGATGAAGAATGAGTGCTCGAGCTCTGCTGTTTGTTGTTCACCTACAATGTCTGCCTGGAAGGATTGCCGGTGTGCCATCTCCATCACAGCTGTCATCTGTCTCCAGTTGCGCCCTTCAGACGACATACTCCGTATTATTAATGCATTTCCATAAGTACCAAAGAGAGGGCTTTTTAATCGCTCTCCAAAGCAGACAAAGTCAAGCAACGGCAATGGTGAAACCAATTGTCACAGAGAACGCCCTGATTAGGGGAAGCCGTGTCGCTTATGGTGTTTACGGCACTGGAAACCCAGTCGTCCTTATCCACGGAACACCGTCTTCATCCCTTATTTGGCGCAACATTGTCCCAAAGCTTGTCGAAGGTGGCTACAAGGTCTACGTCTTTGACCTTCTTGGCTTCGGCCTTTCAGAACGCCCATGGGACCCAGCCGTCGACACTTCAATGACAGGCCAAGTCGCAATTTTAGAGGGCCTTTTGGAGCTTTGGGGTTTGGAGAAGACTCATATCATTGCCCACGATATTGGGGGCGGTATCGCACAGCGCTTCTCTTTATTCTCGCCCAAGAATGTTTTATCTCTGACTCTTATCGACGTCGTAAGCTTCGATAGCTATCCTTCGAAGCGGACCAAACAGCAAATGCAGAATGGCCTTGAAGCCCTGATCAAGACAGACAGCGACCAACACCGAGCTCACTTCAGGGAATGGCTGTTGTCCGCGGTCAAGAATCCAGACAAGCTTGAGAAGTCAAGTCTCAATACATATCTGGACTATATATCTGGATCCATTGGACAGCCTAGTCTGTTTGAGCACCAAGTTCGACACTATGATCCGAAGCACACGCTAGAAGTTACGCCGCGTCTCGGTGAACTCGAGAAACTACCTGTGCAGTTGATCTGGGGTGCCGATGATACATGGCAGGTGGTTGATTGGGCCCACAAACTTCACGATGCTATTCCTGGGTCAAAACTGATGATTTTGGAGGATGCTGGCCATTTCTCTCCTGAGGATCAACCGGAGAAGATATCGGAGCTTCTTATCAGCTTTCTAGGGAAACATTGATGCCAATGCGTACTGAGGAGACTAGACGGCAAAATTGACATGATTGAGGGAATATTTTATTATCTATGTATAGCTTTTCTCCATAATAACTTAAACCCTTCTTAAGGCGTCGTTTTGTGCTTCTTTAGCGCGCTGGTGCCATCTTGTACCAGGCGCAAGGAACTCAAATACATGTGGCACCCCAGGCCAGAGGTGAAACTCGACCTCGACCTCGTCGTCCAACAGTCTTTTCACAAACTCTAGATCTTCATCCCTGAATAAGTCGAGCGTTCCGACGTCCACGTATGTAGATGGCAGCCCCTTGTAGCTCCGAGCCCTCGCTGGTGCTGCATATGGCGAAACATCTGCGTCTGGCTTCCCAACCCTATCTTCACCAACATAAGCCTTCCATGCGAGTTGATTGTGTTGTGAGGTCCAAGTAGCGAGTTTCAGAAACTCGGTGTCAGGGTGATGACAGGTCCTGTCGTCAAGCTCAGGATATATAGCCATTAGCTTTACAACTGGTGGATTGAGCTCCCTGTCCCTAGCCATAAGTACAGTCCCGACAGCTATGCCTCCACCGGCACTATTCCCTTTCACGCATATCCGGTATGGGTCGATATTTAGCTCTTTTGCGTGATCTACAAGGTACTTGAGACTTGCAAAGCTATCCTCCACAGCTGCAGGATAGGGATACTCAGGTGCAAGGCGATAGTCAACTGCGAACACTGGCCTTTCAGTTTCGAGCGCTATAGCGGCAGTGGTTCCTCCACATATTTCCACAGTACCCGAGACAAAGCCACCGCCGTGTATCTCAAGAATTGCAGGTTGTGGTTCTTTCGCTCTCAGGACATTTGGTGTTGCATACCGGCGAAGGAGTATCTGTACGCCATCATAGCTCTCAACCATGTAATCTGTCTGTTCAACTATATCAGGAGTGGGTGTTTTGGGAAACAATTTTAAAAATAGACCGTGATTGTTGTGACGTATTTCGAGGGCTGTCTCAGGGGGAGCTGGAGGGCGGCCGGATTTGATAAGAGCCAGCGACTCGGCGAATTCAGTATCATATTGAACAGGCATAGCGAAGTAGTAGGTACGTAAGGATCGTGATCTGTTGAGTTTTTTCTTTGGCTGGAGAGAACAGTTACGGTTACTTAGGCCTTTATATGCATATCTGGTCTACATGCCGAGGCTCAAGGCCGAGCTGGTGTGAGGGGTACAAACAAGTTCAACTCTGACATTGCCTGTCTAAGGTCGGCAATGGGGGAATAACATCACCCATCGGAACCATTGACCTGAGCGATTTGGTATCATGAGCAAAATGAATTCACGGTACCCATTAGGTTGAGGTTGAAGATGCTAGAGATTGTTTGTATGATTGGCTGGTTCGTACGGTTTCTCGTTTAGACAGCTTACTGTGCCCAAAAGATGACTCAGGGATCCTTGAAGCGCTCGCTACATTTATAGTTATTGGCTGTATGCAATTGACTTGATAAGATTAGGTTCAAGAGATAGAAAGCAGTGCCTTGATTCAGGTTTGGGTCTGAGACATTTCTTTAAGTGTCTTCCCCGTTACTGGGCTGTCCTCTGTCCGATGAGGGGTTCAATGGCTGTTCCTGCGTCTCCGAAAACATTAATTTCTCATTCGCCTCCTGAATCGTATTAAGCCTAAATAAGCCTCCTGGTGAAAATGTGTTGAGGCAGCTATTATTGAGAAGGGAGACTGTTAGAAACAAATGGCGTGCCGTGAAGCGTCACGTGATGCTGCCGGTGGATGACAAGCCCCGAGACGCCGGTCTCTACCTTACTGTACTAAGCGTAGGTACGTGGGCCAAACCCATCGATTACCTCGACGAAAAGTACAGATCGCGACTTGCAGGTTGCAACCAAGAAATTGGGAAATTTAGCCACTCAGCGGGCAGACAACCGCAAACACTCGAAAAGAGTCAAGTATTTCATCTAATGATATAGCTCAAACTCAACAATACTCCTCAGATCGAGATACACCTATCTCGACCCCTTTCGCCCACCATGGCACCCCTCGTCGACAACCCCCAGATCAAGCACGCCGAGCTGCTGCGTCCGTTGTCATTCCATTTCCACGCCTACATATGGCCCTTTACTATTATCTGGCCCATCTTCTTTGCCTTCTACTTGAAGCCCGAGCTCTACGAAAAGTACATCGGTGCAGAGGAATGGACTGTCGTTTGGGTGGGAACTATCATCACTCTGCAGTCTCTCGTCTGGCTCAGCACACATTGGAGTGTTGATCTTGAGGGCAAGTTCAAGGCCTCCAAGGCTAAGGATATTGAGGATGCGGAGTTAATCAAGGTCATTCCTATTGCAAACGCCGGTTCCGCCGAGATTTGCAAGCTTGTTCGCGATAAGGTGGGGAGATTTTGATATCCAGAAACAGCTCAAATTACTAACATCGCCAATCCAGGCTGGTGGCAAGCTCAACACTTCGTTTCTCTTCCAGAAGCGACGCTTCCTCTACGATCCCACTACCAAGTCTTTCACTACTCTCAAGTATGATATCGATACCGAGCCCAAGCCCTCCATCGGCCACTTCCAGACTTCAAAGGGTATCCAGACCCAGACCGAGTTGTCGCGAATTGAGCAGCATTATGGCAAGAACGCTTTCGATATCCCCGTTCCCACCTTCACCGAGCTCTTTAAGGAACACGCTGTCGCTCCATTCTTCGTCTTTCAGATCTTCTGTGTTGGACTTTGGATGCTTGATGAATATTGGTACTATTCGCTCTTTACTCTCTTCATGCTTGTCGTGTTCGAGAGTACTGTCGTCTGGCAACGTCAGCGCACCCTAAACGAGTTCCGCGGAATGAGCATCAAGCCCTACGACATGTGGGTGTTCCGTCTGGGCAAGTGGACCGAAGTACAGAGCGACGAGCTTCTACCTGGCGACCTTGCCTCTGTCAACCGAACCAAGGAGGATAGCGGTGTTGCTTGTGATATGCTTTTGGTCGAAGGTACCGCTATCGTTAACGAGGCTATGCTTTCTGGTGAGAGTACTCCTCTCCTCAAGGACTCCATCCAACTTCGACCCTCCGATGTACCTCTGGACGATGAAGGTCTTGACAAGAACGCTTTCTTGTGGGGTGGTACCAAGGTTCTCCAAATCACCCACGGAAACCCCGACCAGGAAAAGCCTAAGCTTTCCTCTGGTGTTCCACCTCCCCCGGATAACGGCGCTATAGCCATTGTCATGAAGACTGGTTTCGAGACTTCTCAGGGCAACCTGGTTCGAACTATGATCTATTCCACTGAACGAGTATCTGCCAACAATGCCGAGGCCCTGTTCTTCATTCTGTTCCTTCTGATCTTTGCCATTGCTGCCGCTTGGTATGTATGGGATGAGGGTGTTCGCAAGGATCGCAAGCGCTCTAAGCTCATGCTTGACTGTGTCTTGATCGTTACCAGTGTCGTCCCTCCTGAGCTCCCCATGGAGCTTAGTCTTGCCGTCAACACTAGTTTGGCAGCTCTGGCTAAGCTGGCTATCTTCTGTACTGAACCCTTCCGAATTCCTTTCGCTGGTCGTGTTGATGTGGCTTGCTTTGACAAAACAGGTACCCTGACTGGTGAGGATCTTGTCGTCGAGGGTATCGCTGGTCTGGCTCTTGGACACGAAGACGAGATCAAGGACACCAAGGAGGAAGATGGTGCTCACTCTACCATGACTGCTGTCACAGAGGCTTCTCTTGAGACTAAGTTGGTTCTTGCTACTGCTCACGCCCTTGTCAAACTTGACGAGGGAGACATCGTTGGTGACCCCATGGAGAAGGCTACCCTAACTTCTCTTGGCTGGACTCTTGGTCGCAACGATACCCTTATGAGCACCAACAAGGCTGGCAGCACACACGGTACCGTTCAGATCAAGCGTCGATTCCAATTCTCTTCTGCCCTAAAGCGCCAAAGTTCTGTTGCTATGGTTCACGGAAACGATATCAAGACCGGTCATAAGATCAAGGGTACTTTCGCTGGTGTCAAGGGTGCGCCCGAGACCATCCAGAAGATGCTCAAGGTTATCCCCGATGACTACGAAGAGACTTACAAGTACTTCACTCGCAAGGGTTCTCGTGTTCTGGCTCTCGCTTACAAGCAGCTTACCATCGATACTGAGCTTGGTTCTGGGAAGATCAATGATCTGAAGCGAGAGAAGGTTGAGTCTGACTTGACATTCGCCGGATTTCTCGTTTTGCACTGCCCTCTCAAGGATGACGCCAAGGAGGCTGTCCAGATGTTGAATGAAAGCAGCCATCGTGTAGTCATGATTACTGGAGACAACCCCCTTACCGCCGTCCATGTCGCTCGTGAGGTTGAAATCGTCGACCGTGACGTCCTCATCCTTGACGCCCCTGAAGATAACTCGAACGGTGACAAGCTCGTCTGGAAGAGTGTTGATGATAAGGTCAGCATCAAGGTCGACCCCACCAAGCCCATTGACCCCGAGATCATTCGCTCCAAGGATATCTGTGTTACCGGTTACGCTCTTGCCAAGTTCAAGGGACAAGTTGCCTGGAATGAGATTCTGCGTCATACCTGGGTCTACGCTCGTGTTTCCCCCAAGCAAAAGGAGGATATTCTCCTTGGTCTCAAGGATATGGGTTACTACACTCTGATGGCTGGTGACGGTACCAACGATGTTGGTGCTTTGAAGCAGGCTCACATTGGTATTGCCCTGTTGAACGGAACCCCCGAAGATCTCACTCGTATTGCTGAACATTCCCGGAACACCAAGATGAAGGAGATGTATCAGAAGCAATGTGATCTCATGAAGCGTTTCAACCAGCCTAATCCTCCCGTCCCTGCTATGATTGCACACCTTTACCCCCCTGGACCTCAGAACCCTCAATTTCAGAAGGCTATCGAGCGTGAAGCTCAGAAGAAGAATGTTACTCCCGAGGAATACGCCAAGTCACAAGGCTTCGATTTCGAAACCATAACATCTCCTGGCGCCCAGGCTCTTATGGACGCTGGTCCTCACGCTAACCGTCAAGGCGAGGCTGCTAAGAAGGCCGCCGGTTTCGCTGACAAGCTCGCGTCTGGTATGATGGAGGCTGAATTGGGAGATGACGAGCCCCCTACTCTCAAGCTCGGTGATGCCTCAGTTGCTGCCCCTTTCACATCCAAACTCCGAAACGTCGTTGCTGTCCCCAACATCATCCGCCAGGGTCGTTGCACTCTCGTCGCCACTATCCAGATGTACAAGATTCTCGCTCTCAACTGTCTAATTACCGCCTACTCCTTGTCCGTCTTGTATCTCGAGGGTATTAAGTTTGGTGACACACAGTACACTATCAGTGGTATGCTTATGTCGGTTTGCTTCCTCAGCATTTCTCGCGCTCGTGTCGTCGAGGGCCTTAGCAAGGAACGGCCTCAGCCCAACATTTTTAACGTTTACATCATCGGCTCTATTCTGGGACAGTTTGCTGTTCACATCGTCACCCTGATCTACATCGCCCGACTCTGCGACAGACTTGCTCCGTAAGTTGACACTGTATTCTTCATGAGCTGATAGGTAAGCTAACATTTTATAGTCGTTCTGAGGATGTTGATCTTGAGGCTGAATTTGCGCCGTCTCTGCTCAACTCTGCCGTCTACCTTCTCCAGCTTATCCAGCAAATCTCCACCTTCGCCATCAACTATCAGGGCCGACCCTTCCGTGAATCTCTCTCGGAGAACAAGGGTATGTTCTACGGTATCGTCGGTGTCTCTGGACTTGCTTTTGCCTGTGCTCTCGAGCTCTTCCCCGACATCAACGAGGGCATGAAGCTTGTTCCTTTCTCAGACGAGTTCAAAACCAACATGACCGCCGTTATGGTCATCGACTACGCTGCTTGCTGGATTATCGAGGTCGGCTTGAAGAAATTTTTCAGCGATTACCGGCCTCGCGACATTGCCGAGCGACGACCCGAGCAGCTGGAGAGGGAGGCTGTTCGCCGCGCCGCCGCGCAAAAGAAGAAGGATGAGGAGGAGGAGAAGAAGAGACTCGAGAAGGTTGCTGAGTTTGAGCGTAAGGTCGAGGAGCGACGGAGAAAGATTGAGGAGTGGCGAGCTGGAAGGGCTCGATAGTCTTACTCAATCATAATGAGATGGTTGAGTTTTTGGTTTAGATCTCATGGGAGGCTTTAGAGTTAGCATGCTATCATAGACAGGAGGAAATTACTACGGATGGGTAGGCTGGAGAAGCTAGAAGCCTGCTAATTTGGAGGTGTATACTATCGATGGGTAGACTTGATCATGAACACAACCAACTGTTTTAATTGCACTGAAGGCTCCAAGTGACCACTTGTTAATCTCACCAAGTCCAGGACTGGACTACTTCTGATTGTAGTACCAACATTCGCTTGCTAGTCAAATTTAGTCACTAAGAACACGATATTTTGGGGTATTTTTTTATTCATTGCTATAGTACAGACACAGACCGGATTTCCAAGTCTATAGAGGTGGTAGAACAATAGGAAGAAAAGCACGGGTATATCAATCGCTCATACACCCCGGTTCTTATTCCCGATCCTCACACGAAAGACATCCGTACTGAGAGTTTAACTCTATCCTTTTTCCCCTTTTCGCCACAATACCCGGCTCTCCTAAACCAGGTCGTTCTCTAAAGCTCGAAGTGAGCCTAGAGATCATTTATTTGGGAGGGTTGGAGGCAACGAAGGCAACGCCCTTCTCGATGTTCTTCTTGAGGTCGACGAGAGCAGCCTCAACGAGCTTCTCCTCGTTAGCATCGAGCTTGCCGAGGGGGTGGATCTTCTCAACACCCTCAGGGCCGAGCTCAACCTTGGAGCTGAAGAACTCAATACCCTGGTCCTTGTAAAGAGGAGACTCGACGAAAGAGGGCTCAATGACACCCTTCTCGCCCTGGACAGCGCGGAGGATGGAGTCAGCCATGCGGGCACCAGCCATGGCCATGGAAAGAGTGGCAGAGCCAGCACCGTCCTTGGCCTTGACAACCTCGTCACCACCGAACTGGACACGCTTCACGAGCTCAGCGTTGGAAGAGAGGTCGGGATGGTTGGACTGGGAGAAGAGAGGAACGATGGTGACACCGGAGTGGCCACCGACAACGGTGATGTTCTCGTCCTTGGGGTCGGTACCCTTAATCTCGGAAACGAATCGGGAGGCACGGACAACGTCGAGGGTGGTGACACCGAAGAGGGTCTTGGGGTTGTAAACACCCTCAGCCTTGAAAACCTCCTTGACGATGGGGACAGTAGAGTTGACGGGGTTGGAGATGATCAGGAGCTTGGCCTTGGGAGCAGCCTGAGCAGCGGCCTTGGCGAGGTCACGAACGATGGAGGCGTTGGTGTTGAAGAGATCGTCACGGGTCATACCAGGCTTGCGGGGAACACCAGCGGGGATGAGAACAACCTCGGCACCGGAGAGAGCATCCTTGAGGCCGGCAGCGTTGGGCTCGTAACCCTTGACGGTGGACTTGGTGTTGACGTGGGAAATATCAGCAGCAACACCTGCATTTGACTTGTTAGCTGGCGGTCCAGATCTGGCGAGGTGGTAACAAAGGCGAATTGAGTTAGAGCGAACGTGGTCATCATGACCGTTACTCGACTCTAGTTTGTGCCGCCAATTCGCAATTGTTTATTACCTCGACTGAGAGAATCTGCTGATGTCGTTACGTACCGGGTCCGCCACGGATATCGTAGAGAGCGAGGTCAGTGACGCGGGGGTTCATCTTGAGGAGAAGAGAGAGAGGCTGGCCAATGCCACCGGCAGCACCGAGAACGGTGACCTTGGAGAGCTGTAAAAGGCATGTCAGTACTTGTTGAAAGCATTGAAACGGCTTCAGCTGCTCTGAAGCACAAATCTGATCTCATAATGGCTACTCAACAGCCGGGCCGGTGTCGGTCGGTGAAGAGGGAAAAAAACACAAAAGGCACAAATTGGTGCGCTGATGAGTGAGGGCATTAACTTACGTCACGGGCGGTGGCCGAGAAAGCACGGCGCTGGATACGAGAAGCGGCGAACATTTTTGCGATTGATTAACTCTTCAATTGGAGAAAAGGGTAAAAAGGACGGGATGCGGGTGGAAAGAAGAAGATGTTGACGATGAGCACTTTAAATACGGGGAGGGAGACCCGGAAGGAGGAGGATGGGGAAGCTCCAGTGAGACGCAATTCAAGGCATATTATGCCCCTTCGGGCTTAGCGTATCGAGCTGAGGGGCCGGAGCGGAGGAGGCTCGGAATTTCGATTTTTGAGAAGACATGGAAGACTGGACAAGAACGTCTAAATGATGAAGTACCTGTTATGATCATATACTAAATCTCTCGGCCTGTGAAATATCTGAAGGCTCAGATGTGCTTTGAGGAAAATAGAAGTCTCAAGATTGCGACGCTGGAAACCACTTTGTCTAGGCCATCTGATGGCTAGATCTCAGGTGGAATCTGTCAGTAAATCAAGCAAACCGACTGCATTAGTTAAGCGTCCTGGTTGTCTGGTTGGCTCGCTTCGACATCATTCACTTATCCATTCATCCGGTACTGTAAGAAGCTTCCTTCAACTTACATCGAAATGCTGGATTTATGGACCCATACGCGGTGAACATCCTGCATAAGGCGGATCAATGGCTGTACGCTTGCAGAACCACATGATGGTTCGTATACTAGATTTCTACGGGTACCTCGGAAAGAAAGAAAAGCTGCCCTAGGAGAGTTGCACGTGTATGGCCCACGACAAAAGAACCGAGCACGATAGACTGTTGCATTCATGGTGAAATTATTTCTCAGCCGATTCAGCCAGGTGAACAACTGCCAAAGCCAATCAAAGTTGGCTGAAAAGCTATTTCTTAAGGCACAGGACGGATCAAAGGAGGACCTTAAAGGTATAAATGCTGTTGCTTTTTTATGCAATTGAATATCAACAATATGGAGGAACTGAAGGGCAACAATCGGCGTGTGAGTCAGCAAACAGAACACTCTTAAACCTTTGGAGGGGCTAAGAAGTTTGGTGGGGGAGCTTCAAGCTATCTTCTCCAACGACGTCAACATTCCGTTTTCAACAGCTTTCACTCTTCTCTGTCAGCGAAAAGAAGCCTGTCGCATAGCCGCATTGAAGATCCAGAAAGCTTTGAGGAATCTCTTCTCTCACGAGAACAACGAACCATGTCGATCGCACAGCTGTCGCAGCTGTTACCGCTTCCCAACGAGGAGCTTAAGCAGGTACTAGATTACGCCTCGACTCTCTCCACAACAGAAGCGGCAGAGCATTTTGGAAACCTTCTAGGAGACTCTCCGCAGGCTATCGAATTTATATCGTCGTTTAACGCCCGACGGCAAACTTCGGCGCCCGGGAGCTCGTCGTACTCTAATGCCGCTGCGCCGCCAGAACCCGAATCACAGAATATCGAGGCCGTACCTAAGCCGAAACGGCTACCAAAAAAGAAGAAGGCAAATATTCACACACCACAGGCACGACAAGTTAACGACTATGCTGCACCTGCGGGTACAACTTACAGCAAGAAGGATCTGAGCCTTGACTACATCCCTCAGCGTTCGAGTGCACCCAGCAGTAACAATGCTTCGCGATCGAACACGCCGAAACCAGACCCTAAGCCTGTCGCAAAGCCTCCACCTAAGCAGCATGCCTCAGCTGGTTATCTTATAGGGGAAGGACCATCGAAACCCAAGCCTAAATCTACGCCTGTATCACGAAGTTCTACACCAAAGCCAGCTACAAGCACAAAGATATCTATAGCTGGAGGCATGCCGATGGCCGGAGCTTCGACTGCTATTTCTGATCTCGACGCTGCTATCAGAGCACTGGAAATCTCAACAAATCCGACACTAGAGAATTCCAAGTCCAGGAAGTGCAATTGTGTCGCTACACGACACCCTCTTCAAGGCGCTGCGCCAAATTGTCTCTCATGTGGCAAGGTGATATGCATGAAGGAAGGTCTCGGACCCTGTACATTCTGCGGCAGCCCTCTTTTGACGCCAGATGATGTCCAAGCCATGGTACGGGAGCTCAAGGATGAGCGAGGCCGTGAGCGAATGGCAGCTAACCGAGACGCCAATCGCCGTGCTGACGTTGCCAAAACCCCAGCGCCGTTTACTCAACCACGCGGCAACGACAGCGCTTCGCTAAGCGACGCTGAAGCCAAGGCTCGTGCGCATCGTGACAAGCTTCTCAATTTCCAAGCACAAAATGCCAGGCGAACGACAGTCCGCGATGAGGCTGCTGACTTTGATGTCGGTGGAGCGCTTACAGGGACAGGCAGCATGTGGGCAACTCCTGAGGAGCGAGCAAGAGAATTGAAGCGTCAACAAAAAGTGCTTCGAGAAATGGAGTGGAACGCGCGGCCAGACTACGAGAAGCGAAAGCAAGTTGTGAGCATTGACGTGGTTGGCGGCAAGGTTGTTCGCAAGATGGCAGCAGTCGAAAGACCTGTGACTCCTGAGTCCGATGAAGACCCTGTCGACAATGGCGCACTTGGAGAGACATCAGCGAACAAGAACGGTGGAAGAGGCGGCGGAGCCTTCAGCGGCAATCCTCTACTGGGAGCGCTGATCAAGCCTGTGTTTGATGCCAAGGGCAAGGGTGCGGAGGTTGAGGGAAGAGAATCGAGAAAGAAGAAGGGATGGCAGAGGGTCCAGCATGATCTGAATAACAATGAGGAAGTGATTTTGGACGGAGGCGTTCAAGGGCATGATAGAAGCGATGAGCCGGCTTGCGGATGATTGGGCGGTCATGATGAAACTCATTTCTAGGCAAGATAGGCATTTTCCATATCATGATAGACTTTCAGTGCAAAGGCTGATCCGCCAAATTACGGGAGGAATTAAAATAGAAATAAGAGACGTAAAATCCTAGCATTTCAAAGAATGCAACCGTCAATGGCATGTCCCAGCCTGTACCTAGCTGCCGTTGTACGTGGCCAATGTTTATTACATACAATCATGATGGTCTACTATTGCCACGTGATCTCGCGTCATCAACGTTTCTTTAGCTGGCCCAAGCGTGTCATGGGGTGGGTGTCATTGAGGGGGACATGCGAAGTTGGGGTTACAGGGGTGAGGTCATTGCTTTCGTACTCGTTCGTCTGCATTCAAGCTGAGGTATGATGTCGAAAATGATTTGCTACAGTGTCATGTGCTGTTCTACTCCAACAATCATGTCGTGAACGTTTTTGCTGATGCCTACGCGCGTTGCGCAAGCTCATATTCCATCATTTCTCAAAAGCCCTCTCAAAACCTTGCAGCGCCACGCGGCTTTTTGTATTTTCGAGGTGCATGAGTGGTAAGTGGGAATGAGGTCTTTAATGGACACCTCAGATCATGGTCCTCTCGTTTTTTGCCATCACAACGCTGTAGTAATCATTAGACTAAACGCTCCCGTGGCTATCATCGTATTTCTTCCGTTGTCATATTATTCGAGCTTGCGACCCGACTGGCTTGTGCCACTGATGGTAAAGTCAGTGCTGTAACTTCAGTGGATGAACGCCCTGCAAGTTGACCAAGGACAATCCTGCAGCCACTAAATCTTAGTGTATCTTTAGCAGATTTTGGGTCTGGGCCTGGCTTGTCGGGTCCCCATGCAGGCGCACATTTTAAGGTATTTTCTGTGCTCGAGTCAAGTCAGCGTCGCGTATCAGACCGCGTTGAGACCATGCCAAACCACAAACCACCAGTGCAGGTAGATGCGAAATGGCAACCTAATTCACTTGACTTACTACAGCTAATATCTGTCTCTTTTTTCTTTCTTTTTTTTTTTTTGGCTTCTTGCTGAATTTCACTCCATCAATTCCAGCGTTCATCTAATTACAGCTCCATGTCGAATAATCGTAAATAAACAAAACAATATTGGATATCGTATCGAATCGTCAAACCCCAATTATTCCCTAGCTCCCTTGGTGGCCCGGATTTCCCGCCGCGTGGTCAGTCTCAGCATCTGTCTAGACCCTAGACCCTTCTCTCTAAGGCCCTCTAACGTGTCCGTCACTCTCCACTTCAGTTGTCGGTCTGCACTCTCCAGCACCTAAAAGTGAGGGTTCACTTGTACAGCGGATCTACTACGGAGTAGGCTTACATGTTCTGGAATCCCTCCGATTGTGGTCCCTCTTCAGCGACTTGATCTTCGCCCTAACAACGTTCACAACTCCATACCTGGAGGCTTCATATTCCTGTCATGAGTCCAAATCAGCCTCTGGTTGAAATTGCGCTGGATAACAATCGCATTGCGCCTCCTCCCCCGTTTAAGACGGCAGATACCCGACTGGACGTTCCCACTGAGACAGCACCAGCGACAGTGACGGGAGCGCGACAAGGTGGGGATTTCGCGGTACCACCACCCCCAGCCGACGCGCTCTCGCGAGCCTCCCACTCAAACCCGATTGCATCCATAACGCCTGCACCAACACCAAGTGCTGCGCCTGTCAGCGATATTGCTGTTGATTCAACAGCTGGAACTACAACCGCCCATGCCATCGTTGTCGCAGCTATCGCCAAAATGCAGCGCAAATCTTCTGTCGACCGTGACGATGGCTCTACACAGAGCCATCCTCACTCAAACACCGATTCGCAAGAGACCACCATGACCACTTCTACGGATCCTGCATTCACACCCCCAGCCAGTGATGCCAGCAACTGCGCACCTGCTCCATCAAGTCAGGATAGTCAGTTGTTGCAATTGTCGGAGGTTGCTGCTGCTCAACATAGAATCGCGACAGATACCACTAATTCACGGAAGCGAATGGCCGATGGAGAGGTTAAAAGCCGGACAGATAGCCAAAGTCCCGTGAAGGGCCACTCAAGAAACCCAAGCGCTGTGAGCAGGACATCGGCAGCAGGTGGCCATCTTGGAGAGGTATGTCGAGTGCGATCTCCCAAGAACCGCGTCTCCGTTCAAGGACGTGATCAATCGCTTGTGAAGCCACGACTGACACGCTTAATCTAGTTGTCCAGCGAGCTAAAGACGCGTCTATCATATGCAATGATCAAGGTCAATAAGGGTTGGCAGTCGAACTCACTTGAAGAAGTCGAGAATATGGCGTCCCAGGCCGCATCTCCAGTCTCGAGCACGTCGACAACACATCACCGACAGGGTTCCTCAGCAAGCCCTCGAATACCCATCAGCAAGCCACCGTCCTCGTCAGCTCCTCTTCCACAACCATACGGTTCTGCTAGCCAACGTCGAAAATCAAATACACCTCCAAGTTCATCATGGAACCAGCCTGCACTTGCGCCTCCAGCACCCATCCGGCCTTCAGTTCTCGTGCCCAACTCCCATGCGAACCCACGCCGCAACTCCCACCCCAATCGAACTCCGAATATGTTAACACATTCTCATTCCGCTTCACCTCACACGCCTGGTCAACCCTCAACTGTACCGCATGGACCCAAATCACGCGTCATGGGCGACCCAGCTCTCATGTCACCGCATCAAAATGTTAGGGAACAAGATGCTATTGAGACTTTGCTATTCATGAGCAGTCCAGGCAACTCTGCCAATCTAAAGCACGCTTTCTCTCCTACAGGATCACCAGGGCCCAATATTGGTATGACTCGCCCTCCGCCTCCACGACACGCGTTGCCTTCAGGGCCGAGAAAACCACTTCCCACATCACAACGGCAACCTCAGCAAACACGAAAAGCTCCTTATGATAAATCGCCCATGGCCCCGCCACCTGGATCGCCAATGGACCTGGATTCACCACAGCAACATTATGCTGTACAGAACAGATTAGCACCCAGAAGGCGAACCATTGGTAGCAGAAGTCAATTAAGAGGAGCGCTCTCATTGCCAAGTGGTATCGGGCTAGGGAGCGGGAAAACAAGAAAATCACTGAGGGATGAGGATATAGAAAGGATGCTGGACAAGGCGAGCGTGGAGGCAGCCGACAGCTCTGATGATGAGGAGATTTTGATTCCAAGACGGGCTGTCACGGGAGTCATACAGTCATAAGGGGATGATATTTATGTGTGGTCACAATAGGCGCTGCTCGCTCAGGTTGCCTTACCAACTAGTGGTCTGTTTATCAGGTATCTTCACGCCGTGCTCGAAGCTCGCGACTTGTCATATTATACCCTCATGAGAGCCAGGTTACGAGGGTGTCGAAAGCTAGTCACTGCCGGTGGAGAATGGCATGAGAGGAGTTACGGAGCGGGTGGGCACTTATGCCCTTGAAATATTGTATTTGTCTGTGTTTGTCTACAGACCAATATGTTTAACTAAGGTATGGTGCATCTAACAATGGTTGGCTATTCATTTGTGTGTAATGGGATAGCAGAGCTTCTTGCACAAAGGGCACGAGACGAATCATGTGTCCCGCGATATCGCGAATATCGCCATGAGAAATTTGGCGTTCAAGGCAATTGGTTTCATATATATAGGGCTGTGGCATCTATCAATACCACATTGCATCCGTGGTCCAACTCACTCCGCTCAAGACTTGCCCCAGGTCGTGCATACATGCACAACGTATACCACATATTGCCGCTTGAACTAGGTCGAGTTACGAACTGACTGATCAAAAAGAACGTGGTTTATTCTGGTCTTAAGTGTGCGCAGTCGCGCTTGTGGTCAGAAGCCATTTGGGTTTCACCTGGATAACCCTAGCCAGATTTACACTCTGATATTGCACATAACGCCTGCCCGATAACGCCTAATGAAGATTCCCACCCAGTCATATGTCACATCTCATACTTGGTTTTTGTACTCTGGGAACAGAACCATCACCAAACCCTGCCAGTCTGTGCTGGTCTGATATACTCGGTGATGCTCACAGCAACTGAGCTTGCTGGCCTGGAAGAGTCATATGCACTACCAGGCAAGCCCAGATAACTGCTCTGCGTGCGCCCCGGTCGACTCATAAGGAAATCCGTGCCGCTGGTCCTTCGACTCGCAGCCGTTGCTCTGTGCTCGAGCTCAGCCCATGCAGCAGCAGACCTTCGGCGTCGGGCATCTGGGCCAGTTGCAGCGTCGGCCAAGAAGAGAGAATAGTCGTTGGTGCTCTCACTGCTTGATTCGCTCGAGAGGGCGATACTACGCCTAGCAGTCAGGGCAGTGAGGGCTCGTTCCCGATGGTCCACGTCGAGCTCATCGTCTGTGCTAAAGCTTCTGGTGATCCTGTTGGTGCGAAAGTTGTATGAGCAGAGGGTTGTATCATCTGCCTCTGCCATCATGGTGAGGCGGTTAGAAGCTGTCTTTGAGAAGTCGCTTGCGGCGTGGCGGGGAACATAAGCGCCCCCGTAGGCGGGATATGTGGGCGATTGAGGCGAAGAGTCATCATCGTCGAATTGGTTGGCAGCTGAGGTAGACCAGAAGCGGGAGGCTCGTCTAGAAAAGCGAGATTGTGTGGGTGGTTGAACCTATGAAGATATGTGAGACAGGAGCATTGAAAGGAGGACTGGGGGCTTATTACGTCTTGAGGAATCACTTGGACGGTGTCATCATCTTCACTGTCATCATACAAGCGAACAGACTTGGCGTGTCGTCTGGAACTAAGAGAAAGCCGGCGAGAAATGATAGAAAAGAATGACCTCTTGGGTGATTGATTGTTAGGGAGAGACTTGGATCGTTGAGTTCGTCGAGACTTCATCATGGCGATGATTGATTGATGTTGAAGAAAAGGAGTGTGATGTGGTATACAAGCTGAAAAAGAGAAAGAAAAATGAAAGAATGTTAAACGTGATGTGTATCAAAGTGAGACACTATCAACCGCGCTCCCTCTTCTCTTCTGCCTTGAGAACGGGTTGGGCAAGGCTCGAGTTTATATCCACAAGGCCCAGGCCCCTGCATTTTCCCATATTCTACGGAGCAACCTCCCCCATTTCAATAGTTGGTGTGAGAGGATATAAGCTTTAGGCTAGACTCTTTGGACGGGGGATGTGATACGGCTTCGACCGACGCCATGGCCTGTTCTGGGGCGGGATGTTCGTTCGTGCCTGGTTTAGAGTTAAGGGTTTTATTAGGCGCTTTGAAGTGCCTATATTGTTTCTAATAATGAAGTGTGTTAAACAGATGACTCTGTGTTACCTGCAGCGGTTCTATTGGTGATATGATTCGATGTAGGGCTGCTGATTGTTTCGGATGCAGAAATATCAGGCGTTGTTGGCTTGTTGGTTCGCTTGAACCCTGAAACTTCTGAGACAGGTGTGACGCTTCATCCCGACGATCTGGAAGCAAGGGTATTGAAACAGCCTCTAACAGCTCGTCGCTTGTATGACGACAGCATGAACCGTTAAACGCTGTATTCAATGCCTTTAATTCGGCGACAATGCTCCTGAGATCTTCTAGCTCAAAGCCTTCAAAGAGAAGAGAAGAATATTCGTCGGACATAGAAAAGAGGCCCGTGGCGAACTATTCAGTGTGGATATCGAGGTTGACGCCGCATGGTCGAATGCGGAAGTCAACTATTGACGCTTTTGGTGTGGAGGCGGTTCGGGGGCTGAAAGGGGAATAATGCGGTTCATGAGAATGTGTTTAAGCAGACTATCAAGCTTTTTGATAGACTTGCTAGACTTGCCAATATCCATCTTTCCGAATTATCGGTAATAAACCGTCCCATTCTGGAATGTAAGTTGGCGGTTGTGACAATAATTCTCAAACAGCCATTATCCATCTTTGTTCTCTTCCACCTTTCTCTTCTCCTTTGGGAACCCTTATACTGACTCAAAATACACTCGCAAGGGCGTTTCACGTAAGCCCAGCAGGCAGCCCTCCTACCTCATAAGCTTACCAGTAAGGCTGTATCCAGCGGCGTTAAGGATAAGACGTGCTGTCACTGCAGATCATATGGCCTGTGCCTGGCGTTCAGTTGCCGGTTTGGTGTTTTGCACTAGGAAACCCAGCTCACCCGTCCCTCATTCCTTGCATCTTCGATGGTCTGCTATCGCCAAGTCGAGACTTTGTAACTTGCACTACCGAAGTTGGTGAGCTGTGGCTGAGGAATTAGATGCAGGAACGGGAACTTTGTCAGTTTTGAATGTTAGGGGCTAGCGGAAGTAATTCTCCTGCTGCCTCTGTTGTGTCAAAGTGAAGCAATGCTGGTGTTGGTACTGTCGTAGATTCGTGATGATCCACTGATCTCCATCTCAACCGAACAAAGTGGTTCTAGGATACAATACAGTTGTGTACCTATTTTGACACATGTCAGACTTAACTTTTCAAGGCCTTCCGCTATGTCAGAGTTCTTTTCGACTCACTCTCCCGCTCGTTCATCTGTAGCTTATTTGCTGTCTGGGACAAGCACTCTTACTTCCATTACATTCCTTCCAAAGTACATTATTTTTGACACCCTCACTGGCGGTGTCAGCCTAGACGTTGGTGCACAGATGCGCAGAAACTTGAATTACCATTTCCAGCGATGATCATGCCCGTAAGGAATGCGTAAATCATTATCGCCACACGTTTCGCAAACCATCTCTTCTAGAATTATTCCATAACCCTTCTAGAACTTTAGTAGAAGGATGGTTGATCTATCAAGCTCGGTCATGTTGATACGGTAGAGCCCATATGCTGTCAGTTCTTGCTTAGGAAATGATTACTGTCGGCATCGTGAACGTCACTGAAAACATTGCTACGGAGGATTCTTGTTTATAGGGTCAAATGTAGTATAGCCATGGGTCTCTGCAATTTCGTATATTTCGTACTCAAGAAAATCCATCGCAAAACCCAGAAACCCACTGTACTTCTGGTTTTGACCTGTCCATTCGCACGGCGTCGTGGCGTTGAAGCATGCACTAACCAGCGACTATACTCTTTTTTATCTCGCTCATAAAGCGGAATCAGGCAAAAAGAAAGAATAACTCCTGTATAACTCAACTCCGATGTCAGCAAGACATCGGCCGGCCCCGGACGCCCACTGCACGTCAGGCCGGATCTCTTGTGTGAAGGGAATGATGAATCCAAATGCTAGCAAGCAGGTTGAAGATTCTCCGGCTCAGACCTCGACAGAAACGGGTACAGACACAAACTCGCAGGTGTCATTACATGGCAGCTGCAACTTGGCGAGAGCACCGTAGCCACCACGGATACACTCTGCCTCAACGCCCTTCGCACGAAGGACACTGTTGGCAACACGAGCACTGTCACCATCGTAGCATAGTGTCAATACCCTCTTTCCTCGAAGAATAGACATGAGAGCCTCGGCGCTAGCATTTCGGTTACCGGCCTTGTCCTTGATATTGAAAAGGCTCTCAAGCTCTAGCCAGAGCTCCTCAAGCATGGCACAGTCATCAGCAGGATTGGCGAAAGGACTACCACTAGAGGGTCCATTTCGAAGTGCATTGAGGGGCATGTTGACTGAGTTGGGGAGGTGGAAAGCATCATAGTCCGAGGAGCATCGGAAATCGAGAATTTGAGTATTGGCCGAAGGTGTCAAAGCCTTGTCGAGTTGGTCTGCGAGTGACAAAACGGTGTCATGGTTACCCAGAGGGTGGATGGTGAAGTAATTAGATAAAGCAGTCAAAGAGTCGAGCTCCCAGGCATCGTCGTATCGGTAAAGATCAACGTTCCTCAAACGCTGAGACTGTTAGCTTAATCCTCCCCAGATTGAAATAATTTGACACACCTCATTGCGAAGAGGGCTGAACTTCTCAGGGCCCAAGTTTTGGAAATACTCATTCAAGTATTGGAAGGGAAGATCGCAACACATAAAAACACAGTGAATCTCGCCATCAGGGCCAGCGAGATTTGATAGTATGCCTTCCTGCTTGTGCTTCTCAATACGTTGGAACAATCCCTTCAAAGTGAAGCCCGATGAGGGGCCACAGACAATACCCTGTCGGGTAAGATCCAACGAAAGGGAGTATGAGTCTGGCGCACCAACCTCCTCAAGAGCATCATGAGATGTGAGGTACGGGAACTCAACCTCACTCATTAACGAGTATTCTCGAGGGCCAGGGACACGCTCTCCGGCGTTGGTGCATACGCTATAAATATTAGTTCTCATGCTTGTCCGCTCAGGGTAGTGGACTTACGCAATTCTATACACAGAAGGCTTGGCTTGCTTGAAATAGGTACCCAGTCCGGTCATAGTGCCTGGGGTGGTGTTAACCAACATACTGCTTTGAGACAACATGAGACTTACCAGATGTGCCCATTGACGCAGCAATCACATTGATTTCGGGGAGCTGGCGGTGAATCTGAGGGCCAGTCCATCGCACATGAGCTTTCCAATTCTGCAAGCTGTTAGTTTCAGTCTTGATGATCTAAATTACAGCACAGAACTCGCATCGTCGTTGATGTATTGGTTGGGACTACACACGGACCCGGATTCTGCGTCCTTTCGAGCTGCAGCCCTGATACCACCTCGCTCATCAACAGGTGTAGGCTGGGCAGGTCCACCGAACAGAGTACTTCTCATTTGTTAGTAATATTCTCAAAGGTCAAAGCTGCTAGGTTGCCTGGTTGCTTACACATTGAGGCCAAAGAACTGCATCATGCGCAACTTTGTCTCACTAGTCTTGTTGCTAAGATAAGCATGGACGTCGTCAATGCCGTGAAAAGCGCGAGCAACCATGGCCATTGAGATGACAGTTGAACCCGAGCTGCTCTCGACTATTGTCTTTGTCTTGCCGGGCTCTACGCCCTTTTCTAATAAGTTCATAGCTGCGGGAATTAGCCTACATACTCGGTGGTTTTGTGCGAGATTGAAGTACTAACCTGGCATCACCTTGACATTTGTTGCAGGGTGCATGGTCATCATCTTAGCATAGATTCGGACACCATCTCGACGGTATGGGTTGAGGCTGTTAGGGATTTCAACCAGGGGCAAAGGTGGTGATTGTTCAGGATCAAAATAGTTGCGAACAGACTCAGGGCCCTTGAAAACATTTAGATGTTCAGAAGCAGTCATGTTGGGAGGTCACGTATGGTTTGTAAGGGTCAATAATAACAAATAAACGCTGTAAGTATGAAGAGGCCCCTCAAAGTCTGCTGTTGTAAGAGGCAGAAACAGACGGACAGATGGGTTGAGGGAGAAAGAAAAGAGAAAAGTTGGATCGAGAATCCAAGCATAAGCTCGAGTTTTTAAGCATACATAGCTCTCGAAACGAGCTGCTGAAATAAAACCCTGCTGGTCTTGCACCCACGCTTCTCTGGGTCTAACAGCGGAGATATCACATCCACAACTGCGTTCTAGGTGACCCGAATGCTCAAGCAACCTCAGGGAGAGTATGCACGATAGACCAACGTCCATCTTAATTGGCGTGAAGTCGTGGGTAGCAGTTAATCCCACGCACGCAGCATGTAAGCTCAAATGAAATGGCTGGGTTAAGATGCATAAGAATTGCGGTATGTAGTTTCTTTGACCAATTGCAAACCCCACGATGAAGCCACCGGGGACCCGAGACCAGGATGAAGAAACTTGTTGACCAATACAGTCAGAGAAGTCTCGACGAGAATCACTAGCGTCTTCGGGTCGTCGTCACTCTCTTCGGACCATCGGCTGTGGAGCTTGAAAGGCCAAAGAATCCTGCAACAAGGTGGATAGTGGTTGGTGGACTTGACTGCGCACAAATGGGTCTGAGGTGACTCGGGAACGATGAGCTGCACCCTTTGACAACAAGAGAACAAATCACAGCTTGAGCATCATCACTTGAAGCTAGTGGCGGATGGGGGCGAACAAGGCGGAGTTGATTGAGCGTTCTGAGTCTTAGCTCTCCTCGCCCTGTCGAGAACAGTTAAAGTCCCTGGGCTGAGATCAAAGCGGATAGTTGAGCCGGCCCCTACAGCTGCAGTAGTCTCTAGTCATCCATGGTCGATCAAGACTGAGAGACTTCGGGGTTTGGAAGACTATTGAGCCTGGAGTTATGCGGTATTTTTACGGAACATTGACATTGAGTTGTAAATGCAAATGGGAGTCTCTGCACAACCTCGGCTTCTGTGGGTAATAGACATCATAACAAGAAGTGCCGTTGTGTAGCGGGGAGTTCATCGGTTCATCTGGAATTTTTGAGCCTCGATGGTACTCCCCGCTGGTGCTGCCCCGCCTGGAAACGCCAGCGACTATCGTCAGGTGATCAGACACGTGCAATTCACAGCGCAAAGTGGAGTCCAAAGAAACTTGGTGGAGCCGATACCGGAAGCCGTTAGGATCAACTCTGTTTGTTGAAAAGATCCATTTCATGGCAGCATACTCCAGACTATTAACTCAGCAACCTCTAAAAGAAAGCTATAACTGGACAAACAAGTTGCCTACACGACTCAGCTATAAACTCTCTTTCCTTCGCTTAGCAATTTCTTCGCTTTTAACTGCTCAATTTGCGATTTAATTGCCTTGTTTGGAGTTCAAAGCTCCATATTGTGATGTGCAAGGAACACGAGAAAACGCCTCCCTTTCTTATAAACCCGCTTTAATGCGAAGAGATGAAGTTTCAGATCCGCCATTTTTAGCTGCTGGACCCCGTTAATATGACGGCATTACAGCGATCCCCCTATGGTAGTGGAGTTGTTCGTAGCATACATATTATAGACAATGCCACGTCGTTTCACAGATCATGTTGTGTTTGTTTCGTCGATCGGAAGGAAGTGTTCTCGCACACAGTTGTTACAGGAACTTGGAAGACGGATATTAATCCTTCATTCGACAGACGAAACCTCCCTCTTTGCACCTACACGATAATCTTCTGATCAGCCTTTCAAAACATTACAAGATTCAGCTCTTGCTTTAATACTTTTCTCACACACTGGTTGTGTTAAGTAGGACCATGGTCCTAATGATATTCTTTACAGCCTTGGCCCTGGCTGGTTTCAGTACGGCCAAATTTGTCAAAGTCGAAGACACTTCTGTCCTTCCAGTCGGGTGGGAAAAGATCGATCAGGCTGTCGATTCTAGCCATACGTTGCGGCTCTCTATCGCTTTGCGACAGCCTGATATCGGCAACCTGAAGACGAACCTACGAAGACGCGATTGTGCATCTGGGAAATACACCCAGAACCACCTCACTCAAAAAGAAGCACTCGCTCTCCGAGATCCGGATCAAGAAGATGTCGGCCAGGTACTGGGATGGCTGAAGAGTAAAGGCGTCGCAGCAAAGGCAACGCCGGACAAGGATTGGATTCATGTCAAGACAACTGTCAAAGCTGTGGAAGATCTACTCGACACCAAGATTGGCTTTTACAAGTTTGAGGACCAAAAGCCTGTTCTTCGGACAAAACAATATTCGGTACCTGAGTCTGTTGCCGATGCCGTCAACTTCATTCATCCTATTGCCAACTTCATGCGACCCAAGAAGGAACTCACCACTCCCGATCCAGGTCTGACACCAAGCATGCTTGAAAGCCTACAGCTCGAGAAGCGCGCCACTCCTTGCAGTCGAGCTGTAACCCCCGACTGTCTCCGCGAGCAGTACAACATCAGCTACCCTGCTTATAATGGTAGCTCTCCAATTCGCTTCGGTATTGCTGGTTTTCTGGAGGAGAATGCCAACTACCAAGACAGCAAAGACTTTCTCAGAATTTATGCAAAGCCCCTTTACGAAACCCGTTACAACTTCTCGGTCCAGTTGATCAATGGTGCTGAGAACTCGCAAGAACTTTTCGACTCAGGAAACGAGGCGGCTCTTGATATTCAATATGGCATGGCCTTAGGCTATCCGGCTAACATCACATACTATCTTGCCGATGGGCGTGGGCCTACCTTGGATGACGATGGTGAAAAGCTGCCCGAGGAGTACAACGACAATGAACCCTATCTCGAATTCCTCGATTACCTTCTTGATCTCTCTGATGACGAGATCCCCCATGTCCTCTCCATCTCTTATGGCGATAACGAAGTCTCAGTTCCCCGCAAGTACGCGGAGCGTGTTTGTTCCTTGTTCGGTCTTCTGACAGCACGTGGTACTA
Source organism: Fusarium gaditjirri (assembly GCA_013266175.1). Taxonomy (NCBI): domain Eukaryota; kingdom Fungi; phylum Ascomycota; class Sordariomycetes; order Hypocreales; family Nectriaceae; genus Fusarium; species Fusarium gaditjirri. Next base: position 108,975 of record JABFAI010000001.1, on the reverse strand, counting down.
CCATCGTGGCAGCTTCTGGTGATGGAGGTGCAAAGGGAGCAAGCAACTCAACCTGTCGAACCAATGATGGTAGCGACGAGGACGTCACCATGTCTGTATTCCCCGCAACTTGCCCGTGGGTCACAAGCGTTGGCGGCGTTACTTCTGGAGTAGAACCCTTTGAAGGTGCTGAGTTTAGTGGAGGTGGTTTCTCTCAGTACTTCCCTCGCGAGAAGTGGCAGGATTCTTCCATCAAGGGCTATGTCCAGGCTCTTGATGGCCATCTCAGCGGCCATTATAACGCCAGCAACCGAGGAGTACCTGACATTTCTATTTCGGCCACCAGTTTCATCACTCGCTTGAAAGGTCAGGCAGTTGGTCTTAAAGGCACTAGCGCAAGCGCACCTGTCGTTGCAGCTATGGTTGCGCTCGTTAACGACGCACGTGTCCGAAAAGGCAAAGAAGTGCTGGGTTGGCTTAATGAAGTACTGTATTCGGAGGAAGTGCAAGTAGCTCTTCAGGATGTTACCAAAGGAGAGAGCCGATCGTGCGATTTCAGAAAGGGTGGCAGCCCAGGAGGCTGGCCCGCAGCAAAGGGCTGGGATGCAATCACAGGCCTGGGGGTTCCATCTGATTTCCAGAAGCTGTTTGACGTGTTGGTCGATATCTGAAGGGAGATCAACTGTCCGTTTTTCGATTCTAAATAGTGTGTTTTTCTAATAGAATTAATAGCTGGGTTTAGCTAAAAGTTGGGTGCTTGCATTAGGTGCTTTCATCGATCCTGTCGCATGTTTTTCGAGGCTCACAGTCAATCAAGTTGACCACCTCATGTTTGGATCAGTGGAACCACTGCTGTGTGATGGGCAGTTCAGCGGTCTAGTGGCATTCCCGCGCCTGTCGTCAGCAGTTCCCTAGGGCCCTTGAACTAAAGACCCCCATCCCATCGATAGGTCCCTCAGCCCAGCCTTCTGGAAGAGCGCGTCACAATTACCAGGGACTCGGATGCAAAGTCCTGGACTCGCGTTCTGGCACTTTTCTGGATATTTGTTTCTCTGCTCTGACACTTACGGGTTGAATAAGAAGCACAAAAAGGCACGGTTCCGGCTCAAGCTGGCTTGTGGTGATCTTGTTGTTATCATTTCTTACCTATACTGGCCATTGGCGATCACTCGATTTCGGCGCGGTCCCCTCCCGGTCGCGACCCCAGCTCTGGACCTCTTAAACTCCAAGTCGCTTGCCCGCCACAACCTTACTAAGTAAACTTGAACCTCACACCACAAACAGCCTCACAGACAATCTCGTTCCCGACGAAACAACCGTACCCGTACCATAATGACGACAAGCTCCTCTCGAACCTCTCTGTTATAAGCTTCTCTTGTGAATCTCGTCGTCGGCTTCACGCGATCGCGGCTTAGACCCGCCTGCAATTGTATCGCGACGCGGCCGACTTTCTCTGTTCACACTGCCCACAATGCCAACTATCCACGTCTCCAGAGAATCCCAGAACGAACTACAAGACATCGCCAATGGCCTACTAAAAGCCCGCAAGGTCATCGTAGTAACCGGTGCTGGGATCAGTACAAATTCGGGCATTCCTGTGAGCTCTCTCAGACACTCCAGCGCTTGCCTATATGCACTTTGGAGTGACTTCTTGGTACTATCAATTGTCGGTAATAGCTAATCGGACTAGGACTTTCGTTCTGAAAACGGTCTCTACTCCCTAATCAGCGCTCAATTTGACGCGGCAGCGCAGCAGGCGCGTCTGAACGAAGGCTTGGGCGACGATAAATCTACCGACTTGGACATTCGCCGGCCAGCCAAGAGGAGAAGAATAATTCACGATGTGTCTGCCAGGGTTGAGGAGGGCCCGGTCCGTATGAAGGAGGAAATAGAAGTTCAGCTCGAAGATCCCGAACCGGAACACGAAAAGGTCGCAGACACAATTCAGGTCGAAGGCCACCCAGATGATGAAGAGCAGGAGGTCCGCTCAGATGAGCTGCCCGTGGTCAATCCCAGGACGACCCGTTCAACAATAGCTGTGGCCCAGCCTCCGAGTTCCCCTCTGTCTTCGCCTCCGCCCGAGGGTCTAAATATTCCACCACCCTCAGTCTTCCAGAGGACGCGACGCAGTCACTTGACCGATTCTGTAATTCCACCAAGCTCTTCTCCTCTATCTTCTCCTCCTCCCGTCTTGTTTGACCCATTCTCTTCCGGCACGTCCTCAGAAGACGCCCCAAGCCGACGCAGCACTAGCACATCGCCATCAGAAGTCGACGATACCCCGCCCTCAAATCCAATCAACTTATCGCAAGCAAGTTTTGGCTCCGGCAAGAATACTTTGCCTAATATGAAAGGAAAGGATATGTTCGACGCGTCAATATGGTCAGATCCCCTCCGAACATCTGTTTTCTACACATTCGCGACCACGCTACGCCAGAAAGTTAAGGATGTGGAACCTACAAGTTCACATCGTTTCATCAGTCATTTGAGAGACCGTGGCAAGCTCGTGCGCTGCTACACTCAAAATATTGATCAGATCGAAGAAAAGGTTGGACTATCGACATGCCTCCACGATGGCCCTGGAAGCCGTGGGCGCTTTTCAAGAAAGTCGACAGCCAACATAAACCAGCTCAACAGGATGGTTGACGAGGTAAATGCTATGACAGACACAAATTCTTCAGACAAGTCTCAGCAGTCGTCGGATAATGAAGCCAGCCAGCAGTCCCAGTGCAGTCAGCCGAAATTTGAAAGCACGATGCCTGCTTCTCAAGCAGAATCCGACCAATGGGCGACAGATGAAGCCCTGACCGCAGTAAGAAATCTGCGTCGAGACCTTCCAAAGTCAGGCGTGGAATGTGTTTTCCTCCACGGATCATTAGAGCTTCTGCGATGTTTCTTGTGCGGTCGAGTGTGCTCGTGGGATGACGACGAACGCCAGCTAGAGACAATGTCAGGTCAGCAGCCTGAATGCCCTCACTGTGTAGGCGCTACGGTTGCTCGAGAAGAACGCGGCAAGCGAGCATTGGGTGTCGGAAAATTAAGGCCCGACATTGTGCTCTATGGCGAGGAGCATCCCAACGCGCACCTGATCAGCCCCATTGTTACACACGACTTAGCTCTATGCCCTGACCTCCTATTAATCCTTGGGACTAGTTTGCGAGTTCATGGGCTGAAGGTTATGGTTCGGGAATTCGCCAAAGCAGTTCACGCAAAAGGTGGTAAAGTTGTCTTCGTTAACTACACCAAGCCCCCGGAGAGTTCATGGGGTGATGTTATTGACTACTGGGTTGAGTGGGACTGCGATGCCTGGGTATCTGATTTACAAGGCAAAATCCCCAAGCTGTGGCAAACGCCCGAGCCTCCCAAACTTAAGAAGAAGCGGGAGTCAAGTGGTGTTGCTGAGGACGCCGAAAAGACCGAGACGAAACGCACTGTTGCAGCTTACCCAATTGCCCTCCGTGATACAAAGGCTACGGGGGCATATTGGAGCTCGAGAATAGTGAAAGAACTGCACAGAATAACTGGTCACGGTACCCAAGAATCACCAGTCTTTACGCCACCAGCCATTGCCGCAACAACAGAGACGCTCCCACCTGCCGACACACCTCTGAAGACCCCCCAAGGCAGACCTGATCGAGTCAGAACTAGAGCCCAACGGTCGCGCAAATCTGCACCAGGTGTCCTAGAGCGATCCAGCATGCCTCCCTCGACACTCAATCCCAATCATGGGCGAACTCTGCGAAGTGCCGAGACAAGACCGCACCTCTTAGGCGATGAGATGGCGCCTTCAAATGAAACCATTACACATGAAAGGGTGCTTCTCCATGGAAGCTCGATAGCCAGTCTAGTCAAGTCGAGAGCACGAGAGCGCAAGCGCAAGAAAATTGATGGCGAAGAAGTGTCTCTGCCCTCCAAGCGAACACTAGGTTCACTCCGGCTGGCTCCATTGAGGCCTCAGCCATCAGATCCCCGCGACATCATACCTTTCGACCGGCTGCCAACAATGGAACTCCCTCCAGATACCCCGGAACCATACACAGAAACTGGGCAATTGCAATCCATCTCACCGGTGATGCATCATACGGAACCGTTATTGCCTGTTTCGCATAACACGCGAAAGCAGACGCATATCCGACGTAGCCAGGCATCTTTCATGCGCGGCCAGGATGTCGCTGCAAGTCCGGCGCCTATGCTACCATCAGAGATGTCGCATGGACTGTTGGTATCTTCGCATGACCGGTGCAACCTTGTCATGAAGCATGTTCGCTCACAGAGGGAGGCGGATGCAGCTTTGGCGCTATCTGCGCTGAGCCAAGGCGACGCACGCCCAGTCATCGCCAAAGAGTTCTCCATACCGCCGTGTACGGGCGTCGGAATTCGCAAGTCGGCAAGGTTGATTCACAGGTCTGGCACGCCTACGAGCACTTAGGGTAGGAGTTGTTGGCTTATGACGGACGATTGCAAAGTTCACATACAAAGAGTCGCAGGTTAGCGAGAATATCAGGGCCCAGACCCCTCGGAGCATTTATGACAAGGCGTTGGGGATGGCGGATAAGCCAAGTAGCATTACACTACAATTGATTGAATGAAAGTTGAATTTCTTTTTCCAAGACTCACATGCTAATGAATTTCTTCTCCGCAATCGGCGCATGCCAAGGTGACTCTTGAAGAATTGGAGACCATCCCCTAGCTCTGGGCATCTCGCTTTACTGGTGTTGAGCATTGTCAATGACTCCTGTTGCTCGCCGAAGAGCGCCTTATCACGCCCTGATGCGGGTACCCACGGGGTTGGTCCTCGGGTCTGGCGACTAAGGGCGCTGTTGACGTTGAAGATGTGGGGTATTCAGCTCGTACTACGGTATCATTTGACTCATGACAGCATGAGCTGAGAATCTATAAGTTGTCGTGTCAAACCCATCATAGACAACGTTTAATGGGTCGATATACAACCATTGTCTAGCTTCTAACTATACAAGACACACTCATCATGGGTTCTATTGGTCAAGGATCTTCACAGCAGCTTCCTGTGCGGGGCAAGACTAACACCTCAGTCTTTGGAAGCGCTATCAAGAAGGAGTTTATGTTTGATCCAGAATGGAGGAATCTTAACCATGGTATGAAAGAGTCGAAGTGGGAGTAAGGCCTGAACTGACAGGAATTATAGGTTCCTTCGGCACATATCCTCAGGCTGTCCGAACAAAATTCCGCGAGTATCAGGATGCGAGGTAAATACGCCCGAACCTCTGTGGTCTTTGGTCTAATAATTATTAGTGAAGCTCGCCCTGACCCATTCATTCGCTATGAATATCCAAAAATCCTCGATGAGAACCGCGCTGCTGTCGCAAAGCTTCTCAATGCCCCAGTGGACAGTGTTGTGTTTGTCTCAAACGCCACTACTGGTGTCAACACAGTCTATCGAAACATGAAGTGGAATGAAGATGGGAAGGACGTCATCATCAGCTTCTCGACCATCTACGAAGCTTGCGGCAAGGTGGCGGATTATTATGTTGACTACTACAACGAAAAAGTGACTCATCGCGAGATCGAGCTCACATATCCTCTCGATGACGACGAGATCATCAAGAAGTTTAAAGATACTGTCAAGAAGATCGAGTCTGAGGGAAAGCGTGTTCGCATTTGTACGTTTGACGTTGTCTCCTCTCGACCAGGTGTTGTCTTCCCTTGGGAAGAAATGGTCAAGGCTTGCCGTCGTCTCAACGTGCTGAGCATGGTTGATGGCGCCCAGGGCATTGGAATGGTGAAGTTGGACCTCTCCGCCGCTGATCCAGACTTCTTTGTGTCAAACTGTCACAAGTGGCTTCACGTACCGCGTGGATGCGCCGTCTTCTACGTGCCTCAGCGCAACCAGACACTTATTCAAACGACACTGGCTACCAGCCACGGTTACGTGCCCAAGCTGGTGAAACGCACCACACCGCTACCTCCCAGCTCCAAATCTCTCTTCGTCATCAACTTTGAGTTTGTCGGCACGCTCGATAACTCGCCCTATCTTTGCGTAAAAGACGCTATCAAATGGCGGGAGGAAGCTCTTGGCGGAGAAGACGCGATCTTGGATTATATCTGGGACTTGAATAAGAAAGGCAGTGAGCTAGTAGCTGAGAAGTTAGGCACGACCTATATGGAGAACAGTACCGGCACGTTGCGAAATTGCGGTATGGCTAACATTGCGTTGCCCGTTTGGACTGTGGAGGGTAAAGAGGGTGAGGTTGTCATCTCAGCGGAGGAAACACAGACGGCGTTCCAGTGGATTCTGAATACGCTTGTTGGTGATTACAAGACATTTGTGGCTGTGTTTCTACATGGGGGGAGGTTTTGGATCAGGACGAGTGCACAGGTTTATTTGGAGATGGAGGATTATGAGTGGTTGAGTGGTGTGTTGAAGGAGGTTTGTGAAAGGGTTGGTAAGAAGGAGTATCTCAAGTAGAGTCCCATGTGCACGAAATCTCAGCATTTGGGGAAATCCTAGTGTCAGATGAGATTCGGCGAATTGCTATCATGGGGGGCTCAAGATATAATCTAGATGTATTCAGTACCAGATTGCAAACAATCAGGAATCTTCACCGTCAAAGAGCTACTCGTAAGCGTTGTACAGTTAAAGAGTCGCCCACAAGCAGACTTTACAAGAGGGTGCTGGAATAGATTTGTTAAAGGGCCATCTAAGCTTAGAAAAACTTATCTAGAGGCTTTCATCGCCTTGATTACAGTCTTGAGTTCTAATGCCTCCGCTAGAGTGTGTTAGTGTCCATTGACACCAGTCACGCGGCCTAGATATGATGAAGGATGAAGGATCGAGGCGATCCTTTGCCGAATTAGGATAAGACAACTGAAAGACAACACTCTGCCTTGGTCTTATACGCCCTGCAGATATTCCCAACCCAGATGGGAATACGAATTTGACAAGCAGGGATCTGTGTGGGGTGAGGGTGTCAATAAATCGCCCTGTTTGTATGAATACGCTGTGCGCCTCGTGACGCTAGGCATTCAGCTCCCGACAGCCAATCGTCCCAGCAATTCTATAAATATGGATGTTCTCGAAGCTTACCGCCGAGAAGTAACCATCTTCACTACCCACAGCGAGTCATCTTCACTGCAAAGAACATAATCTCAAACAAAGGTTATAAGCCTCTTTATCGAGAGCACTATCATGGGCAACTCTTCCTCTTCCTCTTCAAATCCCTCCGAAGAAGCCAAGGATAAGAAGACGCTTTATGAACGCTTCCAAGCCGGCAAAAAGAGTGTACCGCTCAGCGATGAAGATATACTAAAGTACACGGGCAAGACTCGCGAGGAGCTCAGCGCATGGGCTGATACTCAACCCGGCGTCGGAAAGAATCAACTCGCGGGTAGCGTGACAGCTGGACCGATTTCTGGACTCGGAGGAGTTGCCATGGCCGACGGACTTGGAGGCTGGGGGTGGAGTGCACACCCGAATGATAAGAATAGAGGAATGAAGTTCCCTCCCACGAGGGAGAATGAGGCCAGGGACACTACTGAGGTGACAGAGGTTGTGGAGGATAAGAAATGAGGTTATTGACTATGGATGGAAACATGATATCACGACAGCGACATTAGTGACATTTCAGGCAATCATTCAATTTAGTATTGCTTTATTTTGCGTCCCTTCCGAGTCACATCCGACTTTGAGTTCATGTTTTCCAAACTTGGGTCGCTCAGACTAAATGAAGGACAAGGTTCCATACCTCGAAGGAGAGACGAGGTCCAGGATCCTGAATTCAAACATTCCGTTTCCCAACTGTGACCCTCTTCGATGATCTTGATTACAGATCGTTCTGCTCCTTGCGAGTGTCGAAGATCTTGAGAGCTTCCTCGGCAGCCTTGAGACCACTGAGAGCCATGGCACCAAAAGTAGGACCTAATACATGTTAGACGAATTGCACACCAGAACTGAAACATGAAACTCACCCATGCGGTTGGCACCGTCAACCTCGGAAAGTTCCATTCCACCAACAATAAGACCAGGAACAATTTCGCGGGTTCCCTTGACAATGGCATCCTCGGCGAGGTTCATGTCAAGACCACGCATACCGCCGAGCTTCTCAATGCGCTGCATGCTGACAAGGCGCTTGACACAGAAAGCTCCCATGGGGCCATCGTGACCGGTGGTAGAGATGATCAAAGGAGCGTTGATAGTGTTGGGGTCCATGCAAGACTGATCATCGTGGTGCATGGAAACAAGAGTCCAATTGGTGACAACACCGGCAATGCGGACTCCCTCCTCGGAAGGTCGGGTGATGAGATCCTCAACGCAAGTGGCGTTGAAGAGCTTGATGTTTGGCATCCGAAGAACCTTGGACATGATAGTCGAGGTGAAGAGGGCAGCGTGCTTGACAACGACGTAGTTGCCCTCATCCTCATAAGGAACACCAACCTCGCGGAGGAAAGCATCAGCAGGCTTGCGCATGATCATGGCGGAGAAGAGCTGTCCACCAAGCCAAGCACCGCCACCAGGAGACACAGAAGCCTCAATGATGGCGATCTTGAGATCAGGACGCTTCTTGCCAAGGATATACGCGGCGCTCAGACCGCACGAACCAGCACCGATGATAACAATGTCAGACTCGGCATAGTTATCAAGGTCCTGGAAGTAGCGACGAGTCATGGCGCGGGAGACCTGGCTCTCGCGGATGGGAGCAAACTTGAAGTCATCCCACTGGCCGAGCATCTCCTCGACAGTCTTGGTGTTGATGTTCTTGCTCATGACTGGGAGCTTGGTAGAGGTAGCAAGCTCTGCAGAGCGAGAGGGAGGGGAGACAGCGGCTGGGGGGGCCATTTTGATCTTGGGTCTGTGATTGTTAGAGTCTGGTAGTCAATAGGGGAGATGACATGATCCTTTCGCTGGTATTATCCAGATCAAGTTTTGCCGTATAATCTCAGCCGCATCCCCCTATCATCAACCGACCAGTTTGAACTGGCCATGCTGATGAGAGAAGAATGGGCACCGGCTCATGCATGATACTTTACCTGAGAGGTCCCAATCAGGTCTGGACAAGACTACCGCTGAAAGGCTCCATGGCTGCTAATGTAGCTTAGGAGAGCCGTACAGTTTACGTTATCTAGCATATCATATGTGTTAGAGCAGCCTTTCAATACAATTCAGATACAAACCTTGGGTATTCTTCAAGTGTTTTAAGTCGAGTCAATTAATTGATGAAGAGGAAAAGAAGAAGAGTTGAGAATAGCACGACCTTGACCTTTTTATGCCCGCAGGTGAGGGGTAAAAAGTAGCCCGTTGATATCATGACGGAGCAAAGCGGCCGATGCGGGCCAATAGAATGCAATGCCGAGTATTACCTACTGTAGACGCGTGGTTTTGATAGGTGAGTGTGTGGGGGTCTCTTGTTAAGTGAAGATGACTGCCGGGGTTGCACATCATGAGCAATATCCCCTCCATCATATCATGTACCATGATGTCAACTCAATCACTTCAATTGGCCTTCGTTTCATCCATAATTGCCCATCCCGTACCCAGTGGCCAGAAAAGTACCTCATACAATAGAAAGATTGAGCACGATGCAAAGATAAGTCTAGCTGTTGAGCATGTGAATGTCCTTTGAGGTGGGGGATCCTCAGTTCCACTGAATGCGGCTTTTAACCGGCCATGACATGACAGAATGAACATGACAACAACCTACTGCATCGGAGGTGTAATGCCGAGTTAAATGAGTCTTTAATCAGCCAATCATTAAGTGTATAATTATCTAGCTCATTGGTAACGTTCATCAGGGTTTCAGTGCTGACATGGTAGTGACCTGCATGGTCAACTGACCTGGATTGCAGAGTTCATGATACGAATTTGGGGTCGGCTGTATGAGTTGAAATATATAAGAATATACGTATTGAATAATTGGAAAGATATCACGATGTCTTAAGCATTCACAAGCAGTCAATGAGCTTCTCTTAAGTTGCATCGTTACATCCATGAGCGATACATCACTATGCACAAGGGAGACATCGGCCATATTCATTTGCCTCGCAACAGGCAGTATGATCTTTCTCCAAGCGAGCCAGCTGCATTCACAATTACTCAATCCTCTCAGCTTGACTATCTAATGTCATTCGAGACATCATGCTGCATTGCGCCTACATAAGAGTGCCATCGAGATGGCTAATAATAAACGTCGAAATAGTAGTTACAACTGCCAAATACAAATTTCGACAAATAGTTTCCGAAGTATCCGGTGGCTTTTGTCGCCATCTTCTTGTTTTCCTCCTTGATTTCCATCTCGCACTCGCACATTGCGAGTACCAGTACGCACAGCTTAGCATCGCTTCGAACCCCCGTGAGGCTCAACATTTCGTATTCCAATTGCTGGCTGATACTCAGACTGGAATTGTCATATATTGGCAGAGTTCCTCCGGGAATAGATGCAACAAGACTCCGCTCAGGAAATCTGATCAGTCACGATATGGATCGTCTTTCGATCTCGAGGCCGTTGCCCTCGAAGCAGGCCAGGATTCTGTACTCCATGTAGTCGATGCCACCTTGAACGAGCAGTTTCCCGCGAAAATAATCAAGGTTCTGCCTCAGGCGACTGCTTGAGTTCGGGGCTTTACTGTCTAAAAGACGTTGTGCGATATTGTACGCATCGTAGACCCAGACAAGTCTTTCACCAAACCGCAACAATGGTAATTCCCCTGCCCCCTCTTTCGATAAGACGCTTCCTTCAATTCAGAGCCCTCTCCAATGATCTGAAGAACGAGACAAATGGCGTTCTGATATGCTTCCAGGATAGATGGTTATCCGCGGCCTGCCAGAAGTCGTCGTCGGATATAGAACAATGAGGTCGAATGCTGCTGAAGTTTATGGAGTGTTGGCTAGCAAAGCCACAGTTTTTGTTATGGCAGCCTAGGCAAAATCCTATCAGTACATATATAGACTCTGGTACTTTGCGTGGATAGTTTCATCTTAAAGAAATGACGCCATTGCTTTGGTTTCGGTTGTGGGTGCTAGTCTTCTCCAAATTCTCGTTTTCTAAGAAGGAGAGTAGAGAACTTCATATGTTAGGTTAGGGGAATTCACCACAGTGCAGGTGCCTCTTCAAGACCCAATCACGTGGTTTTAGTTACAACAACAGGTCAATAAAAAAGTATTCAGACAAGCGAGCCTCCCAAGTTTAATATATTTGGAGGCGTGGGATAAGTTACTTCTTAGGCGTCTGTAAGTTCCAGCGACAAGGTGGAAACTCATAAATCCTAGCAGCAGATTCGCAAAGTATAATGGAAGTTCAATACACGGAAAACTTATTAATTAAGTGTACGTCTCATTTGACAACTGCATGTCAGATATCATAGAGTTCCAAGAAGCCAACTTAGCATCCCTTTGCACTAAAGGATTTTTTAAGAAGAAGTGCGTTTAACAGTATCTAAATTGCATTATAGCTGTAGCTAGATGTTATTATGTTCCTGAAGCTGGTGAAACCTTCATGCTTCCAATGAATGGCATGGTTCAGGATTTTGATCCAGACCTGGCACTGAGCTACCCCCTCAAAAGCGACCAGGACCTAAATAACCTATGAGCTAGTAGAATTCTTCAGTGATAGAGTCTAAATTCAATGGTCTCGATTTATCACAATATACGTCTCGATGGAGCATATCACTGTGTTACTCAACGACCCATGAGTTGTCTTGGCTTGACATCAAATTGCGACAATACCTACACAAGCAACACACCCTCATGTCACCATAAACATACAAGCTACGATTCTTCTCCTATTAATACGTAGTACAATTCTTCTCCCATCAATACAGTGGGCCATTGTCACCCTATTTATTCCTCGCTTTTCCGTCTTCCCTCAGTGTTCACCAACACTGTTCGGTGATGTTGCATCAATCCATCCTCTAGTTCGAAATGGTACTCTTGCTTGCCGTTACGAAAGACCACCCATGGCCTATTAGGTCTCTTATTGATCTTAATGGAGTACACCATTCTCTGTCATCCTGGTTCTGACAGGATATCCACAAATTACCAGCACAAGAGCGCAGAACTGTCCATCATCCAGAACTCCGGTACGGTGAAATAGCTCGAACGCCAATCTTTCAGTAATCTCAACTTCTCCAATGTCGTATTTCATTTCAACTTCTGTAGACATCATCGCAGGCAGAAGCTCTCGCTTGTCATTGATGAGTGGTGATATCAGCATTGTCTTAATGTTGCGATTCCCTCCTCCAAAACTTGCAAGTATCATATTTCCGGATGCTAAGATGCCACCCGTGATAAGGATCTCGTCAACATGGCGATGCAGTGGTCTTGTTTCCTCGTCGGGTGTGGCAGGGCATTCTACATAGCCCAGAGACTTCGCAATATTTTCCGCATCATAAACTACTCGGTTTCTCAACCAAATGGCAATGATCAGGACTTCGAAGGCTCCCTTTTTTATCATTTGGTCTCGTAGTCGTAGGTCACTCTCCCAAGATCGGAAAAGCGAGGCGAAGGGGCTCGAAACTTGTTTCCAGGACAGATGATTTGCGGCGGCTTCGATAAGGCCCTGTTGGTTGTCAGGTGTGTTGCATTCAGTGGTTAAGCTACTGCGGCTGTTCGTTTCCAGCTGTATTTGCTGTTGGCTGGCATATCGAGGCATGTGGTCGTGGCATTCCACACGAAAGCCGATTAGCACAGTAATGGGTTCTAGTTGATCAAGGGGAGGTGTCATTGTTATAGTGTGCGGGCTTCCTTCTGTACACCGTTGCATCTTTCTTATCAGGTTCTCTAAGGAAACCCGGGATATTTATATGGCAACTCAAAGTCATTCACTTAATAAAAAATACGCACCAATAATTGTTAACCTGCTAAAGTTCAAACTTGAACCTGGAAGTGACTGATGCATATAAAACCGAAGAGGGCTTGAAGTGATACATACCCACTTAGTTCGCGGCAACTACATATTATTAAGGGAAACAGTAACAGGCACGGTCTCCCTTATAAGAGTTGAGTGTTAAAAAGAGGAAGATACTTGAATACGTAGTCTTTCTCGACAAAGGCTGCAGGTCGTAAGTTAGGCAAACAATACGGTTTGTATCTTGAGGTCCCAGTCCATCAAACAATCGGGTAGTGACTGGCAGATATATCCAAAGGCCTTAAGTATCTTCTCCCAAGAGTTTTCGATGGTTTCAGTTACCATTTAGCTTTGGTTCTCGCGTAATGTCCAGGCCAGGGGCCATGTGAGGAGAGTTCCATGAGGGGACCAGACATTCACGTATAGCTACATCGCAAGACCAAGCTCAAGCTCAAACTCAAGCTCTCATAGGCAACAGTCCTTAAAATTAACTTAATATTTGTCATTTGTTAATACTATCAGTATCGCCTAGCTTAAGAATAGTAAAGGGGCTTCTCTTCACTCCGAGCCAGACTTCGACCCTGCGAAGCGGCACCTAGAAGATTGTGGTACCAAGTTAGTTATAGCTGCTGAAGGACTACCTAAGGCCACCTCGTAATTTATTTCTAGCTCTCTTGTCTCTTTTTCTTTTGCGTCATACCTGTGGCGTTGCTTGTTCGTTCGAGCTCTAGCTCATGGCTTCATAGATGTGAGTGTTGCAATAGAGGTCAAGTGAGAACACACCAGGATTAATATCCATAGACCCAAGCGGTACCTTTGAGTCTGATTCCCAAGTTAACTCTTTCGCTTACATCCATTAAGGTTGTAACACGAAGTCCGTTGTGAGCCATGGCTTCTTAGTTTAGGAAACTAATTTATCACTATGGAAAGCAATCATGCAATAAAGGGGCAATCTTAACACGTGCAAAATTGATTCTATTACGTCTTGAATTATATATCTAAACACTTCTCTTTCTCATTTGTCTGTCAAAAGTAACTACTACCCATAAGAAGGCTCATGTCGACGATGTCCTGTTTCAAGACTTACCCAATTGCAAGTGCAAGTCGGACAGACTTAGTTCCATAGCAACAACTGTGCTCCAAGTCGTATTCAATCCAGTCTCATAAGATAGCGAGACATATAATATGGTCTATTTCTTCTTCATTGGTATGTTGAAGGAGATGCCACCTTGGTATTTACCCAGTTCCCGTGACTGTTGTGTGACACCATCATCAAAAACGCGTAGCAATGGCTTGAAGAACAATACACTTCAAGGCAGAACATCCTCAAAAAAAAATTTGATACACCAACTCCAGTTGATTCCAGGAATAGCTTATTGGTCTCAACAAACTTTTGGGGGTTATATCTCAAACAGCTAGCATTCATGCGGATACCATCAGAGAAGGACACTGAATAGCGTCGAGACTTGATAATCACCACATGTTGCTTTTTTCATGCCGCTGGATTGTTATATATGCTTTTATGTATTCATTCAATGTGACTACAAGCTCTCTTATGTGACATCGTGGGCGGCTTCAACAGCCTCTTCTCAGCAACTTCGCCCTGATACGGCCAAACATCACAACTTCGCGGCCTCCTTTCCACTGCAAGTACTAGACACATGCATTAGTCAACGAGATTTGAATTACCCTAGGGCGCTCCTACGCTACGTAGACAATTTCGGTGACAGTCAGTGGTGGTGCCGTATCGGGTCCACAGTCACAGTCTCTTACTGTTCTCATTCTCACCAGCTTCACGCTCCTGCTCTCGTATTCAAGCTTAAGGTTAGGCCTAAGTCAGACTATTGAGAAACACATTCCTGAGCATATGCTCTTCGACACAAACAGCCACACCGCCAAAGAGCCTCAACATGGCATCCAAGTGTGCAAGCTGACTGACGAATGACGCTCTAGAAAACTGTAACAGATGCATGACACCTGCATAGCGTGCTCTACGTTTCGTGCCTCATTTCTTCTGCTCAAGTGTCGAATCGAGGCTCATTAAATCTGTAGCGGTGAACAATTGAATGCCTCGTGGACAGACTTTCGCAAAACAACGTTCACCACGTCTTCCACAGCGCAGATGCAAGTATCTCTGGTTTGGGAAGTTGACTGCAGACGCAGTAGCATCGCTCTCAAGAGAGGGTAACAGTCATGTGCACATCAAGCAGAGTCCTCAACAAGAGTAAAAAAACTGCCCATTTGGTGATTGCGCATTTGCCTTCGTTCCATGTGTGAGGCTATAGAACGAACAGGATGCCCTCCTTTCTGCTGTTGAGATGGCGGTGAGCGAAGTCGTTGCATTACGAACAATCCAATCACAGATCATAGCACGCAATGGCTCACACTGAGGTTAGTTTTGCTAGGTTTGATCTTGGAGGATCGTCTTCTCATTTGCATATGGCGAGTGATGCACATGATACATTGAAGGGAACCGGGTTTGAAGATTTGATGAGGGGGTTGATCTGAGAGACTTGGAGTAACCCCATTAAGAATTGTAGACTGATTGGGAGGCTCGGCAGGCAAAGAATGCAAGCCTGACCTGACCATGCAGCCTCGTTCTGTAGATCAGGGCAGATCGAGCATTGCATCCGCCCCATACGTGCAGTAACTTAGGGTGGCAACACATCCATCCAGTGACCCGACAACTTCGGTCTTGTACCTTAGATCGAGACTGTTTGGAGTCCATGACAGTACTAAACTCTGTTCAAGTTTAGTTTCTCTAGTACACAGATACGCATACGATGATTAATTCATTGAAATGACCTGGAGGCTAGAGAAGCGAAATAACAGACCCGATCTCAGCGGATACCCCAGTTGACACTCCCGTGTCTCACCAGGCTCCAGATGCCGCCCACAAGGCAAGGCAAGCTTGGCAAGGTAAAACAAGACAAGAGCAAAAGCAGGGCAGGGAGGGGGAGCACGGGTCACGGATATAGATGATGCCAAGCAAGATTGACGGTCCTGTCGGCCTCTCTTCCTCGTCCCCGTCCCCTATATCCGTAACCAGCGGTGTCCCCTCCGTCGCCGTACAGCACAGTACAGTAGAAGACAATATGCAGCAACCTCAAAAGAGAAATACCATCAATGCACTCCTCCCGCCCTAGACCAAGGAGCTTAGTCCCGCGTAGCGGCATCCAATACCTCCGCTACACCACATGGCCGTCCGCCCGTCCCCATTCAGAAGCCTCACCTGAGCTTAGCCTTGTCCATCAGAGCAGTAGCGTGCGGTGGGAGTTCTCTCTTCTCCACAGTCCGATGTGATATGGGTTCTTTTACTTATACTGAGCGACGCGATGGCATTAAAACAAAAGAGACAACAACGGGCTTAGACTACTAGAGATCGGCAAGCCATGCGAAATTACCAGGATCTCCACACGGATATAAGCCTATGATAGGCTTGGGTTTTAATATGCAGACCATACGTGTATGAACATGGTTCTTTTGCTGCAGCGTTTGCTTTTTTGAGAGCTAAAAGGCTCATGATTGCTTTTTATTTTCTTACTGGGCGCGCTCAGGCCGCCCGCTCTAATGCGGTTGACTTTGCGATCACCCAAGATGAAGAGTCTGTATTCAATTTGCGTTTGACTCGCGTTGAATGTCGGTCTGAAAGATGCACTGTCAAAGCACGATTGAGTTCGTCCAGCAGGATGGCATCCTTGCCCTTGTAGAGCCTCAACATTTCGTAAGCCAGCCTGTCAGACAGCAGATACAATGATGTCGTTCAAACTTGCCAAGACGAAAGATTACGGATCAGCCATGACTACCTACCTTACATTGGACTGCCTATATCTTCTCGTTGCTGCCCAATCATTGACTGGGAGTCTCCTTGTTAACGGTTGGCAACTACGGTACAAGGAAGCCCCTGACTGTAAATACTTTACAATTAGTCTTGACCGTTTAGGATTACCTACCTATCGTATTCGTCTTGCTGCCTTGTACCTGCAGCGAGCTATCCAAGAGAGCTCTACACCCACAACGTGTTTTGAAAACATCAAGATGATGACTACTGTCAAATTCACAGCAGCTCGGCTTCAGATGAACCGGGGTTATCTTGAGAACCTGGAGACATCAAACCTTGATGATCAGATCACCTGGCCTGGTTTGAGATATAGATATGAAGATATAAGCGCGTATACATGCATGCAGAAGCAGTGTCAACGAGCCCTGCCAGAACTCGGTGAATTCATTCAACGTTTGGATTTCATCACGTCATGGTTTTCCCAGTTGTTGAAGATGTCACATATTGCGTTCAGGCCGTTCAAGTATAAGTATGACTTCTCACAATCATGATATATTTATCTTCTTATATCACATGATAGGTCAAGATAGATCACGAACCTGCTACAGTGTCCGCTATCAACGAAACAGTTCGAGATTACCGAGAAACAAGAGGTGGCAATCCAAGGCAATCTCTTG
Organism: Fusarium gaditjirri; assembly: GCA_013266175.1. Classification (NCBI taxonomy): domain Eukaryota; kingdom Fungi; phylum Ascomycota; class Sordariomycetes; order Hypocreales; family Nectriaceae; genus Fusarium; species Fusarium gaditjirri. The sequence continues at coordinate 91,723 of JABFAI010000001.1, read as the reverse complement.
TACTTGTCTCATCTGAAGTTGGGATGCAACTCAAGATCATGCCTTGCATCAAAGGATAGTAATGAAGATACGTCATTTCGGAGAATCTCCTGTTTGGAAAGTACAGAAGCAATTCGCAACGCCCCAGAAAGCGATTGCTTGCTTTTGTTATTCTCACGATGAAGGACACATGCTTGCCACAAGCAAATCTGGAGTTCACTTCGTGGATCCTTAACTGTGAGAGATTATAGGTGTGCACTGTAGATATGTAATATTCGATATATCAGAATGACTGCTGGATGGACTGGGGCGGTAGGGCCGGCGATCGATAGCCACGCGACATTAGACGTTTTTCGGTTCATCTGTCTGTGGTCTATTGGGCGATGGACACGGCTCACAGTGGCTTAAGAGCCTAGCCCCAATTAGCTCAACAGGGGTCAGCCCAACCACACAGTTCGTAATCTGGCGCGATCAAGCCAGCTGAGGAACTTGGTCAGATCATTGTTGCCTACAGATCCTTCAAACAACATCAGATATCAATTCATTAAGGCGGACAGCTGCATACCCGACCACAAGGAGCTGAGGGCCTGTCTGCCTGAACAGCTTTTCCCGAGGCTGTGGTCACGTAAGTTCATCCCTTGTTAGCTGATGCAAGGAGGCATTGTATCGCTGAGCTATTGAGTTCCATCTCCCTCAATCTCCTGATATAGAAATTCGGTACAAGTATTCCTTCATCCTGGCTGCGTCTCACCGGCAAGGGGGATGATTGGAGTTAGGCTTGTCAACTAACAGTTAGAGCTCGATGACTAAAAACAAGCTTGAATCACCAACGCCGAACTGGAAACACTCCCTTCGGATGTATGCTGTAAACCTCAATTATATTGTTTCGCAGGGGGCTTCGCATGTCGTACAGTACGACATGAAGACTGCTGAGTGACTGGCCGTAGGAGGGGGCGTGTGATAGGCATTGTAGTACATAGCGAGATTTTGCTCCAATGTGGGCTCTGGGCAAGCTAGGATCTGAATCTTGAACAGCATCGCCCCTCCACGGAAGACTACATGTATGTACATCCAATGTACGACCAATAGAGTTGTCGGGCATGGCCGGCCATTGAAGGGCTCAAGATGGCTTATCCAATCGCTTCTTGGAGCAAAAGTCCAGTAGCTCAGTTTACTACTTTTTCTTTTTCTTTCGCCGACTCTGATGCGGGCTGACCGTCACTGAAAATCGCTGGCAAGGTTATTGCTTTTGGCTACAGTACCGTCACATCGAACTTCCAGATTTCGGGTCAATGGTTTCACCAGCGGTCTAGTGTTTCTATTTACCATTGACCGAAGTTCGAAAGCAATAACTTGGCAGTATTGTACCTCACGCACGCATAAGTAGCGAACCTAGTGTTGGGGTCAGCTTCCTTGAATCAGTCCAGGGTAGCTTAGCAGAAGAAAGAGCTGTAAGAGGTTGTACAGCCTTGATTGGGGTTGAGGCAGTGAGTACCATGCATCCTTTTAGGTGAGAGATTTGAGCATGAGCGGATCTTGGATCCGAACGCCTCTAGCATTCGCTCATGGGCCATTGGTGAGCTACAATGAATCCATAGAGGCAACGGCCAAAACACCAGCATCTGAGACACAATGATAAGTCATACCCAATATCAAGAGCAGAAATGTAGTGCAAGTACAGTGTACGGGCTCCATTTTCTCATCAACGTCTTCTGTCGCATCTGTGCTAGGTACCTCAGCAGGTCGAGTCTTTCGTGATGGAACACCACATTGGGACAACGGAACTGATTGTGTGAAAGCCGCCATCATAACCTTAAACATGAGCGTTGTAAGGATGGGAGCAGTCTCAAGATTAATATCTTATAGGTGCTTCCCTAGGTAAGTACCTACCTCGAAACAATTATCTCAAGGCAGTGCAATCTTTGATTTTATTAGGCAGCACGCTTTGTTGATATCCGGAATTGAGAAGACGAGATGGAAATTTGGATGCAAACGGCAGAAAGTGGAGAAGGAATCTTCCTCTCCTGGCAGTACCTCCCTTCTCTTGGCTTCAAATGTTAAAGGGAGAAACCTCCTCCTTCGACTTCACAATCGTCCTCAATACCGCGACAATTTCTGTCAATATAATTAATACCTCCAATTGATGTGCAGTCCGCAAACGCGTCCGCAAATGGACCTAATTTGCGACGTTCATATCTTGCTTGAGTGGAGGTTCTTGATCACCAGGTATTTACTGTGCTTAACAGCAAACGCCGTGCGTCAGTTCATGCCTCACTCAATTCAAAGATAAATCTCTATGGTTTCCGCATCAACATCGGCCTACAAGGTTGTACAACGCGAACGATGCCGTCCCATTGGTAGCTTGATCGACACACAAGCACGCACTTCTCTAGAGGCGCAGTCGTGTACAACCACACCACGCTGTCCAGAACGAGGGATGCCGCGCGATAGGTCAGGAAGAGGGGAAGAGACGACGTTAGGGAAAGTGCCAGATCTCTAATGTGCGATATGCGATACGTGCGCAACACGACCTGCATGATCTCAGAGAACCACCAACCTCATCGGCACCAGCCCTCGCTCGCTTGTCATCTGCCTGCAATGCACGCATCCTGCTCAATTCGTTGATCTAGTTTTACATCTACAGGCCAACAGATTCTTTTCCTGCCCTCCTTCCGAAGAACTTGGCGGTACAACATTGGGCTTACAGTGCAGAGACGCTGGTATTTGCCTTTTCCTTCAAGCAAGGAGTATCAATGGCAAGACATAGAGTTTCTGGAGAAATGATGATACACGTTTTGTTCCCCTGTATACCTGTCTCAGCTTCTACTACTCAAGCTTTTGCCTGGTTGTCGAGGATACTCTCGGCTTGAGCCGACCAGCTGCAACAAATGAGAACAGATCGGTGCGCAACCATTGTGCAATACCGTCCCCATGGCCCTGTTACTAGTCTAAAATCCCGCAAACAGGACGAATTCAAATGCCCCTGACCAAGCGTACAACACGAGACCTTTGTTGTTTCTCCAGAGGCTTTGGACAAGCTTGAAGCATGGCCACATAAGCCATGTATCGCTTGGCTGTTTCGAATTCCATCGACGCTTCGGTTGATGCTCATAGCAACTCGGGACTGTACTGGTGTACCAGGACATTGCACCAATCTCCAACAACCAACGAGATCATAGGCGAAGCAAATAAGCATCTGTGCAATAACCCCTACTCACTCAGTGTTCTCCAGACTGGACAATCCTTATCACGTGGCCCGAATTAGGTCCCATTCACATCGATCTCAATGAGACATGCACGTGTCCCGGACCTGGAACAGGCTGTGTTGTAGCCGCCTAACCCTGGTCATCGGGATGGTTTCAACTGAGCACCAGGACAAAATCTCAACACATGGAGCTCATCCCGCCAATGTGTTGTCTTATTAAAAAGAGATGGTGAATCCCTTGGTTAAGAAGCCTCATCTTGCATGCTGGAGTTGAAGGATGTGTGACTCAGAGCGCGGGCTGGGACAAGCAAATCTGTGAAACGTCGCTGAAGATGTCTTACAGGATCCCGTGCAACAACTGTGAAGCGAAGTCATGAGCCATAGCTCACATTGCCCTATAAGCTCGCCCGTCCGAGTCGACTTGGTACATCGAAGGCACTCAACCACTGTGACGGAGTGGAATCCGGAGGAACAAGGCGGGGTAGAGAACAAGATATGTTTCGCCTCCACGAGTGTCAGGTTGAACGGGTCCTCCCTCCCAGGTTTGCTTAGAATAACCGCCCCGTCGTCAAAATCTAAGCTAGAGGTTTGTCAACCTAGCTGCGAAGTGATTTTTGCCTTACGTCTGGAAGTATTGCCCGAATATGGTTATGGAAAGCATATTCACAGATGGTATCATCAACAATGATGTTTGAAAGCCAACGTTATAACATAACTCTGAAATACTAGGACATGTTCTCAGGTACTGACCGATGCGATTCGGGTTCTTAGGCCCCGAAGGTGGGGTGGGGAGCGGGTGCGAGGATTTGACACTAATCAAGCCCCAACTTCGTTACCTCAAAAGGGCTGTCGTTACAGCGAAGAGGTATGATTGGTCTCCCTGAACCAATATTTGGATTAGTTCGCGTCGTCCACCAAGAAACTCTATGGCTGCTATAAGGCGGTTCCCTTGCGAGCGGCCCGCGCGCCATGTCTATCACTAGCATCCCAATATCACATGCTGCAGGATTTCACAACTCAGTTGGGTCAGTCTTGCTTGTTCGCTTGGTCAATCAGCAGGTCTGTGTAGAGTCAGGCACTGCAAGCAAGGACGATCCCTACAGGTATTGTTGCAGCCCTGAAGTGATAACCCCGGTTCCCTGTGCAGATCCCACACCCACACCTTTACTCAAGACCATCTCGAGCTCTGAACCTTGATGCTGTGAGTTCTGGGAAACGTCGGGCAGAAGAACCAGTGCGATATTCCCTTGGCTTTTCCGTTGAATGTCTGAGAACCTTTCAAGAGCCGAGGTGGCGTTCATTCAAAAGCTTTTGTTCAACCTAGCCCTAGTACTGTCATGCTACATCAACAGCCCCCGGCAACTAGCAACTGGAGCAGAAACAATACACCCGCTGGATGCCTGCTCCGTCGCGAGACTGGCATTAAAATTCGAGCCGCTCAGTTCTGCATGTTGAATCATGGGGTTTTGGTTTACATGGCTCGCCTGGCTTCCCATCAGAGATCCAGGTTATTGATCGGGCGTATGGCTCGCACAGGACACCCCTGCCTGTAGTATTGCGCACTTCTCGACTGCGGGTATCAGGCAATTGCTTGCATATGTGTGTGGATTGCCATGATGGGGACACAAAACCAGTGGTTCTTGTCGATGGCAAGTGAAGAGGCTGTATAAGATGAGTGGCACTCCCCTTTGAGACTTCATGTGCATACTTGCCTTGGTCAAATAAACACATAGCTCGACAGGCGAAAACCTATTAAACCATCAGCCCATTCAACCTACAGGTCATATTTCCGGCTCTAGTCTCCGCATCAAATTCAGCCGGGCAAGGATCCCATTACGTTTGCCAGGGCATACCGAGTTAAGGAAGTTAACTTGGAATGGGTATAGCCACCGATGGCATACGCTTGGCTACAGTTATTGACTTCTCTCTCAACCAAGGCCGAGTCAGCCATTGTATCTGTTAAAGAACAAGGGGCTATCACCTTTTTCTGGAACCTCCACCTATACTCAAGAGGTATGGTTCAACATGATCTTTTTGGGCTTCCGATTTCACTACCCTAACCATCGCCATCCTCCTTGATCATTTTATTATTGTTCTTCCCCCCTTTATAACTCGTATGAACGGCCCATGTCGCTCATCAGCTTCGTCCAAGAGTCGACGGCAGTGGCGTTTGTGTGCCTCCGAAGTCTTTCGACTGTGAGAGACCGCGACGCCTGTGTGAGAAACTTCAAAGATCACCTCGACGACCCATGCATCCCTTTGGCGTTCCCCATCCTTTTATGCCTTGCCACACGCTTTCAATCCACCCGGGTGATAGAATTGCACACTAATTGTTGGCTTTTGGCGTTAATTCATGAGGGTTCGTACAATCTACGAAGAAATGAAAGGCCTCCATTGGAACCAGGGGCTTTGACAGAATGTTCACATACACATACAAAGCAAAAATGAGACTAATTGAAATGGGTTGACAGATTTGATTCAGAATAGTGCCGACAAGGCGATCACTGATCATCTTACGCCAGTGGACCAGGGTCATATTTTGATCCAGTTTAATCCTTGTTCAGCGAAACGCCCTCCGAGCACCCCCGGCGAGCAAGAGTTAAGCCCGTCCCAGCTTCGCTGACGATTGCACGCCTCGTTTGCCTGGCGCATCCTCACCTTGGGGTATCGACTGAAGTGGTGGCCGATAAAGTTGATCGTTGACGCAAATACGGTCAATTGATGTGTGGTGGCCTGTTGATTCAAAAGCTTTTGCTCTATTAGAGACTGGTCATTGGGACAGACTTGTTGGAGGCTAAGCTGAACAGTGAGCTCCATCGCAATTTCGCTCCGCGGTGATCTTAAAGATTGAAATTTCAGCGGTCCGCTTTCGAAGATCTCTCTTTCAAGCTTGCTTTCTGCTTTCTAAGGTGAGTTGTGTTTGACTCTGATCTGTTCCCGTGTCAACCCTGGTCTGCCGGCTGCAACATCCTGTTCTCGCATGCTGTAAGAACTTTGGGGGTCTGTTCTATTGAGGGATATGGCCCCCCAACGAGTAACTAGGAGTTCACAAAGGAGAAAACAAATGGAGACGGGAAGACGGGAGCGGACCCAGTACGGTTAGAACCGCACCTTTCTGGGATAAGACCCTCTTTCTCCCTTGAGTCCTTCATCCCTTGAGGCCCATGGGTTCCACGTCTATTACTGGACAGCGCTCATCAGCCCTTGTAAACGATCTTGGCTGGCCCTTGATACCCAGCTGATGCCGCCAGCGCCGTGCACTATGCACTACCGACACCCTTGCACACCACTATCGATTCGCTCGTCGAAGCGTAACCAATCATCGCGACTCTTGCTAACGACACCCTTAGGCTTTTCTGATAGACTACCACACTCATTACGCACACATTCCATCGTTCAGGCACGTTACAAACCGTTCTTTTATTTATTAATTTGGATTCTCAAATTCTTGCATTTTCTTATTTTTGACGCTTCAGCTGAGATGCACAATACCAAGAAAACATATTTCTTTTTTGAGTCTAGTGTGTCTCGTCTCCTTGCGTTCATTTCCTAATTTTTTTCTTGGGGTCTCGAGATCACGGAAGGTCCCAACGTCTCATCAAAGGGGGTGTATCCAGGTTGTTCGTCGTCAACGCTGCCACGGGCTTGTGGTGTCCCCTTATTGCCGCCATGGCGTACCATGATAACATGGATCCTGGAGACCTCGGATGCTTGTGGGTAGATGTTAAAACACCAAAGGCCTTCTCGGGATAACACATGACGGATTTGATGTGAGGACCAGTCAAGTATCTCAAGTCATGCCTCCCGAGGACTGGCACACAGAAGCAACCCAGATCGAGCTTCTCCACCATTTCCCGAACCCATGATACATCCCCTCCCCACCTGTTGACGCTGCCGTCACCCTTGCAGGAGGCTTTGAGACACTTGAGGATCTGGCATAACGGCCAAGGTGGTAGATTGCTAGCCTCCGCAAATGCCACAACCACGGCGTTTCCTACCAGCATTGCCTAGCTCCTTTACCGTAACCAGCGCTGCCACTACTGCAGGCTTGTTCTGTATGCAAGTTCATGGTTGTTCCCTCGTCCCCAAAAGCTACTTTCAAGATAGACGAGTGGGGGAGGGATCGCCAGACAGGGTCCCGGAGACTCGACTTAACAATGTCCAAGGCCAAAAGCAACCAGATGGCGCCTTTTGCTGCTCCCTCCCTCTCTTACCCTTGCACTTCGTCTCCATTTCTCCTCTAGTCAAGTTGTTCCCCATCGTCATTGGCTTCCGTCTGGAAGGGATGGAATAGATACATCACTCCATAAGCTCAAACTACTCGTTTTGTTTCGCCCTTTCTTCCTTGCCTCCCCGCCCTTCGGCCCAATATCTTTTCGAAAAACATCTGAATCATCACTATTTCCCCTTGATGCAGGGCAATATCTTGCATACACAAGTCCAGCCTCTTCAGATGAAATGCTTTCTCAAGTTTCGTCTTCCTCATCTGCCTCCAACACCTGCACCAACACTGTTTGTCAAAGCTCTTCAATTCCCAAATCTAAGTCAAGTCACTTACCCGCACTGAACCATCTACCCGTTTGTCTGTCTCTCTTCCAAGCCCTAGCTTCAATCCGAACAAGTCGGATCCATAGGCTCGCGGGATCTGTCGTGAATACAGCGATGTCCTGAAGCTGGACTGACCAACAACAGCCTCGTACGCCCTTGCAGCTGAACGACGTTTATTGCAATCTTGGAGACCTTCTCTTGACCCTTGGTCTCAGTTTGTCCCTGTTGACCGCAATTGGAAACTTGTCTGCAAGGTACGCAATATGTTAATGCCGAGAAGCTGTGTTGCTTGAAGCACAACAACCATGGCGGCAGGCCCACGCCATCATCCCTCCTAGTACACAGCGAAAGACCAAACCTGACAGAGTCTTCAGGAACATCCCCTCAACGGCCACCGTTAACGAGCCATACTGGCACTATCTGTTTATTTGTTTTCTTCTTCAAGGTGCCAAGACCAACATTGCCACGCATACCTGAGCACCCTAGCCTAGACTTCCCGCGTCAAAGAGTTCACTACCCCAAGGTTGAGTATCATTCTCCCTCTACTGAAGGTCCTTCTGCTACTAAGGGCAAGGAAACCTGTCCTCTTGGAATGCAAGTGTCTTTGGACTGGATCGGAATCAAAATTACCCCTCTCAGTTCCTCGCAACTCTCCAGTAGGATCCCCGCCATTCGCCTCTCCTGTCTCAAAGCGCCACGTCCAGGACGCCAAAGCAATTCAAGGGAGAGCCTGACCGACAACACTAAGCATTCAACGGCATCATCACTGCATATTGCTGCATGCTCTGTGCTAGATCAAATCTCCGAGAGTCAAGACTCGCACATCGTTGTCTTGGTCGACCCAAACCCGCTGCATAAGACCTCGTCGAGACTTGGTTTAAACTACGACCGCGACTACTTCTATCCAAGACAACTGGCCAACATTCTTAACTCGCCTCCCTGGACTAAGACCCATTTTCTATCGTTCTCCCTTCACTTCAGCTTGAATGTCTACTGTCAAGTTCCAGTGTCCTCCCTACAAGCTTTTTGAGGTGAGTCGCAACTTAGACCTTGTTCCAACCCTCCCATGACAAACGGATCCCTTTTGTTCTTCGACGCCGCCCACGAATCTGCGAAGCGTTTCTCTTTTGTCTCCTCTTATCGGCTTCTACTGTCTTTCAACGTCACGTCTCCATGGTGTTTCGGGAGCTCGACACTGACTTCAACAATCCATAGCCTGACTACCATCCGCAAAAGCCCATCATCGTCGGAGTTGACGACAGGCTTGAATCGCCTGACACGATCGCGCTTCGTTACGAAGAAGCTGCTCGAGCAGAGACCGGGGGAGACCCACGAGGGGACTCCCCTCCTAGGCTCTTAGAGATGGCGACTTACACTAAGGCCCAGCTGCCTTCCATGCATGGTAAGTTAACACGCCCGAAGCTCGATAAGATATCCCATTGAGAGGCCGGGGTCAATGGGGTGCTGTTTAGAGCTGTCTCAGGACTGGTAGAGCAGCTTTGACAGGATCCTGAACTGAACATTTGCTAATACAATGTCAGCTGGTTACGATGTGGCCCGATACCAAGATGCAGGTTACGAACAGTACTCTACGCAGACCTACCCGAGTCAGCAGCAATCTGACAAGTTTGCTCACTTGAACCAGCAATCTTTTGCATCCAATAGCGCCGCTGTTGCACAGTATATGCCTTCTGGCCCTACAGTTTTATCTTGCCAGCCCGCAACGGGCATTTTTGGCACCAAGGTTTATGTCAAGCTCTCGTCCCAATACGATTTGTTCTCGTTATCGACACCGATTCCGACGTGGTTTTTGGTGTTCGGATCTGAGAAATGCTCTGCCCAAGACGTCTCTCGAGATATACAAGAGGGGTCAGGGTTCATCTACACTTGCAGTGGAGATGCGCCTCAGTTTTTGGTCACAAACTGTGCAAACAGTAATGTGCCATTGTCACTCGTCCTCGACGGTCCTTCTGGAGAAGAAATTTCTCGCATTCCCGTTGGTACTTTTCAATATCTTGAAGGGTCCGGCGATGACATCACGAGGTCAACTAAGATGCCTAAGCATGAGGACGCGGCACCTGCCACCACGATCGATCAGCCGAGTACCTCACCCAAAGGTGAGCCTCAGCTACCATCAGAGCCTGGTACAAATACCTATGAATATCCACCTCAGCAAGGACAATATGCCAACACATTCCCGCAAGCAAACAGCGACATGATTAGTACTTACAATAGAAGCACAAGCTTCACGGATCCTCACTACCATCGGCGTCCAACGACTGGATGGAGTCCTTATCCGAGCACGCTGGGCAGCACAGGGAGGGGCCCTGGTGGATTGGACACTTCCTTGGTTGGACGTCCACCGTTGACACCCTTGGGAATGTCTTCTCCGTCTCACTCTAACGGCGCTCCTCAACTTGTCCGAACCAGCACCATCACTGCCAATGCTGGAAATAACACAAGTTACCATCCTATCTCGCTTTATTCTGGCAAGGCGGTTTTGAAAATCTCAGGCAAGCTGGAATCGATGGCCGAGAACTGGACATCAGAGGAATGGGCCAACCGTCGTCGGATTGTCCTCTTCCGCAAGACACAAAAGGGATCTACAGTTAACGCTACCTGCCAACCGGTAAGCGTCAATGAGCGACCAACCAACAGCATCTGCATATCATGCATCTGGTGGGCTGAAAAAGGCGAATGTTATGTCACATCTGTCGACACTATCCACCTTCTTGAGCAACTGGTCGCAGCGCCGAACCGTTTCAGTGTCGAGGAGAAGAACCGTATTCGCCGCAACTTGGAAGGCTTTCATCCGCAGACAGTCTCCAAGGCTAAACCAGATAGTGAGGAGTTCTTTAAGATCATCATGGGCTTTCCCAACCCCAAGCCCCGCAACATTGAGAAGGACGTTAAGGTATTCCCATGGAAAATTCTTGAGTCTGCCCTCAAGAAGATTATCGGCAAGTACAGCGTTAATCCCAGCACGCCGGTTCCTCCCCCTATGATGAGCCAGACCAACGGAGGGTATGCGCCTTTACCCACGCCTCCTGGACAAAGCATGCCCCCAGCTCATCCTGATGCTCACACGCAATACTCGCTCCCTCAGCATCACGACTCGATACCTTCCCCGCGATCACTATCGGGCTCTCAACCTAGTTGGACACCGTACACTACGGCTCCGGGATACTCTACAGCTGCATCTCGGACGCTGAGCCCTGGTCTTCGTCACCACAGTCCGCAGCAGCCGCCTCTGCGTATCAACACAACACCCCTGCCAGCGGTTTCGACCTACGACAGCCGAAGCGGAGGATATGGAACAAGCGGTTTGCACACCCCGCTGAGCCATCACCCACCAACTGCAACTCCTCCTCGATGGGACCCCACGCCTGCAACATACCCAGAAGGCTATACCAGCTTGACATCACAGGCATCTCAGCCAGTGTACGGTACAGCGGGATATGCAGAGCCTGCACCAAGAGTATGAAAGGGCCGTGGCGCTCAGTCGCCTAGGTCATCATCGGATGACCATTAAGTGCCCCGCGGGCCTTCTATCTCGTGTTGATGGCAAGGTTGTGTCGGAAGGTTGTGTCAAGCAGCCTCGTGAACACTGAAAGAGGGTCGTGGGGGATAGTCAGGTGTTGTGGCGCACGCCAATGGCGGAGTCCAACGAGACACCACCTTGTCTCGAAGCAGCCCTCCAAGGTCCATGTTCACCCTGAGGTTCCCGTTGAAGATGGCGCCATTGGACGTGCAGATTGTGGCTGGGTGATGCTATCCGCGCCAGGCCCTGTGCCTAAGCCTGGCCAAGAACTAAGGTGAAAGAGCAACCAACAAGATGTTCCACGGCTCGGGCGCCAACCTCGGGGAATATCGCAACTCTTTGACCCCCATCCCCATCCCCCTTCTTCTGGCGTGTGCCCTCAGGATGGTCATGCGGTCAAAGCACGGCACTCTACGGTACCATTCAACCACACCCTCTTGTTGGCCATGGATCAATGGAGCTAGAGGCTGGAGACCCAACCACGACTTGGCGGGTAGATCCGTCAAGCGCAAAGCAGGGATCAGCTGGAGGCCTATGGCCGCCAAACCAATCACACAACGCTGCACTGCACCATCGACGCCATACGCCACGTACACAATACAACACTACGCTAGTGCGACACTGCACCCAATGCCCAAGCTTGCGCACGACGTTTCTAGGCGTCATATTCCATTCTTTCTTATTTCATCTTGATGCTGCTTTAGCCTTTTTGTCAATCTCGAGTCATGCTTTCTCGGCCTGCTAGGCACACTATGACATTTCTTTATCTTTCATACCCTTGTCAAGGCAGTGACCTCATTTACTAACATGGGTCATGTATGGTAGCATAGATTTGTCGCCTATTCCAAGCTTATCTTTTTCTTTGTTTCTCTTTTTGCTATTGGACTGCGTTTGCTCTCAGGTATCTACACCATAGAGGATTTTACTGGATTGTTTCTGATTGATTGGATTGGATGGACACAGGATAGACGGGATAACGTGACTGGGATTATGGACACGAATGGAATGTTGAATGGAGGTACTATGATGGAATGTCAAGAGGAGATTTACATGGGCTGTTGTTATTTATGTCGATTTACCCTAGCTGCTGGGAAACATGGTTTGGATGGGCTTTGATCAATAGGCATTATACCCTTGTGTGCATTCCTATGGCCCTTGTTCTGTATGGCTATCTCAATCTTCCATGGTCGGCTTCAGCATGGTACCGGTTATGTGGAATGGCGTTTTATACTGGCTGGGCAAAGGAATGGAGGACATGATTCTGTGGGCAAATTACCATCAGGTAGTGGATAATCATAATCTTAGATGAGTTAACACGGCTGTATCGAAGAAACTGGCGTGATTCGATTCCAGATATATTAAAGGCATGGGAACGTAACATCTGCACGACATTCCCACGCGGAGGTTGTCAGCCATCATGGGTATTATTGGAATGCAAAGAATGCTAGGCTTGGGCCTGTACGAGGCAAGGAAATGCATGAATGGATCGTTGCTCTGGGAGGGTCGACTATTCTCGATCGTTGACTAGGCAAATGGTTGTGGAGTAAACTTGTCGAATGGCATGTGTTAAAATTGCGCGTGGACGTTTCAACTGGGGGTGTACGAGTGAGAGTGCCAGTCGGGCGTGTCATAAGGTCCCTGCATAAGAGTTGCATTCGGAGCCTGGAGGTATGGTTACTTAATGATAGTTAAGCAATGACCAGTCGATCACTTGGATACGTGGTGTGTATCATTTTTCGGATGGTCGGTCTGCTATGATTGCTACTGTCTTGTTTTATGACGGATGTATTGCATACCTACTGAGGTGCATCTCGTATAAGGTCTAGCCAGCTAGCGTCTTGTGAAACTCCTCCCAACGGCGGCCGGACGGGACGGAACACATGATTTACTAATTTATTAGGTTTCGCCTGACCTGAACGTTGAGTCAGGGACTTTTGACAAACGGTAACTTAACTTTGACGACCTTTGTTCCTTGATTTGAGTTTGAGTTGCGAATGAGAATTCAGGGTGGATTTCGGGTTGCATTTCTTACACCATTGTGTTTTTCTTTGCCTGCCTACCTACTTAGGTATGATAAGCAACTAAAAGTATGAGTCCATTCGTGTCGGTATTCGAATAAAGGATCTAATACTTAAGTACCCATGGCTTTGGGTGAACGATACAAAGGGCTTGCATACCTGCTCTGGCATATGATCCGTTGATCATGACTCAGTTGTGTGCGCATGCTAGACAAGTCAGTAGACCATTTGCGAGTGCAGGCAGCGAAGCAACCATAGCCTGGTAGAGATTTTCCGTCGCGAAACATATTTTGCTGTATACTTTGTATCTCAGCCTACCTTAGCTTGTATAACATGTCGCGATGCTATAGAAACACAGTCTTCGAGATAAAGTTGCATCAAATAATTTCATCTGATCTGGACCACGCAAATCGGAAGAGGAGCACTTCCATCTCTTCTAGTTTTCCGCTTTATATTTGCGTCCAGAGACGGTGCTTACAAGAGCTTTATGTGACTCGTACAGTATCTCGCCGAAACCATTCTATCTAGAGTAGTGTGATCACCGACGAAAAATGCGGGAGTGATTTCTAAATCTCTTAGACACCGCCTGGAAAATGTCTTGAATTTCGTGTCTCAACACTATGCCCTACCCATTTCATAGTACAGTTTCATAGCAAGACATGATGTAACATACTGGATTGTATTAGTTGATGATGCAACAGGCTCAGGTGCATTGTTAAGATCACTTCTGTGCTATATATGCTTGATATTATTTTCATATTTCGCAACACGGATGGCTGGCTGCTTCGACCATGGGCCACGATATTGGCATGAATCTGGATAAACTCGGTATTTTTGCTATCATATAGGCTTTAAACACAACGGTCTATAGATAGAGATGCATTATCCTCATTATCATCTCTATCTCTGATCGAGATATTTCATGATGATACATGGATAGCGCGAGCCAATTGGTCAACTCTAATCAATTAAAGTCGCGTCACGTAGGTAGTTAGCCCCTCTACGCGTTCTGACGCGTCGCCCTGTAATAAGCTCGAGCGCCAGGGATAACCCCACACAGCATCTGTGCCTTTGCCCTGGCAACTAAAATCTCCCCTCGACATTTCAACAATCAATTCATCCACCTACCAAGACTCGGTCAACCAAACCATTGCGTGCATCGTCACTTGTCAACTGTCGAAACGGTACAGACGATCACTATAATTCAAGCGCCGCAATGGCTACTCCCTCGAGCGATGCCGGCTTCATGATGTCGGATGCCCCTTCGCGGGCTGGCCCGACCCCTAGACGCAATATGGGCTTCCCCTCGTCTTCCTCAGCACGCCCACGAGGGCCGCCTTCAGAGAATATGGGTGCCCCAAGCGATGACGAGGGTGATGGATTTGCGGATGATCAGGTTCCACGAAGCTCAAGGATGCCGAATTCTACTGAGATCAGTCGTGTTGAGGACAGAATTGGCCTGCTGGTTCAGGAACACTTTGAGTCCTTCATCGAGAAGTGAGTGCATCTACATAGACTCCTTATACACATGGAGCGTTGCCTGACTTTCCTGTGTGAAAATAGCTTTGCCGAGGACCCTATCAGTGCCCCGACACCAAGCGCGCCTACACCCAGCGCTGTCACTACAGACAAGTACTATGTCGCCCAGATCAAAGGCATGCGCACATACTCGCTCTCGACATTCTACGTCGACTATAGACATTTGGCTGCATGGGAGAACGGCAGTTTGGCGGACGGTGTTATGCGCCAATACTATCGATTTCTCCCCTTTCTCACCGCTGCTTTACATAACATGATTGCAAAGTACGAGCCTATGTACTTCCGTGAACATCGCCAGCCCACGGCATCGAGCAATCTCACAACTTCTGCGGCCAGTCATCTCGGCTCTGCCAGCCAGTCTGAGTCGTCACACCGCAAGAATGAGCACCAACAAACCGACAAGCTCTTCTCTATCGCATTCTACAACTTGCCTCTAGTTTCCAGAGTCCGTGCCCTTCGAGCCGCCAACATTGGCCAGCTTCTTTCTATCTCTGGAACAGTCACTCGAACATCCGAAGTCCGTCCCGAGTTATCTGTCGCTACTTTCACCTGCGAAGCTTGTCGCACCGTTGTGCCAAATGTTGAGCAGACCTTTCGATACACAGAGCCTACGCAATGTCCCAACTCGACATGCCAGAACCGTGTGGCCTGGCAACTTGACATTCGTCGCAGTACCTTCGTCGATTGGCAGAAGGTTCGAATTCAGGAGAACAGTTCCGAGATTCCTACAGGCAGCATGCCTCGAACTATGGACGTTATTCTGCGTGGTGAAATTGTTGATCGCGCCAAGGCTGGAGAGAAGTGCATCTTCACTGGTGCCCTAATCGTCGTTCCTGATGTTAGCCAACTCGGACTTCCAGGATTACGGCCGACTGCTATCCGTGACGACCGCAATGCGCCTAGAGGAGCCGATGCTGGTGGAAGCGGAATCAGCGGTCTCAAGGCTCTGGGTGTACGAGACTTGACATATCGCCTTGCCTTCCTTGCCTGCATGGTGAACCCAGACACTTCAACATCTGGCCAGTCGGCTGCCAGTGGTGCTGCCGATGTTGTCAATGCTTTGACACAGAACACCGCAAACGAAGGAGAACAGTCAGTGGAAGATGCCCAAGCTGCTGTTCTAGCGTCCATGAACCCCTCTGAAATTGAGGACCTGCGAGCAATGGTCCACGGTGACCATATCTATTCTCGTCTTGTGCAATCTATTGCTCCCATGGTCTACGGCCATGAGGTCGTTAAGAAGGGTCTGCTGCTCCAGCTCATGTCTGGTGTCCCCAAAAGCACGGCTGAGGGTATGCAACTTCGAGGTGATATCAACATTTGCATTGTCGGTGATCCTTCTACTTCCAAATCCCAGTTCTTGAAATACGTGTGCTCTTTTGCGCCCCGTGCTGTTTATACCAGTGGCAAGGCATCGTCTGCCGCCGGTCTTACTGCTGCGGTAGTCAAGGATGAAGAGACAGGAGAATTTACTATCGAGGCTGGTGCGCTCATGCTGGCAGACAATGGCATCTGTGCTATTGATGAGTTCGACAAGATGGATATCGCAGATCAAGTCGCCATCCACGAAGCTATGGAACAGCAGACCATCTCGATCGCAAAGGCCGGTATTCAGGCCACGCTGAATGCCCGAACCAGTATTCTTGCAGCTGCTAACCCTGTTGGTGGCCGTTACAACCGCAAGACGACCCTCCGCTCCAACATCAACATGTCGGCACCTATCATGTCTCGTTTCGATCTCTTCTTTGTTGTCCTCGACGAGTGTAACGAACAAGTCGACCGTCACTTGGCAGAGCACATTGTTGGTATCCACCAGTTGCGTGACGAGGCTGTTGAGCCCGAGTTCAGCACAGAACAACTTCAGCGATACATTCGTTTTGCAAGGACTTTCCGACCTGAGTTCACTGAAGAAGCCAAGGATGTCCTCGTGGAGAAGTACAAAGAACTTCGCGCCGACGATGCTCAAGGAGGTGTGGGCAAAAACTCGTACCGAATTACAGTCCGTCAGCTTGAGAGTATGATTCGTCTCTCAGAGGCTATTGCCAAGGTCAACTGTGTAGAAGAGATCAGCACTGAGATGGTTGTGGAGGCCTATAATCTCCTGCGACAGAGTATCATCTCCGTCGAGCACGATGATGTTGAGGTGTACGACGAAGAACCCGAAGAAGATAGTCAAACACTCCTTCGTGCTGCTGATGCTGCTTCCGGCCGTAGCCAAGAGCACGACGCAGTCATGGAGGAAGATGGCACACAGCCTGGCCGTAGCAGTGTTGCCCCTGAAAGAAGGAGGCAAACAATCACATACGACAATTATATCAAGATGGTCAACATGTTTGTTCAGCATATCACCGATGCTGAGGTCGGCAACCTCGAAGGCGTTAACGGCGATGAATTGGTCAACTGGTACCTGGAGCAGAAGGAGGATGAGCTCCAGGGTGAAGACGATTATCACCGAGAAAAGGCTCTCGCCAACATGGTGCTCAAAAAGATGGTCAAGGTAAGCAACATGCATCCACCCCCCTTCCCAAGACTAATACTGACTCGAAATTATAGGAAAACATCCTCATGGCTCTCCGCGGCGAAGGGCTCACAGATGGTGACGCAAGCTCTTCAACAGATCCCTCCCAAATTATGTATATTGTGCACCCCAACTGTGCGGTTGAGGAAGTCTAATTATCTGTCTAAAACAAACGAGAAATTATAAATGGAAGGAGGCTAATATGCACGTCATGACTTAACGCCTTGGAAGACGGGCGTTTTAGGAGTTTGTGATACTACATTGTCGACTTGTTTCATCTTATTGTGAGCGACTGTATATCATCGGATGAGTGGGATTTTAGAAGGGGATCTTGTTACGAGGATGTTGAATATGATAGATACCATTAATGTACAAACATTATATGAACAATACGGCAAATAAGTGCGGCATACATGTAGCGATTACATCTCATCTCACAAAATCAATGACTTACCAGGAACGAATATTCACTTGAGAAGCTTGAAATTCGCGAAATTTGTATGATTGATCAATCGTCTGTATGACAGAGCCTTGTACGCACCCGTTGATTTCGTCAAGGCGTAGAAACGCTCATCGTTCCCATCATAGTGATCTCTCTCCCTAAGCCCGTTGCGGCTGTTTCTGATTTCCAGGTTTATCTGATCCAGCTCCTTCATACAAGAAGTACAAAATAAGAAGGGGAAAAACCTAGCATATTCGATTATCGCGAACCCAGTCCCGACCCAAAGTAAAACAGGTCATCGAACTTGTTACTCAGACGCCGTCCTCCCTTCCCCCGTCATCGAGAACATGGCACGCGTTTCATTTGGTTCGGGGTATGTGGCCCTTGAAGAGCCTGTCAAGTCCCTCCTTACAGGCGATCCTATCATTTTCACAAAAAGTAATGCCCGCCATGTATGCTTTTATGAAGACAAAACAGAGCGTCAGTATTACAAAGGGAGATGAAGAAAAAACAGAAAGAGGTATAGCGTGTGTAACATGTGCGTAAGAAGCAGATGCTAGCACGTTGAGAAAGCCTGCAGTATATGTCTCTGCAGACAATTTATGTAGAAGCTCATTCCATCATATCCTGAAGACGAACATCGGAATGGTGGGGGTCGCTATGTACTGGGAGGCGAGACCAATGCATCAGCAGGTAAAGCGATAAACACAAGATGCGCTGAGAGTATTATGTAATAGACTGATGATGGTGTCATGCCAGTGTCTCGGCCGGTTTCCTCCAGCTCGCTTTGCTTTCCTAAGCAGCCAAAGAAGCAGGATTACTTGAGGCGCGACCCCAGTCAGAACCTCGACCACGGTAGCTACCACGGCCTCCTCGACCTGAGCTTGTTGGGGGGTGCTCTCCTCGTGAGCTTGACACATCTCGCTTGCCTCCTCGACGTTCATAGCCAGATCCCCGGTTTCTGGGACCACCTCGTCCTTGCGAACCTCGACCACCTCGAGTTGCTGAGAAAGGAATAGTGACAGTTCTGGCTTCTTGCATATTAGGGAACATGATTCTCATAACATTGCCGCCGCCAACAACGTCAGCAGAGAAGTAGTATGGTTCCATAACAGTTGGCTGAACTGCGAATTTTTTCGGCAGAGGTTTGCTTGGTGCTAATGCT
This sequence comes from Fusarium gaditjirri, assembly GCA_013266175.1. Lineage (NCBI taxonomy): Eukaryota > Fungi > Ascomycota > Sordariomycetes > Hypocreales > Nectriaceae > Fusarium > Fusarium gaditjirri. The sequence continues at coordinate 72,768 of JABFAI010000001.1, read as the reverse complement.
GGCTGCCAAGCGGCTTCGGGGGCCTTGTGTGGTAGTCGAATCTGAGGTAAGGACCCCATCTCTTGCTCTTCAAAACATTCCTCAGCCATGGGTTTGGTGACAGGCGACGAGAGGCTCTTGTCAAAACGGGCGGGAGCGGAAACATTGTTCCTAGGTAGAGAAACAGTGGCTGAATCGTGGTGAGCAACATAGTCCAGAGCACTCTTGCTTGCAGGGTCGACGCCAATCGACCTTTGGGGTGGAGATCTTGAACTATTACCAAGCAAGCTGTTAATTCGGTTCTGCCACTTCTCTTGAGAAGACTCTCCGGCCGTCAATGGTGCACGATTAGGGCTCACAGGGCCCCGAGCAGCATCCTTGAAGGATGGTGGGTGCGCCCAGCCGAACTGTACACGATTTGAGGGAGGTTGTGAGGCCGCCATAGATGGGGGTAGCTTCACCACAGGGTGAGGCTTTGGAAGCGACACATGAGGTTTCATAACATCACCCTCGTAAGCTGGGTGGCCTTCCATCGTAGGTGGCGGGGGGGTTGGTGATTTGGATCGCGATGGCTCATTCTCGTTGATTCTATCATGCGAGTCTCTCGTAGGGAAGAATCGAGATGCGCGGTTCTGTGAAGCTCCAGTCTGGCCTGGCACTCCGCCTCCCACCACTCCGACGTTATTAGTATCCTCCTTTGCATCATCACCAGGGCTCCTCCATGGGCCACCTGGCTGTGCTTCTTGAGGGCCGATAGCGCGTCTTGTACCATCACCAGGAGCATGAACTTGGCGCCATGTATCTTTGATGACCGGTTGGGCATCTTCAAGACTAACACCACGCTCGGCAAGGAGGCGATCGCGCTCAACCCGCTCTGCTAATCGGCTAGCGCTCAGTTGTTTATCTTTTTCACCGACAGCAGTAATCCACTTGCTTGCCACATCAGATCCTGCCGGGGGATGAGGACCAGTAGAGCCGTATCGTGAAGGTCCAGAGCCGATTGGGGCTGGAGGTTGAGGTCGGGCTTGAGAAGGTTGTCGTGAATTATTGGGAGGGGCGATAGGTGATGGCCCCTTGTTTCCTTGGGAACCGGGGCGATTATCCAGAGGTGCACGGCCGATATCGGTGTTGAACGTGCCATTACCAAGGCCTCTATCGTTATTAGGTGACCCCCAAACATTATTCCGGGGCTGAGAACCTGTGCCCCAATTTGACACAGCTCTGTCTTGGCGTGATGCTGCAGCTGCCCCCCAAAGCTCACTAGGCTTGGCTTCTTGGCTGTGAGATACACGCCTCGCCGCTGGCGCTGTGCCCTGAGTGTGTCCAACTTTAGCATCAGAATCTTGAGGTTGCTGTCGAGCTGACGGAGCTGTTGCAGAGTGTTCACCATCCTGCTGCAATTGTGTAGAAGTTTGGTTTGCCGCGCTACTATGGTCACGTTGTTGAATATGTGTTGGGTGTGAAGCATCGTCAGACTTCTCTGCAGGCTCCTTCTTCTCGATCTTCTTCTCTGGCGCAGGCCCCATAGCATCCAACTTTTTCTGAATGCGCTCCCGACGTTCAGCTTCCTCACGGGCTTCTTCTTCCTGGCGTCGTTTCCTAGCTAACTCGACACGTTCTCGCATGAGCTTCTTCTGATATTCGACCTCATCGCTAGCAGGTTGAAGGGGAGGGGGTGGACCAGCAACTTGTTCAGGAAGAGATGCAGGGTGGTGTGGCTGCGCGAAGGCAGGATTTGGAGAACCTCGGGGAGGCATCCAGCTAGAATGATGTTGGCCCCTTGGCGGGCCATGCGCTGAGGCTGAAAGATTGGGGGAGACAAGGCCATCAACGGAACCAACGAAAGACGGTCTACGGCCTTCCTGTAATTCATGAGGGGGCAGGGGCACTTCACCTCCCTTATTCATACGTTGCATAAACGAGCCACTTCCGCCACTAACATTAGATGATCCTCGTCTTCTAGCGAAAGGAGGTTCCTGAGAAACTCTATTGGTCTGGAAAGCACCCGAGGGTTCAGCTGGATAATCTGGTTGGGGTGGTCGCTGTAATAGGGAAGGATGATGCCTTGGATGCTGTTCCATTCTCATCGAGCCACGTCGATTGTCGTGTACAGGTTCGTAGCGGCCAGAATGGGAGTTAAACAATTCCCGGCCTCCGTGAGATGAACTGTCTCTCCAACGATTGAAATCATCCGCCGCAAATTCTTTTGGAGGAGGCGGAGTCATGCCCTTATTATGTGGCGGTCTAGCAAGACTGGCCTGTTCTACAATAGGTGAAGCCTTCTCGACTGGGGGTAGAGGCGCCCACGGGGACTTGACCGGTGCCGGGGGAGCTGGAGGTTTGGCAACAAGAGTTGGTTTTTCCTGGGAGCCACTCTTCAAAATCAAACCCTTACCCTGGGCCAAATTACTCGACTTCGTCAGGGGGGAGCTCACAGCAACAGGTGGAGCTGGAGACCGTGGTTTATCGAAGGATTTACCCTTAGACGCAACAGAGCCACTGTCTGATGGCGGCGGTGGATGCTCGTCTGGGTGAGGGAGCGTCGTCTTCGTGCCATCTCCCCAAGTAATAGCTTCAGGGGCCCAGTCTTCATCGTCGTCGTCGATGTCTGCCCATTTGTTTTGCCCCTGTGCATCATCTTCGTTGAGACGACTGGCCATATGGATTCCATACTTCTTGAGCTCCTCATCGGTAAACTTTTTGGGTTCAGGCGGCGGCACAGCTGCAGTTTCGTTAGTTCGTTAAGCCGGCTGATTCAGGATGTTGCACATACGTCGGTTTTTGTTCCAAACTGCATTTCCATCAGGTGCACTACCGGGTTTTCCCCCATTCACACCACCAGAAAATCGAGGTGATGAATCGCGAGTGCTACTACCGGTCTTTGCTATAAGGCGAGGTCTTGAAGAGGATAGGGTTGCCGATGTCGTCGGGGGCGTACTGGAACCGGCAGGCTGTTTCTCGGCGGCCTTGGTCGCAGCACTGTTGGCAGTCGCCTTTGCTGCGAGGAATGTTTTATTGACCGAGACAGCCTTGAAGGCAGGCTTCTTGACTGTGGAGCCTGCGCGGCCATGAACTTTCTCTCCATCCTTCGTCTTTGAAGCATCTGCGCGTGATGCCTCCGTATCTGAACCTCCGCTGGCACTAGCATCGGCGGAGGTGAGTTGATCTTCAACGCTTGTAATGTGCTTGTTTTGGTAGTCATCGTTGCCGGCACTGCCATTCAAATTCGAGCGTACGGAGTCGACATTTTCGGCGTCGGGCGACTAAGTTCATGAGAAAGTCTGTTAGTGAGGCTAGCTACTGCAGCTCGGCTAACTGAAGCTATGGGTTCAAACAGGTAACGAAAAGGCCGCAGGATGCCAACTTCGCCCAAAAAACAAAACGTTTGGATATTTACTTTCGCAAGGCAGGGAAGATGAACGTACAGGCTGGGACTGAGAGGCAGTGGCATCGGCAGCTTTATCAACGGCAGCCTCTGTTGCCATCATACGTAGTAAGAATGCGCCGGTCGTGGGGTAAGCAAAAGAAGCCCTTTTGACGAGTTTCTCCGCCTAGTCTCGTCGATTTCTGGTCGGACTAGAGTTTAGAGGCAGACGAAACGTCGGAAGTCGAAGTCGGGATCAGTTGCGACACCGCGGGGCGGGGAGGGCAAGAGGATCGGTAGTGGGGATCGGAGGGTGTTACGGGTATAGAAAGGCGATCTTCGTTCGTCCGATTGCGAGGTATTTGATACGATGCTGGGTCCAAGAGTAGGGGGTGGGATATGAGAAGGAGAAATCACCAAACTGCAAGGCGTGTCAGTTGTGAGGTGTAAGGTGAGGTTTCAATGTACCCGGAGTAACTGCGGCTGATGCACTGGTGTTTGTGATGTGGAAGGCCAGAAGACAGACGCCAGTTTTCGGAGACCCGAAAGTGATGCTGGGGTCTGGGTTAGGCTTAGCGGCCAAACGATAAGGGGCTGGGATTGGTCATCCGTACCTGGCCCCTGACTGCCAGTGGCAGGGCTGCCGGGACCAATTCCAGCTACTAGCTACCAGCTACAAGGCCGGTACGCCCTGGAGCTTAGGTAGGGTATCATCAAATGGCTTGTCATCAGCCGAATGACTCTACCGGCCACTCAGCTGATCAGAAAGGATCTGATCCCATTTCATTTTAGATGCAAGGAACCTGATAGCAATGTTCATGAGAGTCATTCAATATCACCAAATGTCATTGAGCATTTGCTGCTGCATGAAAATAGGTTAATCGGGTGAGCAAGCAGCCTCCGTAGTAGGCTTCAGTACGTAGGTGTCTAATTGACTTCCTTTTGGTGGCACCCACCCTGCAAACAATACACATGTTGCATTTTCATTGTTCAGACCATATCATTCACTTAATTAACTGAGAACACATAGGTCTATACCTTGTCAAGACTGGATTTATGCGTACTCCGATGACCGGCTGAGCCTACACCATAACATGATCTTTTGAAAGTGATTAGTGCGTACACTACGTATGGCAGCTTGTGCAGACTTCATCAATCCGAAGGAAAGCCAAGAGGAATTCTTGACGTGCAAAATTGAGCAACTCAAATATCGGTCGGTCTCTTTGTGCAGAATGCGGAAGAGCTTGAGAATGCAGTATCACCTAAAAGGCTTACAATTCTGACAGAGGTACGGATACACAGAAAACTTCCCGAAGGAACAGCACTACGTAGAACCGAAGAACATCGCATAACCAAAAACGTGATGGCATTGTCACATCACTTGCTTGTTAGAGATACATAGGGAAGCCAGGGCGCGTGCTCGACCGCGAAGTTTCCGAAGTTTATATGTACACGATCCCCGCCCCCTCTCACACAATGATCCATCTAAGGTATCTAAAAGCCATTTTAAGCTGCTTAGTGAGCGTTGTTCTTGTGGTGGCCTAAATGATTCCAGCATTAGCAAACAGCCCCCCTTCAACCCCGTCATAGGGATACCTACGAAGGTGGAAGTAGTAGTTCTGGACGTAACCGATGCTGACAAGGAAGACAATCAGGTGGATGATAGCTATAACACAATCACTGTCAGAATACAGCATTTAAATCCAATCTTGAGCGAGGGTGTCCGTACGCTTGCCAGTGGGGTTTTTGCCGAAGTGCTTGGCCTGGTATCTGCCGAGGAGACCCTTAGCCTTGACCTCGGGGGCGGCACCTCGGGGGAGCTTCTCGTAGAAGCTGACGACACGCTGCATGCGGATAGCATCAGGAGCAGCGCCAATGGCCTGTGGTGGATCGAGTTCTGTCAGCCTTCCGAATTTCCATCATGACGAAATTTCCTTCCATTGTCGATCGTCCACAAAAGTCCTCATCCATCCAAAACTCGCGTAGATCGAAAACGAAGCTCCGTAGGATAATAATTTCATCGTATTCTGCGTACCTTAGGAGAAGCGACCTGTTTTTGAAAATTTGGTGTTAGTAACGGAATCAATCGGAGCACCGGGGGTTTGCGCCCATAACCGAAGGGGCTCTCTCACCTTGGGGGGGATGAGCGTCGAGAGCGCTCGGCGGGTGACGAAGCTCATGATGTCGGTATTTCGGGGGGTTCGAGTCTCGAGAATTGGTCCGTCGAGGGTCTGCGTGACGCTCAATTGCAAGGGCTGGAGTTTGAGGTTCTGTCGAGATGAACGGTCCCGCCCAGGTTCAGGTTCTTGCCGAAAAGCACTCGTTCCGCGACTTCGGCAAAACAACTGATCCGCTCCACCCAATCAGGGTCACGCCGTTCCAGCTTGCTTCAACTTCAGAATATCGCCGCAGCCCACCATTACTCACTTCAGAAACGACACGCCCTTATCGCCAATTGAAAGCTACCGCCTTGCACCATGGCCGCCCTCCGATCTCAGAGTGCGGCTCGTATGCTGCGAAGTGCTGCTGCGCCCAGAGTCGCCCTCTCCGCCACACCCCGACGATTCCAGAGCAACGTCACTCAGGCCAGCGGCACCATCACTGGCCCTGTTACCAGCGAGCCCGACTACAATGTCGAGGCTGACAAGGCTACCTCGTACGATTCCTCGAAACGCGATTGAAAAATGGAAAGATGGAATACCAGTGCTGACTTAATGCCAGCACCTTTACACCTGTCCCTCGATCCGTCCAGAATGGCAGCGAAGAGATCCTTCCCGCTGCTGTGATCTCAGGCGCTCCCATAGAGCTCCAGGCCCGAACAGTTCGGTTCGTCTGCACGCATACATGACTCGAATGTCGTCGAAAGCTTCAAGGGCTAACAGTTACTACAGCATCTATCAGGAAGCTAAGCCTGCGACTCAGTCCGGCGACTGGCGCGGTCGACGCTGGCGAATGGATTGGGATATTCTTCCCAAGGGACATCGATGGGAGAACCCTTTGATCGGTTGGCAATCTTCGGGTGATTTTATGCAAGGCACCCACATCAACTTCTCGAGCAAGGAGGATGCTATTCACTTTGCTGAGAAGCAGGGCTACGAGTACTTTGTTCAGGAGCCCAACTCTCGCAAGTTTGCACCTAAGGCTTATGCCAACAACTTCCTGTACTCTGCCAGGAAGCTTAAGCATATCAGGACGAAATAGATGGCTCGGACAGCCCGGCTCCATGTAAATATGTTATCAAGGCTCATTTAAGTTCATTGACTTCCAACTACAAGAAACCTTTGGAAATGTCACGCGTACACTTCCATGTATGATCAGTGAATGATTAACCTTGTCTCTAGGATGCTGTTGAGGTCTACAGCCTATTTATGACAGCCTTTACAGAACGCCCGACAGCCAGCCTTTGTCTTAGTCTTAGTCCTTACCATAAGGATGTCAATATTATCCCAAACGCCAAGCGCTACTTGGACGACGAACAGCGCCACACAATAAAAACACTACTCTTTGAACGTGCCTCCAGGTCGGGTATCAATGTCACGTTGTAATCATGGGGTCATGTCCGTTTCCGGTGTGAGGTCTAGGGCTGTCAGGTTCTTCTCCGTTCAAGCCAATATCCAGCCGGTCAGGTAAGTTTTTACGCTTATCTCGGGCTGTATTTTCGGCCCAGACACGCATTCTGACGAGCTGGCGAATAGCTGCCTCACGTCTTCGGGATTGTCTTTCAAGGATGGCTCGGTTTACGCTGTCTGCAACTTCTCGTCGCAACTCTGGTTCTAGCAACGCTGCTAATTGGGGCTCGCGCGCATCAGACGGAATCAAGAGCAGTGCCATGGTCCTCTCCAAATCTTCCAGAAACTTGGGGTTCGTGGGTGCTTTGGGGCCAAGTTCCTCAGTAGCGAAAGTGAGGGCTGGTTGAATATCTCCAGTCGCATTACAAGCGCGAATGAGTTCAATGAGTTGAAGTCGTAGCAAGGTAAAATGCAGTGCCTTATCTCCATCTAGAATCTTTATGTCGAGTTAGCGACGGTACATACCAAGTTCATGAAATTAAGAAGTGAAAAGGAAGATAATCATAAAAAAGTGGTTGTTCCTCATCAAAGGCCCGAAGGCTCTATGAGTGGTGCATGTAAAACTCGTGTTCTAATCATATAAGAATTGGGGTGCAAGGAACTGGATATGCATACCTGTGGGTCAAACTCATTGAGTGTCGTTATTGCCGTCTTAATATCACCGCTATGAATGCAGTTCTGGATTTCCTGCCTCGCCATGATGTACTGCGTGTCCTGGTGAGGTTCGAGATTGGCTTCCTTGGAAAAGTTTGCTGCCGCATTCGGATACCCTTCCATAGTAAGATAGTCCAGTATTAGAGCGTTGATATCACTTCAGAGACGTTAGCAACTGCTGACATGAAAGTGCGTGCTACAACAAAATGTATTGAATGGTGTGTTCAGAAAAAGAAGATTGATATCGTGTTTCCGCATTATATGCTAGGAGAGATTCCCATTGATAGTGTGTTCATCACTTCACCAAGATAGGCGACATAGCTAGAGGGGAAGAGCATCGTACCTTTTGGGAGACTTTACATCGTGAACACGCCGGTCAAAGGCATGCTTGACGGGAGTAGCTGTAGAAGCAGATGACGTCTGATTCTCGAGTCAGCACCCAGCTATACAAAGCTTGGGCTGAAGCTCGGCTTGTCGACAACAAAGCTCACCATTTTGTCCAAGTATCCCAGCACAAATATGGCTGGGAGTCGAAGAAGCTTGAACGGAGAAGGGTTAATCGACGGCACAGAATAGAAGCAATAGCTGGAAGTAGGTTATTCAGCGCATCGAGTATCAGGCCACAATCCAGGCTCGTGATCTGTATGCTACTCGTAGGGAAACTTTGTGTGTTTACTCCGAACGATGTAAAGAAGAAAGAAGAAAAGAAAAAAGAGAAGAGGTTGACGGAAGATGGAGGAGGAGAAAATATGATTGGGGGCTGGAGGAAAAGTAAGGCCGTGTTCGTGGGTCCAAAGCCCGTAGCCTCATAACTGGCTTGAGAGCCAATCATGTCAGCGAAAAGCTCCACTGAGCTCTGTCCTGTCTGCCTCAGGTCTCCATCAATGACAGCCCCCGCCAAACTAGGTAAGGTAAGGTCCCTGAAAATGAGCTCCGTTGCATGCCGCGGCTATGCCATTGCTCTCGATGAATCCATTTAGGCTGTGCAATAGCATCCATGATATGACCCTAATGACAATTTCAGGTGTCAATCCTATATTTCAGGCATAGTCCTTCGGGTATAATACAGCTAATGAGCTCTAATCCGAGCATCAATGATGGTCATGGTACCCTAACCCATGAGATCAATGTCATGAGCCAAGCCACAGATTACATGCAACGAGGTCGCCATGATCGAGCTAGAGGCGTGATACCAACATTAGAATAGGGCTAGACTTGTTTGCAATAGCTTATCTCTTTTGATCGTGCGGAGAATGCAATACGCCTTCGGCCATCGCCGTCTTTCGATAGATACAGATACGGTATGAGGAGAACCCTGACAAGGCCAGGTCAATCGTCAAAACATGAGGTAGGGCCAGGGCTGAACTGATTCATCTTCGTACACGTTTGCTTTTTGACTCAACCACCAAAGAATATCCATATATCTACTATCACTCTCGTCTTTTTCTCTGACCTATAGCTACAACTGCTAGCAATAGCTCAACTCTTCACTGAAACTCTCACTGCTGTCCCGCTTCTTCTTCGCCCTCTGTGGATCACACACACGACAGGACCGTGCTCACTGCTCCACCAACAACGGCAAGCCAAACCCTCGAGTCGAAACTTTGAAGGCACCATACTCGTACAGCTCGTGGACATTGCAGGGCTAGTTTTCGGAGAGGAAAGTCTGAGTTCTCCAGCTACCAAATATTCTCGCCTTTCGTTCATCCGATCCTCGTCCTCTTCGGCCTAAATCTCAGGTGACGTTGACCTCATCGAGAACTAGCCCACCGCAATGTCCGCCTCTGCAATCCTTGAAGTCAATGGCGGGCTCGAGAGCCATGTCACAGTTCAGAAGCGAGCTTACTATTCACCTCCTTGGGCCGATGTCAGCATTATCGGCGTCGCGGGTAGCTCAGGTTCAGGCAAATCGACCTTGTCTCAGGCTATCGTCAAGAAGTTGAACCTACCCTGGGTCGTTATTTTGTCAATGGCATGAATCCCTGAAACTATACTTCGAACATAAGCTCATATATAACAGGACTCTTTTTATAAGACGCTGACACCTGAGCAGTCCAAACTGGCTTTCGCCAACGAATATGACTTCGACTCGCCTGACGTATGCTTCATGTGACATAGTATGAACTGCTAGAATAACAACTGATGCTATTCTTATAGGCCATCGATTTCGATGTTCTGGTCGATAAGCTACGGGATCTCAAGGCTGGGTATGTGTAGCTGACGATGGCTTGGGATTCACACCTCACTGACGTCTCATCATACTCATAGAAAACGGGCTGAAATTCCAGTTTATTCATTCGCCAAACATTCTCGATTGGACCGTACTACATCCATCTACTCGCCTCATGTACTTGTCCTGGAGGGTATTTTTGCGCTTTACGACCCTCGAGTGCTTGAGCTGCTTGACATGGGTGTATGTTAAAACTGATGCCCTGTTGAAGCGTATGATTTGGACCTAACACTGAACTTAGATCTATTGTGAGGCAGATGCAGATACTTGCCTATCAAGGAGACGTAAGTCTTGAAATTACGAAGACCTACGGAAGGATTTCTGACCAGGTTGCTGTAGTTGTCCGTGATGTGCGAGAGCGCGGGCGAGATATTGAGGGTATCATCAAGCAGTGGTTTGGATTTGTCAAGCCAAACTTTGAGAAGGTAAGCTTCCCACTTCAGAAACAGAGAATTTCTTACGAAGACTAATTCGCAACTTCAAGTTCGTCGAGCCCCAACGGAAGGTTGCTGATTTGATCGTACCTCGAGGAATCGAGAACAGAGTTGCTCTTGGTGAGTAGTCACAAGACCTTGAAACCCCGACTAAAATGCTCATATTTGTAGAAATGATGGTTCAGTTTGTCGAGAAGAAGCTGTTCGAGAAATCAAGACATCACCGAGAGGCACTGTCCCGTCTGGAAGCAGCAAGTAAGGATTCGCCGCTTTCTGAACGGGTCGTGGTCTTGGATGATACCCGACAGCTCAAATTCATGAACACCATCCTTCAGGATATTGACACAGATCCTGAGGATTTCATCTTCTACTTTGACAGGCTTGCGAGTCTGATTATTGAACAGTAAGAGACTGAGAGGCTGTGAGTATGAAAGACTGTTTGTTCGCTAACACTTCATAGGGCCCTCAACAATGCCCATTTCGAGGCCAAGAATATTGTAACACCTCAAGGATACGAATACAAGGGTCTTGTATCAACGGGTGAGGTCTGTGCCGTTATTGTACTCCGAGGAGGATCGGCGTTTGAGCCGGCGCTTCGAAAGACTATTCCCGATTGCCGAACGGGCCGTCTTCTTATCCAATCCGACTATTCCACGGGAGAGCCGGAACTTCATTACTTGCGACTACCTGACGATATTGCAGACCAAGAAAGCGTCCTGCTTTTGGACACCCAGATGGCTACTGGAGGTGCAGCGTTGATGGCGGTGCAAGTCCTGGTCGATCACGGCGTGAAACAGGATCGTATTGTTCTAGCAACATACTCGGCCGGCAAGGTTGGACTTCACAGATTGACATCCGTTTTCCCAGAGATTACAGTCGTGGTTTGCAACATGCTCGACTACCAACAGGAACGATGGGTCGAGAAGAGGTATTTCCGCTGTTGATGACCCACTCTTAGTATATGATATATGATGGCGGAAGCTCGGAAACAACGCAGTGATAGTGGTAGTCAAATCAAGATTGACGATGAGGGTTATCGGAATGCCCAGTAATTTTTATCCGCAAAGGACGTAATTATACGAACAGCGCTGCATTTAACTGCTGCGTCAGCTATTCACAATCTTGAGATCCACCACAATTGGCATCCCATCAGCATCTGTAACGTAACTGATCCACGACTAGGATCCACGAAACGGGACATCCGAAACCAACAGGATACTTGAAAAAAAGAGGAGCCACTATGTGATATTTGACGCAAACCAGCCAAAGTCATGGCATGGCGGCCGACGTATCCGAGGGGTCGGTAGGGCTTCAAATGAATTCGTGGGTTTGTCTATGTATGGCCTATGATTCAATGACGGAAAATGAGATATTGATGTTTGATGAAGCGCGATATGCTGTACAGTAGTGGAGTCGCCGATCTTCGGTTGTCATGGATCGCCAAGAAACTGGTGATGATGAAGGGGAGCGAGCTCTGGTAATGACGTAGCTGTACCGTACTGTAGGTACCACCTCTGGAAGTCTCAGCTGCAACCACAGTTCATCCCTGGTTGAGCTCCGTAAACGGGAAGATCCTTTTTTATTAGATGCATGCATTACACAATACAATCGAAACTAGAAGACTCTTTTTTTCTCTGCTTCACTCTTGTTCTCTTCTTTCATCATCCATTGAGTGTTCTCTCGCTAGCATTCTGTGCTTCTACTGTTGGCACGATCTAGAAAGCGCCAAACGTTTTCTTTGACCTCGTTGGCTTATCATTGACGTCGGCCATCCCAGCAATTTCGCAAAATAATGCCCGTCTCTTCCATGATGGCCGCGCGACTGGCTCGCGCCGGTCAAAACAGGGCCACTACCAGCTCTCGATGCCTCAGACCATCTCTCGCTCCTCGCCCACTTTACTCGTCGCAATCGCGAAGCTTCGTCAAGCTCGCAGGGGCTTCGCCATCAATCACAAAGGGCTCTCCAGCAACTAGCCGAACCACCCGCCAACTACCCTCCCAGTTCTTCGTGCGCGCTCTATCAGGAAAACCACTTCCCCAAGGAAAGTCTAGAGTCGTTAACTTTTGCTACCGCCTAGCGGCCTGGGTCGGCATTTCAATATCAGTTATCGGCGTTGGTATTGTTGGCTTCTTCGTCTACGATGCCAGCACATATTTCGAGCACCCCATTCAGAGCGATATCGATGTCTCAAAAATTGCCCTTCAGCCTCGCAGTGGTGGTGAAAAGAACCTGCCAGTCGCCGAGGTATTCATTGATGATGACGACTCGGAGGAGAAGCGTCGCCTCAAAGACAAGCCACGACTGGTGATTCTTGGTGGCGGATGGGGAGGTGTTGCGCTTCTCAAAGAGCTGAACCCAGACGATTACCATGTTACTGTTATTTCGCCAACCAATTACTTCCTATTCACCCCTATGCTTCCCTCAGCTACAGTAGGTACTCTCGAATTGCGATCTCTTGTTGAGCCTATCCGACGAATTCTGAGCCGGGTCAATGGTCACTTCATTCGCGCCAAGGCTGAGGATATCGACTTTTCGCACAAGATGGTTGAAGTGTCACAAGTTGACGCAAACGGAAAAGATATCAGATTCTATGTGCCATACGATAAGCTTGTCGTTGCTGTCGGTTCCACAACCAACCCTCACGGTGTCAAGGGTCTGGAAAATGCCTACTTCCTTAAGGATATCAATGACGCACGCATGATTCGAAACCAGGTCATACAAAACTTCGAGTTGGCCAATTTGCCTACATGCCCGGATGAGGAACGAAAGCGCCTACTTTCCTTCTGTGTCAGTGGTGGTGGCCCTACAGGTGTCGAGTTCGCTGCTGAGCTTTTTGACCTTCTCAACGAGGATTTAACGAGGCACTTCCCCCGACTTCTACGTAATGAGATTTCGGTCCATCTTATCCAAAGCCGTGGACACATTCTGAACACATACGATGAGACTGTTTCACGATATGCTGAGGAACGCTTTGCTCGCGACCAAGTTGACGTCCTCACCAACTCTCGTGTCAAGGAGGTTCTCCCTGACAAGATCATCTTCACACAGAAACAAGAAGATGGCACAATGATCACCAAGGAGCTGCCTGTTGGCTTCTGCCTTTGGTCAACTGGTGTTTCGCAAACGCAGTTCTGTCAAACACTGGCTGCTAGGCTGGGAAAATCCCAGACAAACCGACATGCTCTGGAGACTGATACCCACCTTCGTCTTAATGGCTCACCCCTGGGCGATGTATACGCCATCGGAGATTGTTCTACAGTCCAGAACAACGTTGCTGACCACATCGTTACTTTCCTGCGATCCTTGGCCTGGAAGCGTGGCAAGGATCCTGAGACACTTCAGCTCAGTTTCGCTGACTGGCGAGGAGTTGCTGAGGACGTCAAGAGACGATTCCCCCAGTCTATCAACCATCTCAAGCGCGTGGACAAGCTATTCGAGGAATTTGATAAGGACAAATCCGGCACACTCGACTTTGATGAATTGACACAATTGCTAAAACAAGTTGACAACAAGCTCACATCCTTGCCTGCTACTGCCCAGCGCGCTCACCAGCAAGGACAATATCTTGCTCGCAAGTTCAACAAGATGGCACGCATGCATGAGGGCCTGAACGCCAACGACATTCGCGAGGGTGATGTTGATGCTGCTGTTTACAAGGCCTTTGAGTATAAGCACCTAGGCAGTCTCGCCTATATTGGTAACTCTGCCATCTTTGATCTTGGTGAGGGTCGAAGCTTAGCTGGTGGTCTCTGGGCTGTTTACGCTTGGCGCTCTGTCTACTTTGCCCAGAGCGTCAGTCTACGAACACGACTATTGATGGCTATGGACTGGACCAAGCGAGGTCTTTTTGGACGAGGTGTGTATCCCTTCCCATTTTCACAAACATATCTGACAATGAACAGATTTAATGAGTTTCTAAATCTATTCTTATGAATGCTTAATATTTGTCATTTCTTTAGACCTTGAGGCGTTGGAGCTTAGTATAGAGGCATAGCAGGACTTGCGAAAAGCACGTTTGTAGACGCGATGTTGCAGAGGAATTGCAAGTCTAATTTGCTTGATGGAGTTATGCTCTATGAGTTACGCTTCCTGGGCCTTTTTTCGCAGCAAAAGTCAAAATATTATTTTCTCCCTAAACACCTAGACGCCCTTCTATCTTCTATTATATCATGAAGTCCTTGTATGTCCACTTCTCTGTGAACTTGCGCTTGGCCTGCTTGTGGAAAGCAATATGTCTTCTGCTCTCTACCTTGCCACGCAGCAACATGCTTCGGTATCTGTCCCGGAGCATGTTGCCCTCAGGCTTGAGGCGTCGCAGCGAACTCTCGAGCTCATCTGGAAGGACAAGCTCAAGATCTCGTTCAGGAAGCTTGTACTTGCCGAGCTGTTTGCGGCGCAACTTCTCGGCACGAAGCTCATCAATAGGGTCGGTTTCGTCGTCTTTTTGCAAGGCAAGTGCCTTATTGCGATCTCTCTCCTCAATCTCCTCGGCAATCTCCTGGATGCGTTGGGCTTGGCGACGGTGGGCCTTGAGGGCAGCCTTGTGTTTGGCGAGACGCTCCTCTTCTTTGCGGCGCTTGATGCGATTGCGCTGAGCTTGGGTCTTTCTCTGTGGGCGCTTGGCAGATGGCTTATCATCTTCAGCACCACTCTGGAACCCTTCCCATTCGGAATCCTCCTCCCACTCTGAAAGATTGGCACGAGCCTCTGCGGCATCTGCCTCGGCTGCTGATCGGGCTGCAGCCTCCTGCTTAATGCGCTCCTGCTCCTCTTTCTCCAGACGTTTGCGCTCAGCTTCAAGAGCCTTCTCGCTCTCCTCTTCTAGACGTTGTGTGTACTCGTTGAAATCAGGGTTGTAGCTGTATCCTCCCGTAGGCTTGAGGACAGCAGGCACTTGCTTGCCACTCTCCGATAAAGAAAGGGGCTCCTTCTTCATCGACTTTGGAACCTTGGGCTTGACCTCCTCTTCCAAGAAGTTTTCGGGATCCTTCGCCTTTGGCTCTACAGGCATGTCCCAGATATCATATGTGGCATCTTGTACTTGGACAGTGTTCTGATGTTCTCCATCAGCCACTCGCTTTAGTCGCGCGAGCTCCTTGTGTGACACCCAATCAGTCCTTTGGCGCTTCACAGGAAGAATTCCGTTTGTTGTCTTTTCGCCCGGTCGCTTGCGCATGGAAACGGCGGGCACGGGAGAACGGGCATTGATGATCTCGTCAGCCTTGAGGCCCTTCTTAATGTGCTTGTTGAACTTTTTGGGAAGACCGGCATCGCCCTTAGTATCGAGAGTGAACAAGTCTTCGGAGGACTTTTCTTTGATAACACCACTATAGATACATTAGCAGCGCGAGAGAGAAGGGCTTGGAGTTCAGCTCACCCAGCGATTATCTCCTTGTTCAATTCTTCCAGTCCTTTCTGCACCTCGGTAACATCAACATTTTTCCTCCACGCCTTCTTTCCTTTTCGCGAAGGCTGGTTGAATTGTTTGGGAGCATCGCCTCCCGTGGCGTTCTTGGATTGTAACACTGGCATATTTGCGAGACCTCTCTGGAAACAGATATCGTGTTGTCGATAGTGAAGAACGAAAATGCTGCTTGTCGATAGAAGTGGTGGGGGACCGATTTCTTAATTTTTTAGTGGAGCCAGGAGTCTCGACCCGCTACCTCCATAAAATATGGAAGCAAAGCAATCAAGCGCTTGACTTGATGGGGACTCCGTAATGGACGGGCGGCCAGAGATATGTTCTTATCGGCACGTGCACCTTCCTCGGACTGGTTCAGGGTGGCCTCCATGTCATATGCTCCTGCCAAATCCAGGACCTAGACGCTCCTTTCTCCAGATTCCAGCTGGTAATTAGCCTTTTATCCCTACGATATACATTGCCACTCTGAGGTCGCATCATTCTGTTATTCTTTCTTTTCTTGCGTCGCCAAGAAAGAGAATCTATTCCTCAAAGAAACCGAGATCGCATCCTTTCCAACGGCCTCATATCCACAAGCTTGACAGCTGTCACATCCACCGTCCCTTACAAGACCCCGAACGAGACAGCAGAACCGCAAAGATGTCGCAAGCTGGCGGATCATACAATAACCCCTTGAAGAAGTTCAAGTGTGTACATTGAGAATTTACGTTTGAATCATTCAGCTAACACATGTTCAGGTTGGTGTTTCTAGGAGAACAGAGCGGTATGTCGATGTCCGACTGCGGAACCGTCCGAATCAGAATCACTAATAACGATCACAACAGTCGGAAAGACGTCTTTAATTACACGATTCATGTATGATTCTTTCGACAATATGTATCAAGCGACAATTGGCATTGATTTCCTCTCCAAGGTCAGGACCGTGACAGCCGACTCCTAGGCCACACTAACATCTGCCCATTTAGACCATGTACCTCGAGGACCGGACGGTGCGACTGCAGCTATGGGATACTGCTGGACAAGAACGATTCCGAAGCTTGATTCCTTCTTACATCCGCGATTCAAGCGTAGCTGTTGTTGTCTATGATATCTCTAGTATGTGCCCCTGATGACCCCACTACCCGCCTAACCCTCGTTCTCAATGTGGCTATGCACGAGTCGTGCTAACACCGCTCTTCTTATAGACGCTAAGTCATTTCAAAACACCAAGAAGTGGATTGACGACGTACGAGCCGAGAGAGGTAACGATGTTATTATTGTGCTGGTTGGAAACAAGACGGATTTGAACGACAAGCGGGAAGTAACCACACAGCAGGGAGAAGAGGAGGCAAAGAAGAACAACCTGATGTTTGTCGAGACAAGCGCAAAGTTGGGCCACAACGTCAAGAACCTGTTCAAGAGGATAGCACAAGCCTTGCCTGGCATGGAGGGAAGTGATGCCGCGGCGCAAGCTTCGAACCAGAGTGAGTAGTTATGCCCGGCAATTCCGAAGGTAACTAACACGATACCTAGTGATTGATGTCAAGACGAACAACTCGCAACAGTCGCAAGAAGGCTGTGCATGCTAAATGCGCCAACGTCGATTCGGGACTGAAGTACAGGAGTACCCGGGAAAACGCGCAAGCCGTACTCAAGATGCGAAAGAAGCCTGGCTACCTCGCACACAAAATAGGATATCAAGCATAGCGTGTGGATCTGAGTGCAGGAGCTTGTATAATACAGCCAGGACTACGAGCCTACGATCGTTATATAAGAAACTTTAATGTTGATTCGGCTGGCTCGTGCTGGTCAATCATTTCGCTTCTATCTCGTTAGGCTTTCATCAGCCATGCTGCTTCAGGACATCTTATTATATGGTTAACAATTCGTTCCCTTCACTCCATTGTAAGTGTTCTCCACATTTTATTTGTCGGGCTTGGCAATTATCCGTCAAGAACTGCTGCATCTCCCATGCCCCGTTCCCGGCGTATACTCTGAGCCGTTCAAGCCGCATTTTGTACTTGCACCTCACCATTAGCGAGGCCGAAATAAGCAGCAATCGGCTTCTGTGCTTGAAGTTGCTTGCCCTGCTTCACTGCTTCATTGCCGTTAAAGCCGTGGAACAGTCCAATTTCAACGATGCCAGGGGTTTGAACCAATTCCTCAGCGAGCGCATTCACTTCCCAGGCACCGTCCTTTCCACGGCCATCCCCTTCCGACTTGATGTCCTTGGGGAGAAGCAAGGGAGAAAATGGGGCGTCGATGAGCCACATACCGTTGTCTGTCACGCATTCTCCAGCTTTGCTAGGGAGGCCTGAACGGACAACAGGGTTGGCTGAGCCCATTGCTCGAAGACGAGTCAAAACATCAGGGGCAGATAGGGGAAGAACTTCAATGGGAATGGTCTTCCAGGTTGTACATAATCTAGGAGATTTCTTTCGGTAATCTGTTAATTGTCAGTCTGTTTCAAATTTTCCAGAAGCAAAAACACTCAGTGCATACCTGCGACGGCAATGAACTTCTTGGCAGCAATTGCTACCAGTTTCTCCTGGAACAGACAAGCACCACCACCCTTGATAAGATTGAGGTCCTCATCGACCTCGTCGGCCCCGTCAAAGGCAATATCAAGGGGAACAGGAAGCCCATCCACGACAGGTCTCTCATCAAGATTGACAAGGTTGAGACCGGCAGCGCGAATGAGACCCTTGGACTGGCTTCCAGTAGGAATAAAGGTCATTCCCTTGTAGAACTCAGGACCCTTGCTGACAATGGCGTCGACAACGTAAACAACAGTACTGCCAGAACCAATGCCGACGAACTTGTAAGAAGCATCGAGGTGGTCATTGACTGCCTGGTAGGCGGCCAATTTCTTGGCCGATTCGACTAAGTTTGCTGCTGAAGACATGGCTCTTGAATTGGAGCTGTAAGTGAGACTGAGACCTCGAGTCTGTTTATAGCTGCTTATGTGGGTGTGCAGGACCCCGCGGTGCGGATGGCGAGGGGTGGTGGGGAGATATCGAGGAGAAGTGTAGGGTAATTGGGTTGAGAAGAACCTAGCACCTGGAGCCAACGTTGTAGTTGAATGGAAAGTATGATGCGTGGAAGCTGAGGACAGTATAGATGGTCTTGGTATAGTACAGCGCTTCATGAGAGAGTTTGTAGGAGGAAAAGACGCAATTCCGATCAGAGCCGGCAACTTTCTAGTGGAGAGATGTGAAAGCCACTTCATGTACGGAGTAGGAAGACAAATGGACCCTTTTCGCCAAGGGTAGTCAATAAGCAAGCTTGGAAGAATACGGCAAAATAGAAAGTCAGAGTATACCAGGGCACGAATGGGCAGTCGGAAAGGATCACATGTGATTAAGTTCCCTCAATCACCTCAACACGATAGAAGTCAGATCAGGAAGATGTTCTGTACTTGCGAATCAAGAGCTTTGATTTAGCGGGCCAGCGAAAAGAATATCTAAGGGGGATCAAGAGACCCAATTGGGTTTTTCTAAGCCTACCACACTTCACCTAGAAGAGGCAAGCACAAGCGCAGAAAGATTGTCGACAGACAGCTTGGGCGGGTTTGGGGCGGGCTTGGGGTTGCAGCAAGTGACGTGACGGCTTCCTGTCACCACCGAAACTCAAAAAGATTTAAGATGATGAGTCAGCATTGATGATTGGCTGACACGTTTCTGTGGAACTCAGCCCAGCTTTGCCGGACACCACGTGATTTAAGATTACACCGGCAGTCTCGGGCGCAAGTTCTTGAGGCAGACCCTGGTTGCATCATTCATTTGTCCCTGTAATTTCGTTCTTTTCCTGCGCGCGTTCCTTATTCAGTCTCGATTTAAACAAAGAACGAGGAACAGTTCATTGAGTTCGAAGGTCCCGGAAGGAAACATCGTATTTTCAAGTGAACGCGCCGCCATGTCTCGGTTTACTCGATCCCTCCGGGTACCCCGACCTAAGGTAAGGAGGAGCACGCGACTCGATCCTGATATCGTCTCACGAGGACGGCGATGAAGTCAACAAATGCTAACTGATGTGTTTGCAGAGCCTATTCGGCATCACCAACCTCCAGACCGGCGTCGAACTCATCGCTCTGGCTCTCGTCTTCAACAAGATCACTGGCGTTTACGGACTCTTGGCCATTCTTACTGGATATCAGCTATCTCTCCTCCAGCTTTCAACATACGTCTACTCTATTGCGGTCCTTGTAGGACTAGCTATTCTTATTCCTCACGTCCGGCGACAAAGCCCCTTTGAATGTTTGGCGCTCGCATGGCTTTACATCATCGATACCGTTATCAATGCAGCATACACCGCAGCCTTCGGCCTGGACTGGTACTTCTCTACTCAACTGAGCGAGACAACCGAATCCAAGAAGACGGATCTCCCTAACTTTGTGGCTGAGGGTATGCAAGGCCTGCGCAAGGAGGCTGCCATGCATGGAAAAGTTGTTCCTCAGGAAACGGCTGCCAGCATGTTGCTGATTGTTGGCGCGACGTTGATCCGCGTGTATTTCAGTTTCATCGTCATGGCCTATGCACAGCAGGTGTTGCAAAAGTATATGCAACTGATGATTCTGGAAGGCCCTGGCGTTGATGACCAAGAAGGTCCTTTCGCTGAGGATCTTCCTGACGGTGAGGGCCGCCGGGGACGCCTTGGCCGTTTGATGGTATCATGTGGCAGAGCTTACTGGCTTGACACCCGGGAGTCTGATGAATGGGCTCCCAATCTGGGAGGACCCAACAAGCCCGTCTCAGCGGGCACGCTCTCTGGCGAGGTTTAAAGCCGTTTTATATGGAATTTACCGCGAATCACTGGGCGACTCTAATGAATCATTCTCGGGGCTAGAAGCCAGAGATGAATAATGAGCGGACAGGCCGGGAGGGAGAGGACGTCCTCTTTTTGCATTTCGTGGTGCAACATAGAATCGGTGTTTCAGGTTCAGCAGTTCGCATGTTCATGGTCGATGGACCAACACGATAGACGGAGTTTGCTTAGGAAGAATGTGGTATCTTGAAGATTCAAGAGGAATAAGCATGAAGTCGAGTCCAGATTAACAGGGAAAGTATGCCGATGACTCGGCCAGCCAGCACGGAGGAAGTGCGGCATATGCGGCGAAATCGCGGCATGTTGTGGATCCTCTCTGAACGGCCTTTGCGGGTTGTCAGAGCGGATGAGCCGACGCAAGATGTTGAGAGCGGATTGCGTGAGTAGGACGATCCCGGTTCAATGCTGAAAGACATGAGAGGCGCATAATATTATCTCGCCAGTACACACTGGGCCAACATGGATTGATGAGCCCAAGGTTCTTCTCTTGTATACAGGTTGTTCTGGGTTATGACTTGGGTGCATTGAGTACAAAATATTGGGATAATGATAATACTTGCTACGTAGCTTAGCAGCTAATACACCTTTTGGTTAGACAACAAAATTGAACACTAAAACCTGTCCCTTCACAAACTACTATTGTCATGATTGCTTATTTTCATCTTGATGTGGCTATTGGAGAGACTGGCCAATGGCATTTGAGCAGTTAATCAATCAGTAAGCCTCAGTATAAAATCGCTAGCCTCCGTGCTCGGACACTCCCGCCGCCTACGGAGGCAGCGAGAGGGTGTCTTCCGATATGGATGGTTAATGTGATGACTCTTTTCTTTCCGATGCATGACCTCAGACATCGTGAGATCGTGAGCATAGCCGACAAGATTACCAACTGCCTCCGTCTCAGATATGAATGATGACATCGTAAAGTAATCTCATGAACCTTTCAAGGCCTAATATTATTGGGAGGAATGAGAACCATACGGACACCGGCCGGTACTCGGAGCGATCCCTGTAATTCGCAAGTGATTTTTCGTTTCTGGGGGGGTGGTCATGCAATTCTTCGCAACGATAGAATCTCTCATCATTTTGGTAATTCTTGCGCGGACCGTCGGTGGCCCAACAGCATCCCTCAGCAGGAACTCGGGGTGGATCCAGGCTGCCATGTACCCCTGTACGTATCTCCTGCCCAATGCCGGTGTTCGCGCGGGGAGCTTTATTGGTTGGCTGCATTACATAAGGCACAACAGGCCAATTGAACCTCATCTCGAAGCAAATCCAAAGCTCCTCATTCGCTATCGGTGGGCGCGGAGTCGTGCACTGACTGGGCCTTGTTCTAGCGGAAGGTGCGACCCTAAGAGAGCCCCAAACTGTCGACAAGACGCACTGAGCCCCGCCGTCCGGGGCATAGCATCCCGCTAATCGATCACGCAATCGAGGGCGAGGATTCATACAAGCCAATCTTGTGGCCATTGAGCGGCGCCTGGATGGAATTTGCAGCTGTTTTTCTAACTAAATTAATGGCGCGGGGAAAAAATCGGCGAATGGAAAAGAAAAAATAAGACGTGCGAATGAGCAAAAGCACAGCCGAGGGACCGGACCCAAAAGACAAGACCAGACGGAACGAGGGGCGTCTCTAAAGTTAAGGCAAAAGGGCGTGTCTCTGCTCGCTCTAGTTTACAAACTTCTCCTCTTTCCTTTGAGCGTTGAGCAGAGGGAAGAAACCTTTTTCTAATTCTATAGAAAAGGAAGAAAACCACTCATAATCCCCGGATCTTGCTTTGTTGAGCGAGTCCGTCATTGAGATTTCTTTCCTTTCTCTCCATCTCTCTCCTCCGACTTCCTCTTATACAACACTCACCCTTCTTCGAGTGAAGCGCAAGCAGCTTTGTCTGCTCTGTCTGTTTAAAAGACAGTTCGATCATAATACCCACGAGTCGAATACGACGACGGAAAGTGACACAATGGACGCTGCTTCACAGCACCAGATCAAGACTCCTGAGGAGGCCGGTGAGTTTTTCTTTATGCCAGACGTTGGAGGCGGTACCCGGATGTTGCATGAGTTGGAGATGACCTGTCACTCTGGAAGCAATTGAGCTTTGTCCGCGCAGATAAAACATCTACAAGTCAGAGTGAACAGGAAGTTCTCAATCTCAATCAACCTAGCCTGCCCCGCAACAAGACGAATTGATTTGCTAATGCGCTTCTCATAGTGGCTCGAATTGCTTACCTCTCCAGCGATGTCGTTGTTTCTGTCCAGCCTGCCATTGGCACCGACTCCGAATTCTCTTCTCACCTGAACCGATACGCCAGCCGCAAGGACAGCAGCTTGGTCGCCCAGAGTGCTGATACAGTTCCTGAGGTTAGTCTGCTCCAAGGGCCGTTTACCCCTCCTAAATGGTCCCCGAAGCTGACCGTCAAACCAGATCATCCCTGTACGACACAACGCGGATCCTCTTCTATCAGTATACACACCCAGCCGAGCTGGCAAGCTCGTCTCAGTCACCACCACATCCAACATCCTGCTCCCATCTGTCTCACACCTATACAAATTGGCCAACTACCCTGTTGTCCTTCACGTCTCTCTTCAGCCCCGGACGTTCCCCGACTACTCGGTTATCACCGCCGTTCGTAACTCGGGATTCACATTCGTTCAGTCTGAGACCCTTCAGGAGGCCCAGGATCTGGCTCTGACTGCTCACGCCCTTGCTGTCCGAACTGGTAAAGGTGTCGTTCACTTCTTCGCTCCTTCCACATCGTCAAAGGACAAGCCTATTGCTATCGAGGATGCCGCCGTTGTTCGCGACGTTCTCGATATCGAGAGCGTTCGCCGATTCCAGGCGGGTTCTGCTCCCTCTTCACAGACAGGAATCTACGCGGACGATGGCCACATTGCCGTTTCTTCAGACCACGATGCGCCAGCAGTAAATGGTACCACTGCGAGTGGAAACCTTACTGTACCCCCTAGCGCGAACGCCTCTAAGGCTCCCTCAGCTGGAACATCGGTCAAGTCCAGCCAAGATAGCGAGGCCAGCACTCCTGTTGCTCCTTCGTCAGTCGCAACCACCGTTGAGACTGCCCCCCCTCAGGTTACATCGGAGGATATTTACAAATCGGCTGGACGTATCTGGGCTCAGCTCAAGGCATCAGTTGGCCGGGAGTACAGCGCCTTCGAGTATTCTGGCCCTCCTGATGCCGAGAACTGCCTCTTCATCTTCGGTTCCGATGCCGGTGCCTTCGCTCAAGCCATCGACGAGGCCCGCCCTGAGGAGATCTTCGCCAACACCGCCATCCTTACTCCCCGCCTCTACCGACCTTGGATTGGCTCTAGACTTGTAGAGGCTATTCCTCGATCGGTCAAGCGAATCGCTGTGCTGGAGCAAATCCACCGCAAGACTACCAAGTGGGGTCCTCTCCTCATCGACGTCTTGACTTCCGTGAAAAGCGGTCCTGGTGGCGTTGAGGCTATTGTTGGCCACCAGCTTGGCTACATTGCCCCCGATGTTGTCGTTCAGGCCCTGCGTGGTGTTCTGCAGAACCTCACTGCGGAGAAGCCTATTCAAAACCTCGAGGTCGGCAAGAAGGAGGCTTGGAAGGAGCCTACTGGTTATGGCCTCCAGACTCCTCAGCTCGAGACCGCCTATACCAAGATTCTTGATCAGCTCTTTGGCAAGCGAGCTTACATTGCCAATGCTATCAAGTCTTCTACCACTGGCCTTTCTCCTAACGTTGCTGCTAGCCCTGAATTTGGCTTCGGTTCACTCCTGGCTCGCAAGCAACGTCGTAGCCAGTTCGTTTCTCAGGTTAAGGATGCTGCTACCAATGGTAGCTTCACTACCGATGCTCCTAAGAGCTGGTTGGCGCGATGGGCTATGAACGCTGATGATACCACCAAGTCCACTGAGATTGCCGACGATGTCATTGCTAGACTTGAGACCGATGGCTCTTCGCTGGCTGCTGAGCTCCTCTCTGCTAAGGGTCTTTTCCGAAAGGAGTCCCTCTGGTTGACCGGTTCTGATGCCTGGTCATATGATCTTGGCAACTCTGGTGTTCACCACGTCCTTGCCTCTGGCGAGAATGTTAACATGCTCATCATCGAATCTACTCCCTATTCTGAGAGGGCTGCTGCTGATGCCAACCGCCGCAAGAAGGACATTGGTCTATACGCAATGAACTTTGGCAACGTCTATGTTGCTTCTACAGCTGTCTACAGCTCATACACCCAGGTTCTCCAGGCCCTCCTTGAGGCCGACAAGTTCGAGGGTCCTTCCGTCGTTCTTGCTTACCTCCCATACTTCGGTGAGACCGACTCTCCTCTCACTGTTCTCCAGGAGACCAAGAAGGCCGTTGACACTGGTTACTGGCCTTTGTATCGGTGGAACCCCGATAACGAGAAGAAAGGCGAGCCCAACTTCTCTCTCGACTCTGAGCTGATCAAGCAAGAGCTCAAGAAGTTCCTTGCCCGTGATAACCAGCTCACTCAGCTGGCTGCCAAGGAGCCTAAGTTTGCCGCTGCCCTTGTCAAGGACTTCGGAAGTGAGGTGCGAGCCCAACAAAAGAGGAAGGCTAAGGATGCGTACAACCAGCTCCTTGAAGGCCTTTTGGGCGCTCCTCTCACCATTCTATATGCTTCTGACAACGGCAATGCTACTACTCTGGCCAAGCGTTTGGCTAGCCGAGGTCGTGCTCGCGGCTTGAAGACTACTGTTTTGGCTATGGAGGACTACCCAGTCGAGGATCTTCCTACTGAGGAGAATATTGTTTTCATCACTTCCACCGCTGGTCAGGGTGAGTTCCCCCAAAATGGTCTGCCTTTCTGGGACGCCATTAAGGACAACACTGGTCTTGACCTCGCTGCCGTCAACTACTCCGTCTTCGGTCTCGGTGACAGCCACTACTGGCCTCGAAAGGAGGACAAGATCTATTACAACAAGCCTGCCAAGGATCTTGACCGTGTTTTGACCAACCTTGGTGGTAAGCATCTGATCGATATCGGCCTCGGTGATGATCAGGACCCCGATAGCTTCCAGACCGGCTACCAGGAGTGGGAACCCAAGCTCTGGACTGCCCTCGGTGTCGATAAGGTCGATGGCCTTCCCGATGAGCCCCCGCCTATCACCAACGAGGATATCAAGCTGGCCTCCAACTACCTCCGTGGTACCATTGTTGAGGGTCTAAACGACCCCACAACTCTTGCTATCTCGGCCTCCGACCAGCAGCTCACCAAGTTCCATGGAACATACATGCAGGACGATCGTGATATCAGAGATGAGCGAAAGGCTCAGGGTCTTGAGCCCGCCTATTCTTTCATGATTCGATGCCGTCTGCCTGGTGGTATCTCCACCCCCAAGCAGTGGGTTCAGATGGACGACATTGCCAATGAACTTGGTAATGAGACCATGAAACTCACCACCAGACAAACCTTCCAGTTCCACGGTGTTGTCAAGAGCAAGCTCAAGCCTGCTATGCAAGCTATCAACCGAGCCCTCATGACCACCATTGCTGCCTGTGGTGATGTGAACCGAAACGTCATGTGCAGTTCGCTCCCTACCCAGTCTAAGTACCACCGTCAAGTCTTTGCCTGCTCTCAGCTTATTAGCGACCACCTCTTACCATCAACCACTGCCTACCACGAGATTTGGTTGACTGATGATGACAACAAGAAGACACAGGTTGCTGGTGATGCTGTCCAGGACTTCGAGCCTCTCTATGGACCTACTTATCTGCCTCGAAAGTTCAAGATTACCATTGCGATACCCCCTCATAACGATACTGATGTGTATGCTCACGACATTGGTCTAATTGCTATCAAGGGAGAGGACGGTAACCTTGCCGGCTTCAACGTTCTTGCTGGTGGTGGTATGGGTGCTACCCACAACAACAAAAAGACATATCCCCAGACTGGTCGTATGTTCGGTTTCTGTAAGACCGAGGATGTGCACATCGTCTGCGAGAAGATAATGCTCGTCCAACGTGACAATGGTGATCGCAAGAACCGAAAGCACGCTCGTCTCAAGTACACCATTGATGACATGACTGTACCTGTCTTCCGCAGCAAGGTTGAGGAGCTCTGGGGTAAGAAGTTCGAGAATGAGCGACCTTTCGAGTTCAAGAGCAACGTTGATACCTTTGGTTGGCAGAAGGATGAGCACGGCCTCAACCACTTCACGTTCTTCATTGAGAACGGCCGTATTGAGGATACGCCTGAGTTCCAGATGAAGACTGGCCTGCGTGATATTGCCAAGTCTCTCAAGGGTCAGTCTGAGTTCCGTCTCACTGGTAACCAGCATCTCATCCTCAGCAATGTCGCTGATGAGGATCTTGACGATGTCAAGCAACTCATGAAGAAGTACAAGCTCGACAACATCCAATTTTCAGCTCTTCGTCTCAGTTCTTCTGCCTGTGTCGCTTTCCCTACCTGTGGGCTTGCCATGGCGGAGTCTGAGCGATACCTGCCTGTGCTCATTTCCAAGCTTGAGTCATGCCTTGAGGAGAACGGTCTTCGCCAGGACTCTATCGTCATGCGTATGACCGGTTGCCCCAACGGCTGTGCTCGTCCTTGGCTGGCCGAAGTTGCTTTCGTCGGTAAGGCTTATGGTGCTTATAATATGTACCTTGGTGGTGGTTACCATGGCCAGCGCCTCAACAAGCTGTATCGCCAGAGCATCAAGGAGGATGAGATCCTCGCCATCATGAAGCCTCTCCTCAAGCGATATGCTCTCGAGCGCAACGAGGGCGAGCGCTTCGGTGACTTCTGTGTCCGCTCTGGTATAATTGTAGCTACCACTGATGGCCAGAACTTCCACGATAACGTAAGTCCATTTGAACCCATTGCAAGTAACAAGAACTAACAGCCATCCAGGTTGCTGAGGAAGAAGAGGACGAGGAATAAATAAATTACGACTAAAAAGACTAAACGAAAATTGTGGTTAGCATCAATCGGGACAGGAAAAGAATGAAGGATCTGTTGAACGAACCTTGATATCATGATTTGTTGCTTTATTTTGCATAGCTTGATGTGGTATTTACTTGGCCGGCGCAACTGATAGGAACGCATTTATTCCATGTAGAAACACTTTCGCAATGATTTGAGACTTTGCGTGAATCATTTACATTGTTGAATTACATAGACTTTTTCTCAACTTCAAGCCTAAAGCTTAAGCCTTGCTTCAAATCCGTGAACATTTAGATTATCTTAACAAGCACGCACCATCGTATTGAACCCGGGGTATACATATTTATCCTTTGCTATTTACACAATTCATACCCCAGAAGTGAATTCCTGATATGTCCATTAAACAAAAACTTTCTGATCAAAACATTCGTTGCCTCGACTATCATGGCCGGCATCATATAATTTTCGATAACTCATCTGCTTAATCGTCATCCCCCCAGTGAAAAGAGCTGGGGGGAGTTCATCATTTCCCTGCAGATGCAAATGACAAAACGCCAAACCACGCCGATGCAGATGCCCATTTTCTAAATGCATAACAAAAATCAAGCGCAAATAGTTCAAGCTGATATGTACATCAACTGCGTAGGTTGCTCGATACACTGCTCATCTTGTCATTGACTCTCTCCTTTAGACCGCCCATCCATCGCGGTGCCTTGAGACTCAAGCGGACGCGACCTTCTACTATCATGTTGATCACGTTGAGGACGGCAAACGTGGTGGAACCGATGGCGCGGAAGACGGCGAGAGCGGCAACGGACCAGAGGAGAAAGCGCAGGTAGTAGTTATCGCCAATGCCTCTAGCACTGTAAATCTCCGATACAGCCATACCAAGGATACCATTGCCGATCATCCATGTGAGGACGAGGTAGGTTCGTACACTCTTGTAGTAATCCTCTTGCAACTGAGATTCGCTAGGTGGAGACTCGGGAACTTCGAGACGATCACGGAGATTGCGAAGAGCCTCATCGTATCCACTGTCAATATCGAGCTGCTCACTGGGCATTTCCAGCTCGACAGTCTCACCCTTACCCACAGCACCACCAAGATCAGTCTTCATGACGTTGTCACCCTTGGTACCCCATGTAACATCGTGTGTGTTACAGAAGGCGTAGACTTGTAATGTGCAGATGTAGCTGGGAAGAAGGATAAAGTACTGGGCCGAAGAGGTGATCATGTGCCATGGATCGAGATACAAAATAGACATGATGAAATACATGCCGATCGTAGACAGGATAGACACAATCATATTTGTAAAGACGTTGTCACCCATCTCGATCTTGTCGTCTTTGGACGTGAATTGGTGGATAATGATGTAAAATGTAGCAAATGTCGTGTAAACCATGATGATGCTATAAATAATCATGCTGATCAGGTAAAGCTTTTTGGAGCCTTGAGGTCGATTACCGAGCGAAAGGATAAACTGTGTTGATATGAGAAGCACACAGGCATACCGCAGAATGTGAAAGATGACGGTAGCGATGTTGTGTCCGAATGGGTCGACTTTGGGGTCTGTCAAACCGCCTGCAACGAAGTAGAAGGTGAGGTAGAAGTTGGCCAGGGAAAAGAAGGTGAACATGAGCTGGATGAACTGATACAAGAACTCCATGTGCAGAAGGATCTTACGAGCAAGGGTGTGGTCGGTAAACCAAATCTGCTTGAAGTGAACAAGGGAGTAGACAGCGGCAAAGAAGGCACCATTGAGCCATCGACGGCGTTGTGAAATGAATTCAGGAACAGTATCTACACCGAGTTAGTATTGCATTCATGATTTAACGCAGTGGAATATCTCACCAGGCACATCGGTTTCACCGGTACATCCCTTGACGTACTTGAGAACCCATCTCTCACCACGTTTAGCGACCAACTCCCAGCAAAGGATACGATCTTCAGCGAGGTACATGTTGGCAGTGAAGACATCAGCGTGTTGACCATGCAATGTCTCGCCCTTGAAGTACTGGCTGAGAGGACCGTGACCAGTCTCATCATTCTGAAGCGCGTGGTATCGGTATGCACTCAGGGCACCGGGAAGGACAGTAATGTATCCGAAGACAGACTCAAGAGGCTTATCAAGGATGTTGGACATTTTATACTCGAAGTTCTGGGACGCAACGAGAGGATTGAGCAGGTTAGCGCCCAGTTTGCCCTTCATCGCTTTGATCTCTCCACAAGCACCAGCGACGTTGGAGTCAGTGTCGAAAGCCTTCCAGAGATGGTACAGTGAGGTACCGCTAGGACGTGTACCAACATCCAGCAAAATGCAGACGTTCGGGTTGAGAGCCTTTCCAAATGCATTGAAGAACCAACGGTGAGAGTTTAGCTTTCGCTGGTTCTTTTCCTTGAGACAGAAGATCATTTGACAAGGAACTATGCCCTTCTCGGCACCCTTGAACTTGAGGTCGGAATCGAGAGAGACCTGGGTTGTGTATTCGTAGACGTGTGCTTGCACAGCGCGGTTATTGACAAAATTCTTTGCGATACCGTGCTGGTAGACACCCATGGCAGCGAGCGCATCTAGAGTGCGAGGATGGATCTTCTCTCGACCATCGGAGACAATGCAGACGACAATCTTTTGCCATCCAGTCTCACCCCAGGTACGGGAGCGCGATCGAGAGCAGAAGTGTGAGATGTTCTTCATGACGGCATGCATCGTTCGAGTGAATCCTATTTCATCTTCGTTGTACATGGTGACACAAATGAACAATTCCGTCTCTCGAACAGTCTTGCCAAAGGTTTGTCGCAATGTGTAGCCTCTTTCGACAAAATCATCAGGATCGCACGTAACGGCGGTGTAACGCATGTGAGTGAACTCAATCTCGCCTCTTCGAGGCAAGAAACTGTACAGAATTGTCGGGATTTTACACTCCAGCACCAGTTCACCGTTGATGAGCTGGACCTCCTTTCTTACCATTTGAGGTGCGCGAACGCCTCTTCTCTCTTGTGCGCCAGTCGGGGCAGGGCCATAATGCTCAACCTTGTCGTAGTCTTCCATATCTCCCTCGTTTAGTGTGTCTTGCGATTCAGAAGACATATATGAGCTGCGGTCAACTGGGTGAGGTCGTGCATCACTCAGGTCGGATTCAGGCGCAAAGACATCGTCGTCATAAGTATCATGCAAAGGAATCGAGATAGTCGCATCGTCTGCAATTGGCGGGACATTCTGCCTTGAAGTTGAAAAGAGAGGTGCCGGAGGAAGTGGACGTCTTGGACTGCCGCCGTATCTCGAGGATGGTGTTCCTGGTCTGGGACTCCCATTCAGGTCGGAGGGCTCATACATGCCATCTGAAGGAGGAGGTCTTGATAGGTCAGATCTTGTGAATCCGGACACCCTTGACGAGGGCGTCCAAGGTCGCTGGGGAGAGCCATCATCATAGGACATGTAGGAACCCCCTGGGGGCGCCATTGATGGGGCATCGTCGAAGATGGAACCAGATCTTGATGATCGAACACTCGGCTGATAGTTGAGGTTTCGAGGACTTCGGATACTAGGAAGTTTGTCATGTGAGTTTACATCTCTTACGCGTCTCAATGGGCGCGGTGGTACGGGAGGTGTCATGTCTAATCCAAGGTGCTGTTGTTCCCTGTGAACTCTGCGCCTGTCGCTGATACCATCGGGAATCTCTGGTAGATCTCGAGGAAGATCTGCAAATGCGACATGGACACTAGTTCTATTCTTGTTCTGCAGCTTTGCAGTCTGGCCGCCGATAATTGGCCTCTTAGGCAGCAAGGTCCGGGATTCGGCCATTGAAGAAGCGTATGAAGGGGGATTTGTTGAAGGATGTTCTTGATTTTGGTTGGAGGAAATATTATCTGGGACGCCATCTTGTTGGACAGGGCTGGACCTGAAGGTCCGTTTCTCCCTTTCTGAAGACATGGCGATGCTCACAGGTGAAATTGACAATGGAGGAGGAAACGCTACTGGCGGTTTGAGAGGGGAGGGTGTTGTCTTTGAAGGTGAGGTTGAAGGGGAAACAGAAGGAATTGAGGGAGGGCGTGCAGGAGGTGTTTGTGCATGATTCTGGCTGGGTGATGAGGGTAGTACATACGTATGAGAGTCGTAGTGTTCTTCGGATGTCAACAGTCTCACAGCAGCGGGACTGTAACCGGTGGGTGTGTGATGAAGGTCCTCGTCATCATAGGGAGGGAGGCTGTAGTCGGGCGGGCGCGACATATTCGGGTCCATGACTTGCGAGAAGAGGCTGGAATGGAATGCAGTGGACGCGGGTACTTGCGACAATACGAGCTGAGCTATTCGCGTAACAGTTCAAGGTCTGAAAAGCCAAGGATACTTTGTATCTCGACGGCTGCTGCCGCTGAGACGATCCGAATCGCGTACTAGAGATGGTGAAAGCAGTGGTGATGTTGATTTGCGCCTCTTGCTGGTAGTTGAAACTCTGATATCAACGAGGCGTTGATTGTGTACGAGCTTGCGGTCGGTGTAGGTTTAGATCGTCGTCGAATGGCGGTGGGACAAGACAAAGAGAGCAGAGACAAACAACACGCAAATGGTATCGCAATACAAGACAATGGATGATTCTTTGGAATGTCTCCTTTTCCCTTAGGATGTTGTAGTGCAATAGGACAGGTAAAGTAAAGTAAAGTACCTACGGAGCGAGCGGAGCTTTGGATCGGGTTTGGTTGCGGGTAGGTATGAGAGAGGCGAGGATCCAATGGTGGGGGAGGAGCTTAGCAAGGTAATCCAAACAAATTACGTCGCGCCGTTGGCCTGGCAACGCATCCAAACTCGGACAGCTCTGTCTTACACCAGGTCTCACAATTTCTGGCGGCCCGCTTTGTTTCATTGACTGGGAGACCATGAGTGGAGGTTGATTAATTGCCTGCATTTCTTCGACATTCAATTCATTGCTTTGTGTTTCTTGCTTCTATTCTCAGTCACTCAATTTAGAATTATCGTGACAGTCAGAGCTCTTTCTCAACTGTTTACTCTCCTCCCGAAACGCCCGAGGATGAACTACAGGTAGGACGATCACCTAGCAACAGTAACACAGCCTTCCCTGAACCATGGATCATGGCGCTTATTAGCATCTGAAAGTGGAGACGCTATTCAACGGTCTCGATCCTACTCTGTACCTGATCGGTAACTAGCAAGCAATGACAGACGTAAGCTCGGAGTATTTAAAATTCTAATTCATAAGGTACTTACTTAGGTAGACTTGAAGGATGAAAACAAAGGGGAAAAGCGCCCGCTAAGCTAGTACCAGGACTACCGAAGTACCTAGTTTCATCCCCTGATCTGAGGGAGCTTGTCAAGACTCGATGTACACTCCAAGCTTGGAAACAAACCTTGTTCGGACAACTTCAATAACCTTGCCAACGCCACAAACACATGACCAATGTTCTGACTTGGCTTTATGGTTCGTCCTTACAAGTCCAGGTTAAATGCTTTCTTCTCGGAACTTGAAACGTCTTGAAGTGAGACTGTGCATTCGCTGGCAAGCTATACCCTAGACACGCCAACCGCGAGGCGAGATCACGATCGCAAAACAAGCATAGATAGGCGGGCGGGCCACAGCATAAACGAGCTTTAGACTCAATGATGCGATTTAGAACCCGTCGATCCAACCACCACGCTGTATGAGATATAAGATGTTCACCACTTAAAGTATAAGGGAAGAAACCCCGAGAGGCTATATAATTTTTTCTTTTAAAGAAGAGGTATCATCCTAAAAGGGGGCTTGAGGATGTTTCCCCAGCGCGTTTCGAGGTCCTGCCTCCAAAGGGTTTACAAAAATCTGTCATCTTATATCACTGGATCATTAATACGAAGCCGAAATGGAAACGATTGAGGAAATCCAAGGTGAGCTTCGCTCCGACCCGACACCACAAGATGGCAGGCCCCCTGAAGCCAAGACGAGATCAGCAACTGCAGTACTGCAAAACCCACTGGCCAACATGACGCATGACGAATTGGTCGCCGATGCAGAGAACTTCACCCAGGATAAGGGATTGGACAGCTATAGGCCGTGGTTCTCCAAAGGCGCACTCATAGCCAACGTCATCAACACGCCAAAGGGATACGAGGCGATAGAGGAGTTGACTGAGGAGGACAAGGATCTCCTACGGAACGAAGATGAACATCGTTGGAAGTCTCAGCCAAAGATGCTTTACTTCCTTTGCGCATTGTGTGCGGGTTGCGCTATTGTCCAGGGCATGGATCAGACAGTCATCAATGGCGCACAGGTAAGTCCTCCCTAAGTATCAAGAGACAAACAGACTAATGATCCAGCACTTTTACTTCGATGAGTACAAAATCAAAGATAGAGCGCTGCAAGGTCTGACAAACGGTGCACCTTATGCCTCTGCTGCCCTCATTGGATGCTGGCTCAACGCCCCCTTAAATAGATACTTTGGCCGTCGAGGGACCATCGCCTTTTCCTGTCTCTTGGCTTTCGTCACAGGAATATGGCAAGCTGCTGCTAATAGTTGGATATGTCTACTCATTGCACGTTTCACCCTCGGACTCGCAGTTGGCGCCAAGTCAAGTACCACTCCCGTATTCGCAGCTGAATGTGCACCAAAGGCAATTCGAGGCGCCTTGACCATGATGTGGCAGATGTGGACGGCTTTCGGCATCATGCTCGGCTTTGCTGCTTCTCTAGCTTTTCAGAATCTCAAATGGCCGAATCAGTACGCGCCCTGGAGATGGATGATCGGTTCAACGGCTCTTCCACCATTGGTTGTTGGTCTTCTGGTCTTCTTCCTCCCCGAGAGTCCGCGTTGGTATATGGATAAGGGAGACTTTCAGAAGGCATACCTTTCGCTTAGGAAACTCCGTCGGGGTGACCTCCAAGCTGCTCGGGATCTCTATCTCGCTTGGAAGTTCTTGGAGGCCGAGCAAAACTCTAAAGAAGGCCGGAAAACTTTGAAGGAGCTCTTCACAGTACGGAGGAACTGGAGAGCTGCGCAGTCTTCTTGGTTCTGTATGCTGATGCAGCAGTTCTGTGGTGGTATGTTTTGCCCAAACCATATCTTGAGTGTGGTGCAACTAACAAGTTCACAGTTAACGTCATCGCATATTACAGCACCAAGATCTTTACAGATGCCGGGTATACCCGCTCTCAAGCCCTCCTGGCCTCATTCGGTGGCGGTGCCATCAACTGGATCTTTGCGCTGCCTGCAATTTGGACTATTGATACCTTTGGCCGCCGTAACCTCCTGTTAGTTACGTTCCCTATGATGAGTGCTTGTCTGTATTGGACCGGCTCATGCTTCGGTATCCAAGACAACAGCCTTCGTCTTCCTCTCATCGCCACCAGTATTTACATCTTCATGGCCGTTTACTCGCCTGGTCTCGGTCCTGTTCCCTTTACCTATAGCGCAGAGGCATTCCCCTTGCATATACGGGCTCTTGGTATGGCCTCAGCAACATCGATCACCTGGTCATTCAACTTTTTACTCAGTTTTACGTGGCCTATGATGGAAAGGGCATTTAAATCCTCGGGCGCCTTTTACTGGTATGCGACGTGGAACGTGGCCGGATTCGTGTTTACGTATTTCCTGCTTCCAGAGACCAAGGCACTGTCGTTGGAGGAACTGGATATCGTGTTTAGCGTACGGAACCGTGATCATGTTCGATACTACTCCAAGCGAATGGGATGGTATGCAAAGCGTCTCATGGGTCGTAGCCCGGACCCCATGCCACCGCTATACGAGTTGGATAATTCTATGGTGGGATCGTTGTCCGACGAGGCAGTCAAACAGGAGAATAGCTCATCTGTTTAAGAGATAGGCGTGAGTGATCGATGTAATGCATTAAAGCATTTTTCTCAGATTACGGGACGGAAGTTTCGATTGATCCTCTGAATACAGGATTTGGCCACAATTGGTGTCTCTTGGTATACTAATGATGCGAGTTTCTGGGAAAACCTTGGACTTTAGGGTTCATGATCTGAACTCAAGCCTCAGGCTGAGATTGCAGATTGCAGAACTTCTCGGAAACCAGTGCTCGATCGGTTGCTTAATGTGATGCTTTGTATAAATACCCATGGCCGTTGTGTTGTCTTTCAGAGCGTCTTAGGAACAATCTCGCCCAGGCTTGTTGCATAGATCGTTTGAGAAGGGAGATCAAACCCATATCCCAAGTGTATGATGAAATTACCTCAATTCAAGCTCCGAATCTTGTCATTGTTCGGAAGCAAGACGATAAACAAAAGTTCCAGAGCATATTTGTCTTAAAGTGTAAGGTGACAATAAGATGAGCACATTGCCGTCATCAATAAAGGATGGCGAGGCAAGACATTGTAGGCCTTGGGCACCAACTATGAAAGGCCAAAGTACCCAATTCAATTTTCCGATGACTATTTTCGCAAGGTAATATAATATCTGGCAAATACAGACCGACACGACTTTAAGGTCTTCCTACCTAGGTATCATCCAGTTTGACTGTTGTGTATGAGTTTTATTTGAAGATAGAGCTTGGGTCCCCTGTAAATGTGTTATCCACCGTAGATAGCTCGCCATAGTGGAGGCCAATCACTGGTCCTAGCCGAGGCTTGCAAAGTACCTCTTATCACTGAGTGACGAGACGGGATCTTCATTCCAAGGCTCTCGTCTCCTCTTTTACCTTTCATATCTTGTAAACCCCATTCATTGACATTGCGAAGCTTCGCACAAAGAAGCAGCAATGGATGAAAAGGCCCAACTTCCGCCTTACAGCTCCGTTTCGCTTCCAGTGCCGGTTGGCCTTCATCCTGGTCAACAGCGGAACAGGCGGTTGTTGCGTCGCTCACGCGGTATCAGACTCTTTGCTCTAGCCTGTTTGACCTTCATTGTGTTTGCTCAATGGCGACAACTCGCCTCGCGAAACAAGACTACTTTGTCTATCCAGAAACTCAACGAAGACCTCGAGACATGTAAGAGGTTCCGTGTCAAGCCGCAAGACCCGCCTGGTCTCGGCCGAGATAAGAATGCTCGGTATATCGATGGCGGCAAGCCCACCTTGATTAAGAACGCTACTATCTGGATTGGAGAGCCCTCTGAGGGGACCAGCCAAGAGGATGCATATGCTGGAAAGGGCTGGGAGTGGGTGCAGGGTGATGTCTTCCTCGAGAAAGGTCTCATTCAGCGCGTTGAGAAGGACATCAAGACTGCTTCGCTACCCGATGACACAATTGTCTACGAAGCTCATGGCCGCCGCCTGACCAGCGGTATTGTTGACACTCACAGCCACGCTGGCGTCTATCCATTGCCCTCTTTGGAGGGAAACTCAGATGGCAATGAGATGTCGGACAACATCACACCTTGGGCTCGAGCTATCGACTCATTGCTCCCGCTTGATCCTCAAATCGAAGTCATCAAGTCAGGTGGTGTTACAACTTCACTGATTCTCCCTGGCTCCGGCAACAATATCGGCGGAGAGGCCTATGTCATCAAGCATGCAGTTGGCAAACCTGATGGCCGCAAGGAAATCAGTGCAGTAGACCTGCTTGCCGACCCAGACCGCAACTGGCGATACATGAAGATGGCATGTGGTGAGAACGCCAAGCGTGTTCATGGCTGGGTTGGAAATAGGCCATTCAGCCGTATGGGTGAAAGCTACGAATTCCGCCACGCTTTTGAGCAAGCAAGAGATTTGATCCAGAAGCAGGATGACTGGTGCGCCAAGGCTGAGTCTCAGGGTGTTGAGTTCTTGAGTGAGTATCTTCCCGGCGAGATTGCCTGGGAGGCTCTCACTGCTGCGCTTCGTGGTCAGGTTCATATCAACACACATTGCTACACGATCCCCGACTTGGAGGCTATGGTGGATCACACCAACGAGTTCAAGTTCCCTGTTCGAGCCTTCCACCATGCTCACCAGACATATCTGGTTCCAGAGGTAAGATCATATTATATTGAAAGGCTTCTTTTACTAATATCTATTAGATCCTCAAGCGAACCTGGGGCGGACGTCCTCCTGCATCTGCGCTTTTCGCCGATAACATGTTCTACAAGACTGAAGCATACATTGGCTCAGAGTATGCTGGAAAGATCCTCCACGAGAACAACCTGACAGTAGTGTATGTCAGCGACAACCCTGTGATTAATGCACAACATGTCCTTTTTGAAGCAGCCAAGGCTTATCATTACGGCCTTCCTTACCACGTCGCATTGGCCAGTGTGACATCTGCTCCCGCTGAACTACTCGGTTTAGGCAAGCGTCTAGGAAAAGTCAAGCCTGGTTTTGATGCGGACGTTGCTGTCTGGGATAGTGACCCGCTTAGCGTTGGCGCAACTCCTGTGCAAGTCTGGATTGACGGCACAGCTCAGTTCGAGGACCCTATTGAGCTGACGAAATCACAAGAAGCAGTTGCATCTGTCGAGAAGCCTGCCGAGATTATCGAGGAGCCAAGCAAGCTCGATACTGTACTCTTCACTGGCGTCAAGAAGGTTTTCCTTGAAGATGAGAAGACTTACGAATCCCAAGACAAACCAGTCAATGTGGTCGTCCACAACGGTAAAATTTCTTGCATCGGAGCTTGCGACTCGGAGTTCCAAGCTGTGGCCGCAACCGGTGCAAAGACTATTGCGCTCAAGAATGGTTATTTGACACGATCTTTCACAGCTGTGGGTGGTACTCTGGGCCTCAGCGAGATTGATGCTGAGGACGCAACTAACAATGGACCCAACCCGTTGATCTTCTCTCGGGCTATCGATGGCCTTGCTCTTGACTCTAAGAAGTTGCATGTTGCCTCTCGATATGGAGTTACCAGAGTCGTCTCAGCACCAGTCTTTGTGGGTGGCGCAACCCATTTCGGTACCAGTGTCGGATTCCTGACTTCGGCATTGACGACCCTCGAAGAAGGTGCAGTTTTTGCTCCCGACCTGGCAGTTCACTATACCCTGGACCTGAATGTCAGAGGTTCAACTAGCTACTCAGCTGCTTTCGGTGGATTGAGAAACAAGTTGCTTACGGCTGCTACGACTCCGGAACCTGTGAGCAATCCGTTCTCCGAAGCGGCGTACCTCAAGAAGGTGATCAGTGGCGAGCAAGTTCTGGCCCTCACCATCAACAGTGCAGATGGCATTGCAACAGCTCTTCGAATCAAGTCCGAGATCGAAGGTATACTCGCAACAGCAGACTCAAGCAAGAGAGTTGGGGGTCTCAAACTGGCCATCATTGGTGGTGCCGAGGCTCACCTGCTGGCTAAGGAGCTTGGAGAGGCTGGCGTTGGAGTCATCCTGTCGCCGCTACAGGCAAAGGGTGAAAGTTGGGACTCACGTCGCGCCTTGACTGGGGCACCACTCACCAATGGTACAACGATCGATGCCTTGGTTGACGCAGGCGTAGTTGCTGCGATTGGATTGCAAGAAGACTGGGAGCTTCGTGACTTGGGTTTTGCAGCTGGTACTGCATTCAAGAATGGAGGTGGGCGACTGAATGAGAAGGAGGCCATTGATCTCGTGAGTAGCAACATTTACAAAATTCTTGGGGTGGATGAAACGTCAGCCAAGGACTCCGGTCACTTTATGGTGACTGAGGGTAGCCCTCTTGAGATTGGATCGAGAATCAAGGCTGTTGGGCATGGCAGGGGTGATGTATCTGTGTTTATCTAAGTGTACCTTTTGATAGCATACGAGTACTCGAGGAAGACTTAGATGAATTGTGTGTTTACCTATACTATCCACTATTTGAATGGCCCCGATAAAAATCGTTGCTATTTTCAAGATGCAGGATAAAAATCTCAAGCCTACCTATCTAGATCAGGAGTCGAGGAAGAAGTTACGCAAGACGTTATCCTCATTTCTCTGACCCTACCTAATCTAAGCTTTACTAAGATCTTCCAATACAAAATTACGAGAGTTAGGTACAGCATATGCCCTTAGTAAACCCTTTCTCATCTCCTTTGATATGAATGTTGCCGTAGATTTATAAGATTAGTGGCAACTTGCAAATGAGGCCATCACCAAAAAAAGAAATACAGTGGGTGGGAGCCGACCCTTCGGGATGCGGGGATTACAAACAGTGACGCGCGGGAGCAAAGTGGAGCATCGCGCGCGGGTAATGACCAAGAGCGACTCCATTGGCTGAAATCGTGAATCTTGTCGATTTCGGCAGAGGTTTTCGGAAGTAGCAAGCAGAAATCGGAGAATGCTCCACAAGCCATGATGGCCCCGTTATCATGGGATAAGAGGATAAATAGCTTGAGGGCCCCGCCATCGTGAATGAGCTACGGTAGAATTGAATTATATACAAGATAAAGCATAGTAATCAACAAATAGCTGTTCATGTGGAATTGGCCTCTTATTGCACGAAGAACTTTTTCGACATCCTTATTCAAATCGTTTTCAGCTCAGAGACATTCATCCACCATGTCAAAGGTTGCTCCTGTAATTGCGCTATCCCATGGCGGTGGTAAGTCAACTCTATATGTTCTGCCTCAACTACCGATATAGCTCACACGATTAGGCCCCATGCCTGTTCTTGGCGACCCTAAGCATGAAAGCATTGTGTACTCCCTGAAGAACCGCGTCCCCAAGATCCTCAAGCTTGGCACCCCAGATCAACCCCGAGCCATCATCCTTGTCACCGCCCACTGGTCAACTGCAAAGCCCACCATCTCATCAGGCGCATCTCACAAACTCCTCTACGATTACTATGGGTTCCCTCGTGAATCATACTCTCTCAAGTACCCAGCGCCCGGACACCCAGAGATCGCAAACGAGATCGCCGATGCTCTGCGCGAGGAAGGTCTTACACCTGAATTGGATGACGAGCGAGGATGGGATCACGGAGTTTTTATTCCGCTTCTGCTCGTCAATCCCAAAGCCGACATCCCAGTAGTCCAAGTCTCAGTTCTTGAGTCAGAGGACCCTGAAGAACATCTCCGTATGGGCGCAGCATTGCGAAAACTGCGGGCCAATAATATCGCCGTCGTTGGCTCAGGATTTGCAAGCTTCCATAACATCCGCGCCATGATGATGCTGGGTAGTTCGGGTCCTGAACAGCAAGCGCAGTTTCGACCCTTGTCGCAGGAATGGAACAACACATTGACAGAGGCGACGCTCAAGAAGGATATAGATGAGCGTTGGAAGGCTCTCAAGGGGTGGAGGAAGTTTCCTCATGCGGATTTAATGCACCCACCCAATGGAGGTGAGCACTTTATGCCATTGCTTGTGTGCGCTGGAGCAGCAAGGGAGGGAGAAGAGACGAGAAAGTACAACGATGAGTATGTTGGAGTTGATATTAGTACATTCTACTGGGGGTCGGAGGAAGAGAGCAAACTGTAAATGTTTATCGGGTTTAGCATTGTTGAATAGAGTATCATGGTTATTTGGTATGCTTGTTTCAAGCCAAGCATCAGTGTGGGTGCCCCTCACGTCAGAACCTCAATTGGTAACTCCATCTCACTCCCATTGGAACATAGATCCCTACCAATCCCCTGATTTACAGGTACAAATATCTCTGACAGCAGCTTACATGCAAAAGGAAGGATGTGCATCACTTACCGCAGATGCAGGCGGAATATCAATATCGAAAGGCAGCCTCAAGCCCACTATTCGTGACCCGCTGCCGTCATCACGGGCTTGGCTCGCCCAGTTCGCCATTGACAAGAGTCTTAGCTGACGTCAAGACCAAAAAGCGATCAAAGTCTATAGAATCTGTCGAGGCCGAGAAAAGTCTTGTACAATTGCATATTATAATATTGTAAAAATGTTCAAACCTGGAATTCGGTCGTTGTCCTTTCGTTTAAATACATTCAACGCTGCAAAGCATCTCCCACGCTTCACTGCCCCTCCAACATTCTGCATACCACCTCACCTTCGCACACTGACACCATCACCACTACAAAAGCTTTATATAACAGCGAGCAACATGGGCCAGCATTACAAGCCCACAATTGACGCTCAAGTCGTCAAACTCTTTGTTCTTGAGACTGACACTCCTCATCCTCACACTAAGTCTGAGCGCGGTTCATTTGGTGAGATTCTGCATCACCATTTCTCAGAGGCTGGAAGCAAGCATCATCCTCCACTGGGTATTGAGACAGAGCAAGTCTTTTTAGTGACAGAAGAGGGCGGTCGCATGCCCAAGGTGGAGGAGTTTGAGGGTTACGATGGACTGCTCATTACCGGCAGTATGTATGACGCGCATGGCGACAACCAGTGGATTCATGACTTGCTCGATCTTTTGAAGCGTGAGTGACTGCCATTTTATATTGAACAGAAAGTAACGGTTTCTAGAACTGTGGATAAAGCGTCCCGACTTTCACTTCACAGGCGTTTGCTTTGGCCACCAGGTTCTCTCCCGTCTTCTAGGAGGCAAAGTCGGCCCTTCACTTACAAACGACTGGGAACTTGGCCACAATGCAATCACCCTCACGCCCGTAGGCAAACGACTCTTCCGTACACACGATGACAAAGTATTCCTTCATCAAATGCACCAAGACCAAGTTCTGGAAGCCCCCACGGTTGAGTCATCCAACGGCCTTCTCAAGCCCGACACCGACGTCCATGTTTGGGGCACAAGTAATCACACATCCATTCAGGGATTATATATTCCCAACCGGCTATTCACATCACAGGCGCATCTGGCTTTTGATGAGGACATGGTCAAGAGACAGATTCAAATGAGAATTGACAGTGGTGGGATCAAGGATCTGGAGCATGCGGATCGGGCGGCTGAGACGGCGGATCTAGAACATGATGGAGAGCAAGTTGCGTCGGCGATTCTGAGGTTATTTAGGTACGACGATGATGGTATGTCTTGGGACTAAATTGGTTTGCATAGACCGGAAATAGATGGCAAATTTGGGTAAAATGGTCTGAAAAGAGGTTTAATATCATCATCTATATTCATATACTTCCCGAATCAAGGAGTATCCATACGTCGTAGATCGAAATATAATCAAGATAAGTGATGCAATTCGCGTGAACTTGGCCTGCTATAATTTATGCCAAACAGCTTCTGCTTACAGGCAATCTATGGCATTGGTTGACATTGGATTCGGTCCAAGCTATAAGAGACACCATCTCTGACCTGTGGTTGTTTCCTTCCCCCAAGGTATAAAACTGGCATTTACACGTTGGAGTAAGATAAAGAGAAATCCTTGAGATTCTCTCACTATACTTAGACAATCGAACTAGTCGTTGTACCAAGTTCGACGTGCGTGATCCTTGGCGACAGTCTCAACACAACCAACGGTCAACGCACCGACGGTTAAATGACGCTGCGTTTGTGCTGTGACATATGGTTTATGGTTTGGGGTTATATCCAATGCACTTGAAATAGACGCAGATGTCTGACTGTGTAACGGTATGGAAATGAAGACGTGTTGCGCTTTGAATATTCTTGAGGTACCATGTGGTGTTTTACTATCTGATGAATGAGACGAGGGCTTTGACCGGAGCGAAGTCTCTCGCGCAGAGCATGCCAATATCTTTAGCATTGCTGTAGCATCAAGGTGTGGGTGCAGCACCTGTTCTTCCCCGTGATGCGTTCGCAATCCTGATGCTCCTCGACATGGTTTACTACTGATCTAAGCGGCTCACGGCTCAGTCCCAGCCAGGTGTCTCCTCCTTTATTTTGCGTTTGTTATGCTTGCAGGGGCGTCTGCAAGCTTAAAATCCCTGAATGCTGCTTCGATGGCCATTGTCTCTGGCCATATCTTTATGCCTTGCTTCCCCTATGTTCCCATGACCACTTCTGAATAGAAATCTTCCCATGGTTCAAGTTTCTCGGGACTCATTGATTACTTGATTCTTTTTTGTAGATCACCAGTCAATCAATGGCCTCCTCAGCCAACGTACCCTAGCTCTTGACAGACTCCGCTCTCGTTGGACGGCTTGGGGCCAGCCCTTCATAGGGAAAGCTCTAACATAAACCTGGCAAGAGCCTTAAAGCTTTTGCTGTG
This sequence comes from Fusarium gaditjirri, assembly GCA_013266175.1. Taxonomy (NCBI): domain Eukaryota; kingdom Fungi; phylum Ascomycota; class Sordariomycetes; order Hypocreales; family Nectriaceae; genus Fusarium; species Fusarium gaditjirri. The sequence goes on along the minus strand of JABFAI010000001.1, from coordinate 29,515 downwards.
AGAGAACCAGTATATTTATGGACGGATAGCTAAGTAGTGGTTGTCATACGAATCATTAGCGTCATAAATTTGTTCGGAGTATTGGCTTTGTATGATATGGTTCTGGTACGAGGGGGCTCAATACCATGCCAAATTAGAAAAGAACTTTGTGTGCGCATGAAAGAGGCTGTAGATTGCTATTTTTCTTTGTCAATTAAGGCAATTATTACCTTGAGGTGCCAGAATACTTGAGAATATAATTGTATGAAGAAGAGGACAAAGAAAGTGCAGAGTCTGTTCTGAACCAGTGCTCCATACCGGTGGTGTAGGCCATCTCCTTGGGCAAGCAACTCTTACCCTTGAAAGCATTGGAAAGCTTATGGTCGAAAGTATTCCTAGAAGCGAAATTCCGATCTTAGGATGGTCTTGTTGGCCGGAGTCCAAGTCTTGGTGAAGATAGTTGAGGGAGGCCAAACTTCGGGTGACACATGCCTCTTCCTCCTCGCTCTAGTAGGTCAAGCTACCAGAGCACACATCCCTAAGTGATTCAGTCAGTCCTGAGAAGTAGCAGTCATATTATAAGTAATAAAGAATTCGTATAAGCATAGAATCATTCACCAAATTGGCAGAATGAAATATGGAACTACCAGTTCAAAGTCAAGGAAAGTAAAATATATCACAACACTTTTTATAAATAGGAATGATTCATTGAAGAGAAAGAGAACACTAAGGCTGGCGCATGCGGAGTAGTTATCAACGAAAGCCTTCGTATGAAGTGTTAGTATAAGTCACTCTGAGCGCGAGTTTGTGCTTGAGTTCACAATCTTGAGCCTGAAAAACCGGATCTCGCATAGTTTTAATCCGAACTGTTCTTGACATAGTATGCCACTTTCTTGACGGCTTCTAATGGTTGCAACTTACTCCAGTCTGCTTGCTTAGAATTATGCGCTATGCAGGTCTTGAAAACCAAGGCAAAATACAAACTTCTAGACCTAGACCAAGTTCTCAACCAAATTAATACAGGCTTTCTTGTAACCTATCACTTTGCGGGGATAAATCTATTCAAGCCTTTGTGCTTTACAGGAACACTGTTTGTTTCACTATCAGTTTTGGGGGTATCTCCTTATTCTCTATCACCTTTTGGGACAGTCGCTATTCTGAATCGCCGGTTGTAAAATCACTCTTGTAGACTACTGCTTTTATACAAGATTTTCTGTACGAAAAACAACAGCACACATGTTGTTAATCCGAAATACCCAGCAGGCAAGACAAGTAGTCAAACTAGCACACATGCCCACCACAGTATGGTTGATCTCCATATCGCCAGTTGTCTCCAACATTTCCCTCAGTTGAACATCCTGTAACAGCCTGGTTCATTCACAGCTGCAAATAAGTACAAATTATGCATGATTGCACACGACATATGTGAAAGATCCGATGACCACGTGAAAGTTATTTCACTGGTCACCTACAAGATCGAAGAGTTTATGGCAGTCACCCAGTTGCAACAGTTATGACAAGTATAAGCATGTATCAATTGGTATTAAATAAATCTGATTTATGATCCATATAAGCAGACGCTTTTCCCAAACTCGCTAAGTCAGAATGCCAATCCTATTTTTAACATCAATCATGAAGCCGCAAGCTTCTTCAGCTCCGGCAAGGCCCACTGTTTCATCCATCGTGACTCCAGCAGGTCTTTAGCTGTTGTCCTATCCTCAGGGCGGAAAGTAATCATCTTTTTCATCATATCAATAAAAGCCTCCTTCTCATCCTTTGACATGGGCTTTATGCCGCTCTCCTTTCGTCCTTGTTGCACGCAGCGCTCAAAGCGGGCATCCCATGTGAAACCGCCCTGAGTAGTGGCTTGTGTCGACGCCTCTTCTTCGACGTCCTCAACCCAGCACTCTGATCGCTTAGCGCCGTAGGCTGACCACTCTTCTGGAATTTCACCAAGAAGATCAATTTGGTCTTGAAGAATGTCATCTTCTGAGAGGGTCCAGGCATCGAATAGCGGGCGTTGTCCGACGACGTTCCAGAGGAGACAGCCAAGACTCCAAATATCGGAGCTGAACGATAGAGGCTGACACACATCGGGGAATTGAGTTTCGGGTGCCCGGTAGCGAATCGGAGCGTTGGAATATTGACGCTTTTCTTGACTTGGTAAATAGGACTCGCCGAAATCGCCCAGTAAGATCTTTGCATCTGCCAGAGCTACATCCTCGCTCTTTTGACCAAGCCAAATTGGCAGCACAGCATTTCGAGGTGCATTTTCGTCAAGAGGAAGTCCGTCGAGTCTCGTCACAGGAACCGTCGTTGGATGACTATGTCGCTCGTGAAGTTGATCAGGCGACAAACGCTTGATTCGGTCCGGTAGCTGGAGTAGGATGTTGTCGAGGTGGAGGTCGCCGTGTACTACACCGGCCTCGTGGAGGTACGCGATGGACTGCACAACCTGAGCGGCGATAGCTCGGGCAGTCCGTGGCTGAAAGAGTCTCGTGAAAGAGGCGTCCTTCGCAAGACGCAGCGACATCATCGCCGGATCGTTAACCAGACAGGTGTGTCTTCCATTTGGACCATCGAAGTGAAAGTTGTCGGTGACATGTCTAATGAGAGACCTTCCAGGATGTTTCTTCCCTGCTTTGGCCTCAAGATGTTGAAGAACATCGACTTCTGTTGAATCCTCCCCAAAATCTGCTAGTACAATCTTCAATGCGGCGTACTTTTGTTTCAAGATGTCCCATGAGAGCCAGACAGTTGAGTAGCCACCATGGCCAAGCTTGTTGAGGACGAGGTAGCGGTTGTTGATGGTTTCACCTAGGGATACGGGATGGAAGCCTCCAAGGCGGTACTGTTCGAGATTTTCGACATGCTCTATGTAATTGTAGTTGTAGCCCATGTTGATCAGTCTAGTATTGTGGTCTTCCATCATCATAGCTGGCTGTGTTGTTTGAGCGGCGACGGTAGCCAGACCACGAGTGGCAGCTTTTGAGATGAGGCCATTGAAACGAAAAGACCTCTTTCTCGCACCAGACATGAGGGTGAGTGATGGTCGCCGCAGCGACTTGAGACTGCAAGTAGCCATTTTCACAAAGAGGTTATCGTCTATCGGTGTAGGTATTTCTTGTGTCCATGGGCTTATTTAAAAATGGGGCCATTCCGTTAGGCTTGTTATTAGGTAGGTGTAGTACGTAGGTATAGTATAATAGGTGAGGATAGGTAAAGAGAACGAGAGACAAAAGATATAGGAAGGGGAGGAATGCAAGAGTTTATGAGTAACACGCAGAAGCCGAAATCCGGGGTAGAATGTGCTAAACTGTTACTCATAGCTCGGAGCTATCATGGGTCACTCTCGGCTCAAGGGAAGTGGATACGGGACCGGGAGAGCCTGAGGCATCATTTCGGCCAAGTTCCGTGTCACGGTGTGAGACTCTGTTTATATTGATATGGTTGATTCCCTGGAACAGTCGCATTGAATCGCCAGTTTCACGCGTTAGCGTTGGTGCTCTCCCGGGGTTTGGTGTCTACGGGAGTTGACGGGAGGGAAGACTTTGAAGCTTCTCCTGTATCTTGACCATGTTGGCGGGCCACGGTCGTAATCGGGCAAGTTTAGTCGAGGAAGCTAGAAAAACCAATGAATCGTGTGACTCTTAACGAGTGTCAGGAGTAATTGATATCTGGCATCTCTAATCAGGGGGATAATTGTGCGATTTCGTTGAAGAATTGGATCGGCATCTGGTGTATGCATCATGATATGATACCATTGATAGCCATTCTTTTCTGTACCTGATGATAGATACCGGTTCCGGACACCCGGAGTCCCCACACTCCAGCTCCCACTCCATCTACAGCAACAGCTTCAAAATCCGGGGTAAGCTATTGACTGATCCTTCAGTTGCTTGGCAACTCCGTCTACCAGTGCTCTCAAACAATTCATCTCTCGGCTCGTCTTGAGCAATGCAATGAGGACCAAGCATCTCCTCGTTAACTACCACATTTGATGTTGTAAGACTTGACTTTGATCAACCATCAGCTTACCCAATCGGCATCAGTCACACTTTCTTGACCGCCATCATATGATGCATAATAAGATCAGCTATAACAACCATGCAACAACTGGCTTATTTGTAGCAAGAAGGCATTCAAGTATGCTACCTTTGGGACATTATCAGGAGATCGTCTTCAAAAAATGTTCGATATTATGGGTCGACTTACGAGTTCTCGATTCTCAAACGAGGCTCAAACAGCTTTTTTTGATGCGACCGATGCTGGGCCGATATTCTATCAATAGTTTGCAATCGATTCTGATAATTTGTTACCACCCCACAGTAATACAGTGTTTTAGGTATTGAATCGATCTCGGCATATCTCGGTTTCCGGTTGCCCTGTCTCTTGTATCACCTGGCGAATTACTTGGAAATATTGACGTTGGTTATTGTTGATAGAGAGAGTAGGCATCTTGACGATCACTACTCAAAGTATAAGCTTCAAATTCCTTTTAGTTGCTCTCTCTAGTGTAGATCAGTTTGCTCTGGTCGTGGCCGATAATAGGAATCCTTTTAAAAGTGTATCTCTAAAGCTTTGCTCGATGTCTTACGACATCGCAATGATCCACTTGGGCCTAGCATTATTCTTCCCTCAATATCCGTCTTGTCTTGTAGTTCATTTCATGTTTCTCATGTTATCAGAAATTTGGGCTTACTCAAAATTGTGGATTGGAGTTGTAATAAGAAGCACAGGGTCATCCGTTTGGCTTCGTGAGTCCATCGTTGTAAACAAGCCAAGGGGCTCACCAGAACTCGAAACCGATATACTTGTATCATCATATCTTACCACACCCTTCTGTAGATACACTTAAATCAACGATAGTACAGTCGTAGTTCACTGAAATGATGGAGACTACAAGCTATACCTATAAGGAGACAGGCCATTCGACATTTCTCAGCTGGCATTCTATCTTCTTTTTGTATGATCGAGACTATGTACTCAATATCTCACTCATGGAGCCGAGTCACTATTGATTGGACTAGTAAGCTTACTCTATAAGCTATCGGCCCTGGCAAACTTCGAATTTCTTTTGAGGACATGGTTGATGAACTCTTTCTTTGCATTATCGCCATCGTGTCATGTATCCGTGTTTTTACAAGGATTTTTTTCAGACTCACAAGAAGGCCGTCATCTTGTTCGGATTACAACATCTCACTCAGTTCATAATCTTCTCCAGATGACTCTGACCGGAAAGTTCGAAGAGCTATCCCTTGGCTCGTTTAAGCTATCCCTAGTTCTCTACACTGGTATGGTTAACTATCTAATCGTAGGCTAATTTATGACGGAAACAACTGGGCAGAGACTGACACTACAAAGACTTACAACCTGATCACAAATATTACCATTGTAGTTGGGGTGTTGGCCATGGACAGGTGCTCGGCGATGCCTTGGGGAGTACGCCAGGTATCGCAATCTCCGCCACGAGATAGTTCATAGTATGACACCCAAGTTTCTATATTTGCGACCTGAATCACTTTTAACGTCTTTAATAGTCCTCAGTTAGTATATTGAACGTCGCATTGCTATTCAACGCGGGATTCTGCCCAAGAATTGTATCAACTAGGCTCTACCCTCGAACTCGCTAACCAACCATATTAGTAGCGGATATGTAGATATCAAAGAACTCACTGATACAGTTCTTGACTGGTGATCATCACTACGAATTTAAATTTAACATCTGGGAGATGTTTAAATATTCAGCAGGGCATATGTTTCCCAAGCCAAGGTGGTCTAATAAGAACATGATCAGCATTTCGAGATTAAACAGGCAGGTCACCTAAGAGAAATGTTGCATATCACATGACCTATTGTCGACTGCGGTAGTAGAGAGAATCATCCTTCCAGTGCCTTATACTGGAAGCTGAGAGCAAAACGTACCCCCCTGTGCACTTTAAGCTCGTCCGATCACGAGACCCCTCCAAGCAATCTCCAACTCCCAAACCAGCAAGGACAAGCCCCATCAAACAAGCATAATTTCTCAGATAGTTTGGTAGCTGGTCTGACCAAGCTTGTAACCTCTACTCCTGATCTTTCACTATCCCACTAGACGTATACGCCGTGACCTCACATGGGATGTGACACAGAAGGCCGGAAACAAGACCGGGTCAAAGCCATAACGGATGCTGCATCCGGGCAATACTTTGAACAAGCCACTGCGCCCTCTTCTGGCAAGTTATGCCGGGAGTCCAAGTCCGCACGCGAATGACACAGTTTTGTGTGCAGAATCCTGTTGTCTCTGCACGTCGCGTGATACATCATGCATCACAGACTAACCACCAGTTTTGGCGATCAACGCTGCATGTCCTTGGTCGACGCGGGAATCCACCCCGCCTTTCAGGCTCAAACTCACATATCAATTATTTTGTGTAATGTATGCACCACTTTTGCTTGTGACACTGACCTCTTCGCCGGCCTATCATGGCTCACTGCGGGTTGTTGTCCGCTCGCAAACCCCAGGTTTTTGCTTATCAGACTTCAAGATTGCTTCTGTTCCTGGTTATCAAAGAGTGCCTCGGTTATCTAACCCCGGACGCCTCATGCTTGGCTGCATCTGACTCACACCACTTATCTTGTTCTAGACCAAGAATCTGGTTGACTACTCTATGCGAGTCAATGAGGAAACAGTAAAGTAACCAATAATTCACTTGGAAATATCGTCAAGCTTGAGAGTTGAAATGTTAATAATTATTCAATGTTTATAAGCCTGCTTCTTTGAGCGGCCTTTCTCCTCATAACTAGGTACAGAAGCTTTGATAGCTATACAACACATGGGCTCTTCCGTCCCTGATATCCAATCCACTGTAACTTTTTGTACTCCAAAACTCCGTTTCAAAAGTCATTTCCCATGTGTTCTGTATTCCCTTTCTTTATAATGTAGAGTGGAAGTTGCTGAGTCTTCCTATCAACGCTTCTGGGGTATCTTCTTTTCGCAAATCGGATCGCCGCGTGTCTCATGCAGTTGGTAACAAAGGAAAAATACGAGTATTAAGCAACAAAAGTCAATGTTGTGAACTTCATCGGTGGCAACACTATTGGTTACCATCATCTGATGAGTTGGAAAGACTGCTGAGTCGGTGGGCATCGAGGTGCTCCAGGCTCTCGTACTCAACTGGGGACTCAACGGCAGGGTAGGCAGGGGGACTAGGAGGCACGTCTTGGTAGACTGGGGGAGCCTCGTTATCCCAGCTGACACCCATGCCAGCATGAGCAGTCATGACAACACCGTAATGCATTCGCAAAATGCGGCCGGTGCCGGTTTGGGTAGCCAGCTGAGGCTTACCCTCGGGAGCGTATTCTCGAGAAACAACAAGCTCAATGAGGAGTGAGTGTGTCACCTCGACGCCCTGAGCAGACTTGGTGTCACAGGCATACTTGAGCTCCTTGGTGTGAGACTTGTACTGATTGGCAAAGTAATCGAATTCGAGCTCAACCTTGCCATCGGTGCCAGTGAAGTCGGACTTCCAGCCATCGTGGAGGTGCTTCTCGCCGAGGACGCGGACCTCGTTGCGGGGGAGGCTCTTCTTCTCGGGGTCTTCAGCTGCAGGAGCATGTCGGTCGCAAGCAGGGGCCACGGTCTTGATGGTCTCCTCGAGCCTCCATGTGACCTTCTTTAGTCGCCAGAAGTCAATGGTCTTCGCCTTGTCGTTACGGCTCATGAGGCCGTCGAGTCGCAGGCTGACATTGTTGGTCCCGGTAGGGTGAATGATGTTGTTGTAGTGGGCGCTGGCCTTGATGTTGGTAGGAGGAAAGACGCGGACAGAGTGGTGAGGAATTTCGTTCTCGGGAAGAGATCGCTTAACAGGAACAGTTCGCTCGAATCGCACAGGTGTGACAGAACCACTGGCTGAGTGCATGCTCTTGGTGACATAGGCATCAGCCTTGAACTCGTATGAGATGGCGACGAGGGGAGTATCCATGGTAGCGGGGAGGTGACCATCCAGGAGAATAGAGAAAGGGAATGGGTGACGACCCTTGCGAAGGGTGGTAGGCAGAGCTAGGAATTGCCAGCTCTTGAGCTCAGTGTATTGGTTCTGGCAATCTGTGCAGTGACCCTGGTAGGGCCTCTTCTGGTAGGTGTGAAGCTTGAGAGAAGCTGCAAAGCTTCCAACCTCAACAATCTCCTCCTTGACATCGAGGAACATCTGTCCAGTAATGAGAGCGCCAGTGCTCTCCTCAGTGTTGCCGTGGAAAACCACAGGTGGGCTCTCAATGCTCCAGTCAATGGAAACATCTGAGGGCTGTTCCTTGTGGGACTTGCCAAAGGGCAGAGAAATTCGGTGATGCTTCTTAACAGCATCTGCGAGTTCGGACATCTTGACAGCGTGAGTTTGAGGTCGATCCTCGCCGTCTGATGTATAAGGGCTGTTTGTGCGTGATCGAGCAACCTTCTTGATCTGAGCAATGTTGCCAGAAGAGGTGCGGATGAAGTTAGCCACGCGGTGGGGCATGGCAGCGGTAGTGAGCGATCCTTTTGTCAGACGCTCTCTTTTGTGGTTTGATTATACGGGTTTAGATGGTGGGGTTGGCGGCTAAAATAGCACGCGGCGAGAACGAGTTTTCGCAAAAACTCTTCAGGGTGATGTAATACCGGAAATAAATAGTATTGTTGACACCGGCGTATGATGTGGGTGTATACGGCGGGAGATAGCCAGGGGCAACTGGTCTTCTGACTTTGCAAATGTTGCAAGCTGCGTCAATGCGAAGTCGGTAATGACGATGCTGCGACTCAAACCTGTTCCGAAGTGGTGTGCAAGGATCTGAGTGCCGGTTACTAGCTGCGGATGCCGCGAGCAAGTGGTAGATTTGTTTTTCCCTCTTTCTCGTAACTTCTGTGAAGAGCGAGTTATCGAGGTATCAATTGGTATCAAACGTCTTCTAGATAGCCAATTGCAACTGTGATTGATCGTTGTGTTGCTTCGTTCGTGTGTAAGTGAACTTTTGTAAGTCGGTATATCTGGGGACTAACTTTAGTCAAGTGTTGTCAACCCGGGATAGTAGATGTGAGTCTGGGGAACTTGAAGATGAGCCAAGATGATTCTGGGGAAGATATGGAGAGTCCTTTCGAGTGGAAAGATCGAGGGCATCACCAAGACTAAATATCTGAACTCAGAACCTTCGACTCGTGCTCAGTCCCTGGGGTGAAACGATGTGTCATAGCCCAAAGTTGCCCTGTTATGGCGAGCTTGTTAAGTGGCGCCTTGGTGGATATGCACTGACAGGCGGCTCCCGCCTGACTCTGCCAGTTCTGCTTGCGCGCTGGAAGCCCTGTAACCCCTTTGGGCGTGTGGGTTGTGGGTAGGTCTGAGGCCTGGAGACCGCCGAAGGGCGTGGGACCAGCAAGGTGGATTCAGCATCAGCACAGTCTACAACAGACCCTGGCACAGTCCGTATGGGCGCAATGCGGTGTTACAGTTGGCCAAGAGAATGATCCACGAACGGTACGCACCAGGCTAATGCTCCCTTGGCATGCTCCAACGTTTCTGATCTGATGCCCATCAGGGACATACAGCACAGTGTCACGCAACGTAGTACATTGCGGGTCACAGAGGAGCATGTTGGATCTTGCGAAGTTCGATCGTGGATCGTAGGACCAGGTTTATTCCCCCATGGGTGGAATAGACCAAGTAAACGACGACGGAGTCCTTTTGCAAAGACACGTACCGACGCTGACCGGTTGTGGCCGCTGGAAAGTTGAAAAGAACAACTTGCTACGGAAAATCTCTTCATATGAGTCCTGGAATGGAATTACGCTGTGCTGTGTCATTGTGTGCCCTGGAGAACTGCGTTAGTTGAAGGAAGTGTAACTTTATGCAGCAACCCAGCCTACCTTAGCCAGCCATTGGTTTCTTCTAACCATGCATGTCCTCCTGATCTGTCTCGGCAAAGCACCCGCAGGCTCTTTACTGTGCACTGAAGATCAGACGGGCCATGGCTCCGAGTAAGTCTGTTTTTTTTTTTTCTAGACGCACACTAGCCTCATGAGTTCCCAGTGACAATCGGCGTAGCAGGCCGAAGACCGGCCCGGTAAGCCACAGGGCGCACAGTGTTGTTCAAGGGGGGCACCCTTTGATGACTTGATCTCACTAACCTAGCCTCAGGGAGCAAGAAAACTTCGGACGTTGAACCAGGATGCCAAAATAAGCTGGTCTAAAGTCATGGTAAAATATACCAAGCTTACCCAAGTCTTTTTATCACTTAGATAAGAGGTCTTAAGTTTTCTTGCCTCCCCTTGTCTAAGTGAAAGTTGTCCTCGGGAACAACTGATGGAAAGGATCGAGAAGACCAGCCGCAACATCAGAAACCAGCATCAGCCCAGCACAATATGATTCGATGCAGCGGCACATGACGCGGCAGAGCACATCACCAGGCAGTCTTGGGCTACATACGTCTCGTCAGATGCTATTTCCCAGACAAGCAATTTGTTGATTATCAATCCCAAACTACGCCATTGCCGCATATCAATAAGTACGATGGAATTCGTTGATGCTTAATTCGTGATGATGTGCTTTCCTCGGCGTTGAGGTCTATCCTCGGAAATCTGGATATTTACCCAACCTCGGGCATGGCAGGCACGGCCACGTGCAGCTAAGCAACAGTGCTGATGGAAGGATTTCTTGCCGAACAGTCGAAGCGGTTAGTGGCCCGTCGCGCTGTAAATTTCCAGTTCCAGCGCTAGACTTCACCAAAAACTTGTCCGGGGAGCCTTCGGGGAAATTGTACGCCATGGAGTCAAAGACCCCGACGGGAGCAGGAATGGGTATTTTTTCCTACTCCAAAACTAATGTGTTGATTTCTTCTTCAGGACGTTTCAAGTGGATGCCTACTTCAGCAAACACGGCACCCTCTGAAGCTTTTATTATAAGCGGTGTATGCGCTCGAATGCCCTGTCGAGAGGAACATCAGGTGCTGTTTTCAAGTAAGGACCCCTGTGGGTAACACTGCTAGCAGAGAGAGAAGAGAAGACAACCAAACGAAACACATCATCCAAACCCTGTGAGTTGTGTTGCCCAGAAAGGGCAATTATAGGCTGAGAGGCCTGGTAGGGCCAGCTCCGAATGTCGGCCAACGGAAACGAACGGCAATGGGCAAATTAACATACGAGAATGCATTGCCTGTGAGTTCAGTGAGATCAGCATGAGATCAAGCCTCAGTCGACTCAGAGTTTAAGCTTCGTAACTACCCGACCGGTAGATGAAATGGGTACAGTAACAATAATACATGGTGGACTTATCTGATCAAATCTATGTGGCTGAACAATTCGGAGATGTTCTGAACGGTGGGCTATGGAATTGGAGCTGCATTGGGGTAACGAATTGCATTTACTTTTGCATTATAAATCATGTGGGCATCATCCATTCTAACCATGAAAGTCACTAACTTCGATGTTGTCACCATCGTCAGTTACAGGTAAAGCAAGGTGTGATGATTTCCATCTCCCGTCCCGGTTCCACTGAACAAAGCCAGGCCTGGAGGAGAGAAAAAGAGAACGTTTTGGAGTTCTTTTGAGCTGGTTCCACAATAAGTCCGATCCATTAAGTAAAAACGGTACGCGGCTGTCTCTGATCAAAGATTTACGTATTGGACGCTGCAATTATTGTATCATGAAGTTTCAATGCGCACCGTGTGGGCTATCCCTTGAGAGGCTATTCCTCCTGCAAAAAAAGGGCAGAGACACAGTGGGGAAATGTCTCCACAAGATGAAGATTTTTCTTACAGTCAAGGTGCATGCCGCTGACCGTATGTTAAGGTGAGAGAAGCCTAAGAGGTGACCGCGGCTGGAACTTGACCAATAAAAGATTTGGACGCGACAGGTACGTATCGTAATGTGGATTCTTTTCATCAAGCAAATTCCTTCCGTTCAGCTTCCAAGAAGTTCCAGGTTTAACGGTGTCATCAACACCCCTAGATCCTGGGAAAATCTCTGAGAAAACTGACCATCTGCTCCTTGACTTCAAAACTAAGCCACCTTTGGCTGTCGTTTATTGATTCAAAACTTCGATCTGGAAAAGAGACCAAGCTTTTCATTGGAGATGGGTCGAGCATCAGAAACGGATTTCCTTGGATCTTGTCCACCATGGCGGCCAATTGGCTTGGTACCTTAGGGGAGGTTCAGATCACACGCCCCCAGTCAAACCGCATATTGTAGCATCGTGAAGCAATTTTGACCCATCATCAGGGTTCTTGAAAATGAGTCTTTCTCACCATTGCAGGGTAGTATTCACCTTGCTGGATGTCACCGTTACCCGGTGAGAAATGCTCGTAATTAACGACTGTATCAGCATCAGTGACTGACTGGTCTTAGTCGATACACGTGGTTGAACTATGCTGCTCAGTCTGATGCATGGTTTATACGGACCTATCTTGATACATCGACAGCATACACATCGACTTCATCATATTGAGGCAGCTTGCGTCACCATTGTGTCGATATTAAATACTTGATATCAATATTGTAGTCATACCGTGTCAAACTCAGACATGAAACGGAACGACATTACAGAATGTAATTGCCGTGTAAACCGAGTTCAGGGGATCATATCTCGTCTTGCTGAACTCTATTTTTCATCAACAACTCCCGATATCTGATGCATAGACGCATAACAAAGCTTCTGGCGCCCGCTTGTTAGCCGCGGCTACTCCCTACCCCGAGGAAGCGCCAAAGACTCCACGCCTCCGAAATCGAACATCCACGGAAGTCTCAAGGGATTGAATCTAGATGCCCTCGCCGGCTCGTGTAGTTGAAAGTGGAGCAGCGACACCATCTTGGCATCGATTTTGGTACTGTAAATCGCCACAAGTTGATGTCCCACACACACCCAAGCTCTCTCACTTACGCAAGAGGTCACTGTTGATTCGTTAACTCGTCTTCATGCCACGTTCTCATCTAACACGATATTACCAAGTACACTGTGCACACCACCAAAGTCATCGACCGAGACCAAAGCAGGAGAGCCTCATCTCAGATGATGCGGCTCCTGACTAAAAATTGATTTGATTCAATGAGCCTCGCTTCTATACCAGGGTACAAACATATAACGCATTGGCCGTTCCTGAAGATCATGCATCGGTCTCCAGCCATACAGTGCCTCAGCCATTACCTAAAAGTTGGAGCCCCCTGAACAACAAGCCCACATTCAATCGCAGCCCGTGCCCATCGTGAGAAGTCCTTGCGCGTTCACTCCTCAGCCCTGTCAGTGACCTTGGTAGTTCGACAGCTCGGGAAGGGCGCCGTCACGATGGTGCAATCACGGCTCCAACCAGCGCAACGTGTTTTCCGGCCTCAGCTTCTAGACTTTGCCGCTGGTCCTCGTTTCTCAATGGCTGGCTTGTAGCATTTTTCAGGTGCAAATAATTTCGCGGTTAACCAGAAATATTCGCCATCACTTGCACCATTTTTGATAGAACATCGCATCATGGAAAACTGTCCAAGGTCGTTTCTTGGCGACCCTTGAGCTCAGCTGGGAATAAACATTTGCGTGGTAGAAGCTTCGTGCACGAACCGTCCTACTAATTACACGCCTCTAGAAAATTTTCCTTCATTTGCACAGACAAACGCGTGGACCAGTTTTGAGCCGCATTGGAACAAGGTGCCAATTTACGCTATAATTATACCATTGGATCCTCCTTTAGAATGGGGCTTGAAGCATCACAAGACGAGTTGAGACTTCAGGTGGATTCGGAACTCCCTTGACAAGAAAGGACCTTTCCATTTCACGGCGATCTGGCGGCCCGTCTTGTTCTCTCAGCGTTCCGATGCGAAGCGTCTCATTCCGACAAACGAAAATGCAACGAGTGCTCAGTACCTAGCATCACGACTCCTGAAACCAATAAATCGAAGCGGTCTGGGCTAACAGTCACAAACATGCACTACCCTTCGACAAAGACCCATCTGGCATCAATAAAGATAATAAGTTGGGCTCTTAGGCTCCACGGCACATGTTTTGACGAGATAACTGCAATAAAGCTTGAGCTTGGCTTCAGCACGGTTGCAACCAAAAGCTGTAACGGTGAGAGATCGACGACCATTAGTCGATGAGGCTCAATTCGCATGAACTTACTTCCAGATCGATCATCACGTACCAAAATTTGTCTTTCGGCGTTGGTCTGAGCTCAGCCGGCTGGACGGCAGATACTGTACGTACTGTCGGTATAGTACCCGACAACATTTTAATATGCGGAACACAGCTCTGTGATGTCCACGCCTTGACACAGTTGGCTTAAACTTGTCTGCCTTGTAAGGTGCTCTCACTTGCCCTTCTCATAAGAAGCCAAGCGATTTGATGGGCTTGAGGCTCCTCTGTTTTTACACAGTGCTTACGGTACCTTGAAATTTGAACCATATCCTTGCAATTACACGTACACCCAGGGTTGTTTCTCTACCGACAGTGACCTCTCTGGATCCCAGGGGCCTGTGTCATGTGCCTAAAATCCTTGACCGGCCACGTCCGTGCATCAATCGACTGTTTCTTGGTGCGCTCAAGAGAAACGTGCCATCACGAATAGACTTGTCATAACAACACTTCGCTTTTCAATGCCTAGCTCAGCCGACAAGATGATATGAGAACACACGACTTTTCCATTTGCGATGGTGCGGAGGGTGCTTAGACTTAGCCGTGATGCCGTTTCAGCAATGGGAATTCACTTCAATGGACACCAGCTGGTTTCAATGTGGTCATGATGCCACTGGTCCCTCGAGCTCTTACACTTGAAGATTGCCTGTCCGGGAATAATGTTGGTTTGTCCTCCGAAAGCCACTTCTTTCTGAGTATCGGACAATAGTCCACATGACTTGTCTTTTTGGCTGCTGGTGGCCTGAATCAATTCAATCTCTCGCATTCGTGTATGCCAGACATCTCCTGGGTCAATCAAAAAGCTCTGGGTAGATGATGCACATCCCAAAACAAGCATTTAGCTGTTTCCACGGCGTGCGAAGCAGAACTCCGATCATGTGACCAACCTCTGTCTCACAGTTCAATGTATTGTTTGTCGTCAGTATCCCAGAAATAGCGTCAGATCCAAATAGACTATATGCAAGACATGTATGTAGGACATCCAACAGTTAGAGAGATAAGGCAAGTGTATGGCCCAATTGCAGAGCTGCCCGGATTTGAAGAGCGTTAGTCTTATCTCTGATCATTCTACCGAGACTCAAACTCTGGGGATTCCGGGGTCAGAAGATAAGTTCCCATGCCGGGGAATGATAACGAGGCTTGGGAGATAAGGAATTGCCAGATCAGGCTGCACAAGAGGCACTGATAGGTTGAAGCCATACTGCAAACTTTTGGCGTATGAGTCTCACGATACTGAACTAGCGAAATGGATGAGTCAAGGTGAGAACCTCTTTCTCCGACAACGGCCTTATCCGTTCACGATGGTGTTTGGCAAATTTTCAAGCCGAAGATGAAAAAAAAAAAAAAAAATTTGCGCCAAGCCCAGGTGCCCAGGTCTTAGCAAAGCGCCGGACGAACCTCCGGGAATAATGGGCGGATCAACAAATTCCTTCCATACAAGGCAAGTGGGTAACATATCTTCGATCTTTTTCTATCACAAACGTCATATCCGCCAGATCATTTTACGCCTCAAACCCAGAATGTTCTATTTTTGCTAGTTTCTAGAAGGTCTAGGGGTGTTGAGATCATCAAAATCGGACTTGGCCAGTGGACGGGCCGAACGCTAGGAGAAGGTTGCCGTGATGGGGGTGGAAGCTCAAATCGGAGTTGCTTAGGGACTTGGGGAAATGTTACTGCTGGAGAAGGAGGGGGCTTTGAAAGTCTATCCGTCATGCAATAGCGAGACTCTGGGGCTTATGGGAGACGAAGAGCAATACCTGCTGCGCACCTAATTGAATGGGAGCCTTGCAGTAACCTCTCAAGTTTATGACACTACCAATACTCATATTCTTCCAATTTTTTCCAAGACCATAGCCACACGTACCTACCATGCCCGTTCTACTTCGCTTGCTTGAGTTATTTCGCCAAGCCAGCAACTGGAAAGGTTGACTGTGTTGACCGGCACTTCACGAGCCTTAGACAACCTTTTCAGTGGCTCGGCATTCTTCTATCTTGGAGTTTCCGCAGCGACAAAAGGGAAAACGGCCAGGCTAGCCTCAAGGTCGTTGGGCTAGCCAACTCTCAACGTTGGTGAGAGAAGAATGAGGTGACGTTCTGGCACTCAAGGAAACTAGAATGCTAAGATGTCTAGTTATCCTCATCTGGTATATTATACTCACCAATCCCAAGACGTTTCAAATCAGTTGTGTTCAAATCAGCAGCAGTAGTTTGGGAAGTACTGTGTCTATAATGGCCTTTAAGCTATGGATGAGCTATGTCATGCCGTAAAGCTGTTACTCCCCATCACTGTTTTCTCTACGAACTTCTGTTCGAGCTTGAGGCAATGGCCCCAATACGGAGGCAATCATGCGGTCTAGTTGCTCAGCGTTCCTTATGATAGAGTGAGCTATAGCCTGATACTTCTCCAGCATCCATTTCAATTGATCAATGTCCCGGAGCTGCGATATGCTATTCTGGGCACCAGACACTTCGCTTGGGTTGAGATACCGATTTGGTGCAGCTGGGTATGTAAAAGGCACAGGCGGAGGTTGGTATGGGACCGCTGGAGGTTGATAGGGCTGGGACGGATTTGCGTTGGGTGGAGCCCAGGCTGCTGTGTAAGGCTGGGGATCCGAGCAACGAGGAGAATCTCCCAAGCTCTTCGTAGTGGGAGGGGTAGGTCTCCGCGGCAGAAGGTTGGTGGCAGAAGGGGAGGCAACCTCCTTGATCTTTTCTTCCGTGGCTCCGGGTGACGACGGTGATGACGGTCGAGTCTCTGGATGCTCCAGAGGTTAGATTGGACAAGGCACCTAGTTGAAAGACGAATGTACTAACTTGACCGCGGCGCACCAGGCAAAGGCTTTCTTACTCGCCCATGCTCTGCGCCAATTCTTGTTGTAAACTTTTCGGGCTTTTCTGATTCTTTGTATGGGGCCATATTGAACGATTTTTGTATTGAAGAATTGAGATAGACCTGTGAATGATAAGAGATGGTCTTGGTTTGCAATGAGAGAAGAGCGTGATAAATCTTGAGATATGGGAACCGCAGTTGCTCTTTGGATCTTGATCTTATGAGGCACAATTGGAAGGAGGATTCTGTCCATATAGATCTTCTATCAGCCTGGAAGAGCCAGTGCCGCTATGTTGGGCAACAACACTCGAGTAGGGTATATGTTGACTGAGAGCAGCTCTTGTAGCTAAACCCAAACCAGGAGAAACGAACTCGATTCCGGGCTACATGAATTATTAGGTGCCTTAACGAGGTACTTAAGGCAGATAAG
Source organism: Fusarium gaditjirri (assembly GCA_013266175.1). Lineage (NCBI taxonomy): Eukaryota > Fungi > Ascomycota > Sordariomycetes > Hypocreales > Nectriaceae > Fusarium > Fusarium gaditjirri. The sequence continues at coordinate 12,159 of JABFAI010000001.1, read as the reverse complement.
CGCTATCTATAAATCTACTGAGTTACCTACATAACTTGCCTAAAGTCTTTTTGGCGTTAGGATCTAGATCCTCGGGTTTCCCAATCAGATCCATGACAACTTTGCTTGATCTAACAATAAGAGAACCATCTACATACCCAAGTTTCGATGAATGTTTATTATCAGGCTATTTATTTGGTGTCTAGTGGCAAAGCATTCGCCAAGTGACAAGCACTGCCCACTTCGTCTTGAGGAAACATAGCAAACATAGACGCGTCACTACAACAGAAAAGCCGAGGGATACGAGACCGGTTTCTAAATTTCTCCTCCTCTATCATCTTGCGTTCTGAGAGAGGACAATCCTAGCCTTTGGATTGATTTCTGAAGTGTTATAACATCCGCCAACTCTCACCTGGCTGCTGTCCAGAGGCAAGATGGAATCAACCCACCAGGTACGTTACACACAGCTGTACCCAAGCTACTCATCTACACACCCCTGCTAATTGCATCTCAAGGTCGAGAAGCAGAGCGCACAAGAGACTTCTTCCTATTCAACACGCGAAAATGTCGCAGACCTGGTTTTCCCAAACTTGACCTCGCTTTGGCTGTCCCAAGAGCCTGAAGACCAGGCGAGTCTCAGGCGACTCAAACAGGTTTGGGACACGTTCGCCTCGGGATGGAGCCCTCAAGACAAGATGCATATCTATTGTCTCCTCCCTGAGGTGCGAACTAACCCTACAAACCGAAGGATCCCTAGTAAACACAAACTCTACAAACGCGACATCACCTTTGGACTCTGGGTTATCCTCCGATGCATATACCCAGATCAGAAACTTGCAGCTCTCAGAGTTGCTCTCATGGAAAAGTATCCAGGTATAGATCTCAGTGCCTTCACCGGTCCTGTTCCCAACTCTGCCTGCATGACCCCCAAGGAACACACCGCCGAGAAACTCGAGCTCAAGTTTGTGACTCCTAGTTTTGAGAAGAAAACGCTTGAGGAAGATGATAAGGTCAACCCTAACGACTTGTCCCTCAAAGAGGAGGACTACACCTTCGGTGAGACATGCCTTCCAGGACAGGGCTTTCTCATTACTAATATCCTATTAGATGATACTGTATCCCAAATCCCTAAATTCGAGCCTCACCTAGACCAACTCCACTCCATGAAACCTGGCAAGCCTTCCGCCCAGCATTTGAAGGAGGTCGAGTCGAAAATGCGAGGCATGGTTCTGGGAGAATCTCACAGTGCTTCTTACAGCAAGTTTCTCAAGTCAGAGGCCAGCAATGCGCCAGTGGATGTATCTACTTATGCCCCTGACATTCCGAAGCTATGTACCAGTACTAGCGCTTTGTACGAAGCAGATTGTTGAGTCCTTGGCTAGCGACGAATCTACTCCCAAGGACAACTCTACACACGCTGCACTTTCAATCAAGAAGCTCCACGAGCTAAAAGATCTCATTACCAACGTAACAACCGAATCGAAACGAGGTATTTCTGATGAAATGCGCAAGATGCACACCGAGACGACAAAGCAGATCCAAAACATGCACGCTGAGATGCTTGATCAATTCACGAAGAATCGAAAGACATTGGTCGAAATTGGTAAACAAGTTGCTGAGATACGAGCACATATCGAACTTGCGCATATTGATCGGAAGGATCTGGACGAAGTTGAGGCCAGGGCCATCAACCTTGAGCAGTTCATCTTGTCACTTTAAGTGTTTTTGCCAAGGCAGTTGTTATGATCTCAAAACTTTGGGCCTTTCTCCTGCTCTAAAATATGGAGAGTGTCTGGGCTATAGAACCAGGAGAGATTGTCAAATGAGTGGTTTGTGTATTTGATGTGCGGATGAGGAAACTTGATACATCAAGGGGCGTTTGCAGAATCATGAGCCATGCAATGTAACATGTGTGTACGTACTATTTCATGACGGGGCACCAATAGGCATTGGGCAGCAAAAGACCAATAACCTGCGGGAAGTGAAGGCTCTCTGTTCTGGAACCCTGCAGGGCGATATTAACTACGGTGGCGTCTGCTAAAGAAAGCCACTGCCTCATGTCTGAGCTCTCACATTGTGAGTCCGGGGAACGGTGACAAGACCCAGATTGTCGACTGCAAAGGATTTGCTTATTACAATCAATAGCTCTACCCCAACTTGCTTAGTATATGCCATCTTTGGATAGCGTCATGGCCATACCTTTTTGAGAAATCGTTCATCCCATCGTCCGCAAGCGGAACTAAGATATGCAAGCGCGATATTAGTCGAGAGGCTCAGAAACGGTTTCTCTTGAAAAGCCTTATTGCCGGAAAGAGCTAGACAAGAGGAACTCGGGACCGAGAAAATGATATGTGATGGGAAAAGTCAAGTCTTTAGCATGTGAGGCTGTTGGTAGCCAACGTTGAGAGATGGGGTATGAGTCGTGCAGTTTCCAAATTGAGGATGAGTTGGCACCCATATCAAACCCCATGTAAAGTATTCCTTGCACCGTCACAATCGGACAATGGGAACTCGTCAGCTGCAGGCGCCAAACGCGAAGATGCCTTCGTTACCCCAGAAAACCCCCTGTCTGGTGGAGTTGCATCCCCTTCGTCCATTCATCCTTGTCAAGGCTTTGCGGGGACTGCATGAGATCCTCAAAGGGACCTGCAGATGGATGGGACCAGCTGAAATCCTTCAACAGGGACTTACCCTGCTTTCTCGTTGTCATAAGCAAGTCGTACATCATTAGTCTTGAAGAGTTTTCACGGTGCATCTGCGAGGTCCCATTAATTGCGCTATATTCTATCGTTGATACACAGAGAATGAAGGTCTCTCTAATTATATATGTATGTGTTAAGTTCCCAGTCTCCAGTGGTTAAATCGTTTATTTCGCATGTTCAATACTATAAGGCTCATGGTGAGCATTCGTAGAGCTTGCCTCGCTGACTGCCCTCTCGTGATGTTCCATGATTTCGTCATCTTCGCTGTTTGGTGATCGAATGACCTCTGTAACAATAGTCTTCTTGATACCCTCGAGGTTCTCGCGGTGCTTGAGTTCGATCTCATCCTCCTCGCCGAGTTCGATGTGTGTTCGTGTAAGACCGCCTCCAAATCGACTGGCTCCGGCAGGCCGGGTACCAGTTTTGACAGTAGTTCGAGAGCGAGAGCTGTAATCGTGCGTTCCATCTCCTTGGTTGTTACCGGCTCGGACAACCTTGCCAATAAGGTCTGCCATGTTCATCTCAATGTGGAGTTTGCAGAGATAAACAAGAGGGTGAAACTGGACGTAGACGAAGCTGTTTGGCAGAGACATCATTCCAATAAGGAGGATCTTGAGCAAGGTCAGTACAATGTGGCAACCCAAGCTTGAGAGACCGTAACTTACATCCAAGGCAATCGAGATTGCGACGAGGAACATATTCATATGGTATAAACGGGTGTACTTTTGAAGACCGTTTGCCACCAAACGCTGCTTAACAACCCAAATGAAATAAAAGTTGAGGGCTGCATCCATGATGGCGAAGAGTACCTTTTCCATACGGTCCCAAATTTCGTTGACATGTATGTACTTGTCACTAATTTGAAGCCGTGCAGGAATCCAAACACAGAAAACACTGATGTTGATGGCCAAGAGGATTCCGAAACAAGTCCACTTGAGTATAGTTCCATTTCGACGGACAACCATGAGCAGGCTGACTCGGTTGATGATGATCTGAATCAGGCATTGAACCTGTATTGACCAAAAGACGACTAAAGAGTCAGTATGTGGCAAGTGGAAAGGTGTGGGCGACGTACTGATAAAGAAGTAATATTGAAAACTCGGCTTTATGATCCCACGAAGATATAACCAGACCATTATTCCAAGAACAGTGCTGGAGCAGACCTCGAGCCAAATAAACGTGATATAGAGAGTCAATCGATTTCGCCTTCTGATTGCTGCTTGGGTCTGACGTATGGCCTTTCCACAGTTGAAGATGGTGACGCCCAGGGATAAACCCCAGATAATCGAAGCAAAATTCATATCGTCGTCAGAAGGAGGCTCCTCCTTGAAGTTGGGAGGGACGAGGAAGCCATGTTCGGTCGCCATAGTGGCAATTGAACGAGAGCGACCTTATCTCGCCGGTGTTGGTTGGTTCGTATGAAGAGAGTGAAATCAAGTTACCCCAGAAAACGGGGACTGTAGAAGTCGATATGAAACACAACACAACATGAGAAATGACCCGTATGCGAGGGATGCAGCAGTAGTTTATAGCCTGACGATCCAATGTCCACTAGAACAAGATTCAATTCTCAGCAGGAGTCAGTTGTGCATCCAATGCTGGTCCAGGCTTGCCGGGTACAAGGGAAGAACCCTAGGGCGTCAGAAAAGCTAGTGGAAGGCGGTGATCCGAGTCGTACATACAGATACTGGGCACACTAAAGCTAGTAGTTGGATGAATCTGCAGTGACGGAATTTTCATCCGATGCATTGGTACAATTAACAGGCATAATCCCTACTGACCCCGTCTCTCCATGTCCCTGTTCCATGAGTGATGATGCGGTAGACACGAGGGCTCAGTGGCGTTGGACGGCCACTGGAACTAGACTGCAGAAAGCCACAATAGCTTCTGTGAGCTGATTTGTCAGTTCAGTGGTAAATTCCGGGGCGCGTCTAGAATACTGGGCCATGGACTGGGAGCGTCTGGTCCAGACGATGAAGATTGTTGGCTTTTCCTTTCATTGCTTTTTTGACCCACGATATTACATACTTGACTTGCATGCATCGAGTCCGGGGAAGATCCCCGTAATTCTCATTTCTCCATGAAATGCCGATCTTTCTGTCCTTTTATCGTCTCCAGATTCAGTTTCCGCAAAGTCGTATCCTGAACTGAATGTTGGTCGTATATAAAACTTCCGTACGTCCGGATAAGATTGCAATGCTAGCTGCTTATGTAGGATCTAGTGCACGAGTCAGGCTTTTGACAGGGCTGAGATCGACAACTAAAATCGCTTTAGTTAGTCGTTGGGGCCCGCAATTTGCGGAAGAATGGGTCACATCCCGCTTTGACTTTTGTGTTGCAATTCTGTGCTTCTATCACATTTTGTTGTCTCAGTGACTCGAAAGCCATGGCAAGTGACCCAACGACCTGGTTCAAGAAACAGGGGGTATAATGAGGGGACAATGATAACATGGCTTTCTCCAGAATCGACAAGAGTTCGGAACGATGAGACCCCGGATCCCCTAAACTCTAACTATTGTCATGGATCTTTGTCTATCATTTCCAGACAGACAGGCTCTTGGCGTAGACTTAGGCTGGCATGCTAAAGAATTTGTTCTACCCGCAAGACGTGGACCTTGCCGCTTAGCCTTTGGAGATGGCCGATTATTATTCAATGACGGTATCATTTATTTCTCCTGGCCTAAAAGTTCCGACACTAGAAGCATCTGAGCAGAATAGGCCGATATCATCCAGACGGGCCGTCTTGTAAGCGCCCATACAATTCAATAGAGCATACAGAAACATCCCGACTAGCCGCTGATCTCCTAAGACGTACGGTCCAAAAATATATGATGTGCGGCGTGAAAAGCGAGAAGCATCTCGTCCCACGGGCTTAGTTTCGTTGATTATTGCACCTAGCTTCACGACCGTGCGGGACTAGAACCAGGGGCCAGATTGCGCTTCGCCGCTATCTCCAGTCGGAAACGAGCCTGGGGTTGACAAACCTTGTAGCAAGATAACAATCCCGTTGGAATTTTGTCGATCGCTGAAATTGCTGCAAGTGCGAGATTGCTTATTACAGAGAGCTGTGTTGAGAAGCACACAAAATGATCCGGAGACTCGTAGCAGTTATCCAGATTCGCCACCCCCTGGGCAACAAAGCCAAGTTCGCGGCTGTAAACCTTATAGCCAATGAAGTCTGTTGTCTTGAGCAAAACATACTAGAATCTCGTCAGCCTTGGCCTCAAGGCATTCCCACGTGGAACAACAGTCTATCAGACAAGCCATATCTTAGTCGTGTCAAAAGCCCATAACTTGAAACCACTTCCACTGCATTGCACGGAACAGCTTAGTCCGCATACAAGACGGACTGGCTCACAGCCCTACGTGCAAGTTGGACTCAATACACTCGATACATCCCTGGAAAGATTCATCTAGACCAGTGTCAGACTTTCGCCAGCAGTTCATTGCAAATAAGGCTTAACGGATGAAGACCAACGATAGTCCGAGCACATACCCATGATTTGTTGATCCCTCGATTTGAAGCCATCTCGAAGCCTCAAATACAACATGACAGTTAGGCCTTGTCTTCTATTGTCTAAAGCGAAACGCCTCCAGCATCTACCGTTAGGCCTGTACCATTCCCATCACAGCGCTATAAAAAGGATAGATGCGTAAAAGTCGTACGATATTGTCTCACGGGGTGCACCAGTAGTTCTTCCCGGGAATTGTGTTGCAGCACTAATCTAGTTCGTCTGAATGTTGCACACCATCAGAGGAGGCGTTATTCACCCTCATTCACTCCTTAAATCCGCATCATTAAGTCACCTCGTGGAGGCAAGAAAACTCAGAACCTTGACCCTAAGCGACGAAAATATTTAAGTAATTTAGCCTAAGTTTAGGAGACTCTTTACTAAGATTATTTTAGCAGCCTCTTCAAAGGTCTTAAGTTTTCTTGCTCCCCGAGGGTCACAACGTGGAATGGCGTTTTGGACGTGAGACAGCCCATCCATACTCAGGTGAAGCTTGGGATACTTGATCTATTACAGGGGTGCTTCGGTTGGTTATTCCCCCGAGATGTGCATATCGCTACAACATCAGCGTAACATCATGTAGCAGAAGTCAAGAGGTAAGTGTTTCTACCGTTGTTCTAGTTTATCTGCAGTCTCACACAATTGCCGATCAGCCCCTATTGCATACAACTTAGCTGATTTGGCATGAAATCTCAAACCTTTGAGGTGTGTCCGTCCTACTCCAAGCGTCAACAGCTCCCTTCACCCGGCGGACATATTCGCCCTGGTGATAAAAGGCAAGCAAGGGGAAAACTACTTCTGCCCCTATACGTGACCTATTACGCCTCACCAAATTCAAGATGATTCATCTAAGCTTCATGAATCAGTTATGTCGACCTCTGAGCTGACCAAGGCATGGCCCAACGCGATTGCATATACCTGCCTCCTTAGATCGTTGCTTACGAGGCTGTCGCAAAATCTTGCTAACAGATTTAGCGAAGACTGAATCAGCCATGCAATGCGGCAGGTGAGAGGTCAGAGTAGCTCAAGACAGGAATGGCTCCAGCTTACTTATGTCGTTCTGGTCGTGATAGGTCTTGGGCGTCATCTTCATTATTGCGAGTTTCGTGATTCTGGAACACCGGGTGCATTTCCAATCCTTTTGTTACTAGTTTCCATTTGGCTATTTATTTTCTTCGCATAATATCATCAATGGTTGGCAATTCCTGTGTTGTGGCTATAACATTGGGTCCAGTGTGGATGTAATTCTGGTAAAGAAGGCCAGAAGCCATTTTGAACTCTAGTTCCGAACATCCATAGAGTCAATAGGCGTTGGGTTACATTGCTTCTCTTTTATTTTATCTTTAGGAACTCAAATCTTTCATAATGCTGCAGCCCTCAGTGTTCGACATGTAATGGCCTGCTTTTCCGTGCTGAAGCAAGCACCAACCCAACAATATAAACCGTATAAGAAATTCTACTAAGTAGGGCGAAATTTAATATAATCACTTGGCTGTTTAGTGACGAGCATAAGCCGAGCAATTGTCTGTAGATGTTATAAACGCTATGGGGCTAATGGTCCTCAGAGAAGAGGTAGCCAAGCGACGTTCGCTATACGTATTGTAACCAGGCGATAATCAGAAGGTATATTTAGAATATTCAGGTGATTTTGGGCCTCTTAAAGAAAGTAAACCTTACATTTTCATAATTTCCTGTTTCTTTATTTATGCTTCTATTTGGTAGATAAAGCCTGGCTATTTGGGTATGGTTTTGCTGGTGCTAAAAGCAGCCCTGGTTTTGAATATATACCAAAACCACAAAGCTTTCTAATATAAAATATCCGGTGTGGTGTATCGGTTTATCATTCCGCGTTTTCATCAACGAAATCCGCGGCGAGCGGGGTTCGACTCCCCGCACCGGAGATTGTTTTGCCTCGTGAATTATTTTTTTGCTGTATATTAGTGATCCGCCGACTTGGAGACTGTATTTTACCGCTTCCAGTTATGATGTTATAAAATATTTTTTAAGCACTTGCTCTGAAACTGCCTCAGCACGTTGATCTTGATCAGGACGAGGAAGCCACAAAAAGCTTGACCCGCAGATAAGAGTGGTTGAGGGTTCTGACAAAGCTACGCAAGAGGTTGCTGCTGAGACCCCTTTAACAAATCGCACCGATCCAGATCCGACACTGGACCCAAAAGGAGGCGATAATGGCTACTGCTTCTTTCCCGCCTTTAAGGTGGTCAAAGAAAAGCATCGATTTTCATAGACTTCGTTTAATATCAATGGGCTGCACTGGAGAATCATGGAAAAAGAATAAGAGGTGATTTTGCACTCAACTTTGATGGTTTGGACAAGTAAAGCCCCATAAAGTCACATGAAGTCATTTTTTGTATGGAGATATCTTCATATTGATCAGTATAGAAACTGTCAGTTCGTGTTTGAACGACTTCTCCCGGTGAGAGGGCAGGGTGGTGTTTTTGCCCCTAGACTTTTCGCCCCTGGACTGCTTAGTGAGGGTAAGATATCGGCAATGGTCTGCTCGTTGCTCAAAGACAAGAGACGAGCACGAATCTCATCTACAATCTCATCAGCAGTATCACATAAACGTCTTTCGCCAAGATTGGCTTGATCAGAGTTGAGAGATCCCAAAAATCAGAAGCTGAGCTTCTGCAGCCTCACGAAACTTGTTTGCATTATCCAGAACACACTTGATACGCTTCACATTCGGGGTTATGCCACTGTTCTGGATATACCTCTCAATGATATGATAGAAATCGTCATCATTGACAAAAGACCAGGTGATAGAATCATCGTAGTCATCCATCTCAGCATCGCTGGGTTGCTCTTGACCACATGCCTTACCTCTGGAAGAGCGACGGCTGCTTACGTCTGAGGAACGTCGGCTGCTTGATTTGGATGACGACCGAGATCCGATTTTCACATCAGAAACGATTTCAGTCAGCTTCGAGAGTTGCTCGGCCAGCTTTGATTTGCGATTAGATTGTCATCTAATGAGGGAAGAGGGCAAGTGGACTTACGATTTCCTGGTTGTTGAGAAGCATCAGAATACCAGAGACGTAAGAGGGATCTCGAGGTGACATCCACTGTCGAACTCGAGCAGGATGCTGCCCTGGGTGAGGGACGTTTTGGTTTTGGTCGCTTTCGGACATCTCTGTATGATATGCAGAATAGGCTTGAGTAAGATAGGGGTGTACAGCAGTCTGTCGAAAGTAAGTTTGGAGAAGGCTAGATTTGAGCGCCGACTAAAGAGCAAGAGAAATAGTATGAAATAGACAGCTTTTACAGAATCACAAAGAATCACAAAGAATCAGGTAGGAATAATTTTGCAATTCGTAGTGACACTGACACTGCGCGTCAATGCATGCCACCCTAAACTTAGGATTTGGTCACTACCTACTGTGATTATTTCATGCGTAAGTAATTCTCATTCTGCCATTTCCTCCTTCGCCATTATTCTCTCTTCTCTCTTCATCCCTCTCTCTTCAACCTTCCCTCTTCATCCTTCATCCTTGTTTCCCTTTTTCATCTCACCACGCAACCCTATCACGGTTACTCTTTGCTAGAGGCACAATATAATTGTCTACAACTTGATCATCTTGAATTACCCAGATACTGGGGACTCTCTGTGCGCTTGCGCCCGACTTCACGGATAACCAAGATCCACCAGAACGCGTACGTCTTCTCACTTGCGGAAATGAAGCCTTAGTTCCTGACCCTCAGTACTTCGCAGAACTCGAGCTTCAGTATCTGAACCATGAGCGACGACGGCTTAGCTTTCCCAGACCTCGAGTCTGCTACTATTAAGGAACTGTATCCACACCCAGATGATACACGCCTCCTGCAGCGACTCCAGGCAAACTGGTCCAAGTATAACGCATACTGGGACACAGATACAAAAAAGGAACTACTGAAACTCATCAATCGCGGGGATGTCAAGACGAATGGTACCATCCGCGAGAATCCCAGTGGCCACAAGCTCTGGAAGAAACAGGGCGATGTGTCATGGGCGCAGTGGATTGCCATGCGTACGCACTACGGGGCCAATAAATTGACAAAGTTTCAGTCTAAGTTAGCTAAGAAATATCGTCACATCGATACAGACTCTTGGATTTGCCCAAGTCAACAGCAAAACCATATCTGGATGGTTGGTACGCATTCCGACGACGGGCCGTTGTGTACCAAAGGTGAAGAAAATCCCGTAAGTTTTTCGAATACTGGATAAATTCTTCCATACACTAACTATAGTAGGAGAAAGCCCGTCAAGACTCTCTGGCGATGAACGAGATCGAAGAGGCAGATAATCTGCAAGCACAAACGCAGACAGACTCGGACTCTCGAAAGCGGGCACACTCAGGTGCCCCGGGGGGTCCCCAACAAACTAAAAGAAGAACAGAAGTCCATTGTAAGTTCAAATGGCCTCTATATTGATACATGTCTAATCATATAGTAGCCAAGGCGTACCCTCCCACTCACCACTTGTTGTCCATTGGCCCCGCCCCCAAACGAGCACCACAGCGACCCTCCTTGAAGGACAAAATGGAAGATATCGCCAAGGGAACCGTGGCTCCGATGATAAGCCATCAAACTCCTACACTTCTATTTACTCCGGAACATTCCACCCCCCACCCATGAGCAACGGCAGCCTTCCGCAAGGAATAGAGCATGGGGGTAGAGTAGATCTCCAAGATGCACGTGAAAAGGCTGCTGAACTCACCCGACGTGCGGATCGCGATGCCAAGATGTGGAAAGGGGTGGACAGAATCGAAAGGTGTGTCAACAAACTCACAGCTTCAATGCCGCAGGAGATGAAGGATCTCAAGCGATCGGTGGACGAGTTAAAATCTACCGCTGAAACTCACTGCGAGGAGATGGAGGAAAAAGAGAAAGAAATTCGCGAACTACAAAGGAAATCTCAAGAACAGGAAAGGAAGTTTCATGAACAGCAAGATCAGCTCAATTCTCAGAAGCAAATGATCGAGGAGTTTAGAGAGATTATTTTGACAGTCTGGAAGAAACTCCATCAACACCAGGAGCATGCTCCGCAGCACTCTCAGGGGGCGGCCACGCCTGGATATATGACCACGGCTCCCACTTCGAACCAGACCTCCATCAATTTCCAGGGACAATATTTTGTCACCAATTACATTGGAGGACAGGCCCCCATGAACGCAGGCCCAGGAGAACCACGACACCATGCCCTTCCCTAGCCACTTTTTTTCACAGGGCGGTTTCCATCATACCATGGCTCACATAGGGCCAAGATTAATGCCCACGGATTCAGCAATGCAGCACTATCCACAAATCCCGGGTACGGGGGGCACACATCACCTACTACAGGCAGCCAGAAATGAGTGCATTGTCAATCATAACCGCCAAAAGCAGCAACCGGCATCTCTAATATGACACAGTCAACAAAAGCATCTTGAACGTATACCTGGGTTCCAACTACCCGCCCCCTCCCCCCTCGCTGCAAATCTTTTTATCTCAATTTGGACTTGACCTCATTGCTCACGAATGCATCAGAAATCACTGGAAGCACAATCGGCAGGGCGTGGCCCTTTTAGTGGCGATGGATTAGGAACTGCCCTCACAGGAGCATCTTTTCATCAATCTGGGCTGCCAGAGAGGACTCTGAACTGGTTTGGTTTGGTTTTGGACTGGGAAACGAATCGATTACATCACAGTAATAGGGGTATTGATTTGAAATGCAGTTAAGTTTGCACAAGCTGGGTATTTCAGGGGGTGGGTATTTCAGTGGGTTGGAATGTAAATATCTGAGCTTTAATTACTATCGCTATTCTCAATTTCATGACCATAGAGCAATTGTGAATGATATAAGTCATAATTCCGGCTTCATACAGGTGTTTCTCATGCTAGTGCGATACCAGCTTGACCACGTATTCGTGAACAGAAAGCCTTTCAAATCCTTCAATCTTGATATGATGGAGCGCTTCCTCCACCAC